>JAUBOC010000078.1:12083401-12096869 GCA_032275365.1 Anablepsoides cearensis | reverse complement strand
CGGCGCGTCAAAATAAGACGCAGAGGGAACCTTGCAAAAGCGTCAATATGTGACGAGTTGGGAGTGAGAATGTGTTGATATGTCACGTAATCATTTTCAACAAAAAGAAAAGAAAACATAAAAAGAGCAGTGTAATTTCCTCTGATTGCTCTTTTGGAAACAAAAACTTCAAATTGTGACCAAGGCCAGAGCTGAAATCAAGGGGGAGGGGGCTGAGTAACCAGCTAACTTTATGAGCGGGGTTTGGACATGCTGAAATATTCTCGGCGAGTGGTTTTGTTCTGAAAGGCCAGACTGTTCTCACACGCTGTGAGCATAAAACCGAGCCGCTGTTCTACAAACACAAAGCACATTAGCGAGCTGCTGGTGAAAGGCCATTTTACAAACATTTAATCAACGTGACCTATGAGTACATGCTGCCACTTTGTTAGTAAATATGAAAATGAGCAAATACATACAAATGCTCTGCGAGGCTATCATGCCGTTAGAACATAGGAGCTGCCATAACCTCTAATTTGCTCCTAATCAGGAGTGAAAATAAATGTTTCAAACATCAAACAACAGCAAAAAAAAAAAGAAAATGCTGGCAAAAGTTTGGGGTTTTCTAGCAGAAGATGTTTTAACTCCTGGCTGTAAGTAATATAGTCTGCTGAACTTCAAAGGCAACATTATTAAAGAGGAAATACTTGGATCATAAAATGTGCTTGAAGAAACTGCAAGCAAATAAGGTGGGGTCATCTGCAGGGCAGGCAAGCTCAAGCAGTGTGATTTTCATTCCATGCTCTATTTCTTTTATCCACCCTGCACCCCTACCTATTATTTTCTGTTCCTAAATGATCTCTTCAAGTCCACCAAGACGTCTTAGTTCAAGTCATTGTTGTTGTTTTTTTGTTTTTTTTTACTCTTTCTCCAATCTCCTCACCACAAGCTGTTATGCTGTTTTTAGTAACCCAGCTGAGAGCCACATGTCATTCTGATTGCCACCAATAACTGCAGATTCCTGGAAGTCTCAGCAGCATTGAAGCATGTTGTGGTAGTTTCTTTCCTGCCTAGTTCTTACTTTTACCTGATTTACAGAAAAGGATAGAGTACCTAAAAGTTGTACTCTAGTAAGAGCCCTGGTCTGCTTACAGTAGATCAGGGCTATTTAACAAAATTTTTCAGGTGGCCACAATTACTCAAAGTCAGCAGTTTAGGTGTGGGATGCGTTGCTCATTATTGGTTGATGAAATACTGAAGTATGTAGCAGAACAAGTATTAATATATTGTACATTTTAAATTTGTTTATTTAGTTTTATTGAATCATAAATTTAAAAAAGGAGGGGTGGGTGTAATGTTCTTTGCAGGCACATAATTCAATGTTATACCACAATCAAGTAACTATTACCTTCACTTGGTATGCAGATGTTATATCATAAATAAATTTGGCTTTGCATCATCTTGAAATTGGCCACTGCACCCATGGTATGTGTTTAATGAGGGAATGCAATTATAACATGACATAAAGCTGAAAAAAGTTGATTTTGCAAAATACCACATATGTAAATTACAGTTGTTTTAAATTTGTTTTATACTGAATCGAGTTAAAAAGTTAAAAAAAAAGAAAAACTTTTTTGAAGGGGTATGGGGTCTCATTGGCATGCTAAATGTGGCACACTTGAATAGCCCTGCAGTATATGTGACCCATCATATCGAAATGAGGATTAAGTCAAAGTTGGTCAAAATGACCTAATTACATTTTCAGATTCCTGGCTTTAAAAGCTACATTTTGAAACCTGGATCATTCTGATATCATAGGTAATGACTTAATTTGTCGTAATGGTTACGATAATACATAAATATTTGGTCTGAATCCTAATTTTATATAACTTTAATGAGGAATTTTTGATGTCCTTATGAAGAAACCTCAAATTATATTTGAATATTGAGATTTCCCAGCTGAAAAGAAACAAAACATTGCTAGCTCACATGGAAAATCTCAAAATTTTAAGGCATTTTTCCTCAAAATCATTTATTTTTGTTGCTACTGCTCAAAAAGCTTCAAATTTTTGTTTTATGCTTATATTTCAGACAGTTCATTCATTATGTTTTAACAAAATGCAATTTTTGCAAACGTTTGAATCAAAACACTATATAGGCTATTTCTTCATAAAGCACTTTTAGACTTAATCCTTGTTTCGATGTGATGGGTCACATATAATGTAAGTAGGCTACTTCCAGGGACATCATACAGTGTACATATGCTTGCCCTAAAAATGGCACAAAAGGCTCTGTGTGTATCAGTATAGCAAAATTACTGCTAAAAATATATATATTTTTTTCAAAATGATATTCAAGCAAGTGTAACAGAGTAAATGAAATTAGTTAATACCTGCCTCTGTTGATTAATCTCCAGACTTTTTTGTTGCAGCTAGAACATTAGAAATTAGTCTGTGAATCTGCATGGACCTGACAGATTCTGTAAAATGTGTTTCTGCACCACTGTCAACAAAGACTTTGAGAAACATTCACACTCATTTTAATATAAAATTAAAAATCATAAAGCTGTAGTTTTGTTACAGGTTTGATCTCTGTTTTTAATTCTCACTGCAATTCCCAGCAGCAACACTTTTTTTAGATTTGTTCAGATTTTGCAAAGCTCTCAGATAATCTATTTAGGAGCTAAGTTGAAGGTGACATGTGGGTTTTGATGTCCTGGCTGGTAGCCTACAGAGCCGTCTGTCATACTTTTTTTTTTCCCCCCCTAAGGGTGGCAGTGCGCTCTGATGTGATGGCTCGGCATTGTAGGCAGAGTCAAAAATATACAGATCAGTACAGAAAACGCAGTCATGTTGGCAAAAACAAACACTGTCAGAGGAGTTAGATGCAGAACCCAGGAAATTATGCTTGCATGTTTTGATGTTAGATGGAATCTGTTTGGATGTTTTCAATCTGACTAACATCTTTCTGTAATAGGGCTTGCCCGCATGACTAAACAGGGGATGACGAGAAACTCCCCAAACTTGCTATGAAATCATTCATATTTTTTGGTGTCTTTGCTCACCAAACTGAAATGGTTAGATAGAAATAAAAAAAATGCAGTAATTTCAAAAAATAAAAAAAGTATGTATTTAATAAAATAATTTAATACAATGCAATTAAATGAATGAATATTAGATGGTTGCTATGTTGGCATTTAGCTTTGTAAAAAAGCAAGTAGCAAGTAGCCAAACTTATCACATAGATGTAAGTATCTTTGGAAATCCTTTGTACAATAAAAGAGAGGGGGGTTGGGCAGGGGGCACTCATGTAAAGAACAAAACTTAACAGTTGTCAGGCTGTTTTAACTCCTTTTAACTCTATAGGCTTGTGTCATTTTAGCTGAGAAGAGATAGATTTTTGAAGTTTATATTAGTGAGCCTTTAAAGATATTGCCTTGGACTTTACCTGAGGCACAACACCTGCGCTGGGCTGGAGGTACGGCTGTCTTTGCAGTGCTATAACTCAGTGAAATAGGGCTGTTTATGGCTGTGTGGTTAGTCTGAAATTACACACCTCTATATTGGTCTCAAATGCTTTGTCACTTCTGAAGAAGGTCCCAGGTTGATTTTACTAAGGCCTCACTGGTTTATTGAATGGCTGCACTGCTACGGCTGTATGGCTTAACGTCCAGTATCTGAAATAACTCATGGCTATATTGCACATTAAAAGCTGAGACACTGCAGTGAAAAAGGTGTTACTGCATGTACAGCTTCACACTGTTTTTGTTCTTATCGTTTTTTAATGCACTCAAACATGTGACTGCTCTTTATTGGGTCGAGTCAGGTATTGCTTTATCGTTCCTCGTGCGTTTTCTCTCCCCAGCGCACGACCCTTTAGGTGGCTCTAATTTGATATTCAGTCATTTATGTTGCGTTTTATTTCATCAGTTTAACATATGCGGTGTTCCACTATTTTAATAGTGTCCAGATTTGTATGTGGTAAAACGAGGGAGCCAGAAAGATTGTTTGTTTCTGCATTTGTTTGTATATTCAACCATGTGGTTTGGCAGCTGTTAACTGGGTGTGTTTTATCAGATTGTTCAGATAGATGAAGATGAAAACTGACCCCAGTTCTTCCTTACTCAATCGACCGTGGTCTTGTGGAAATGTGCCCACCTACTGATAGCCAGAATAAACATTTTATAAAGTATTTGTTTGTTGTTGTTACTTGTTCTTTTTGGCCATATTCAGTGTCAAAAATAACTATAACATAAAAATAACAGTAGATGCCACGGAAAAAAAATAAAACGCTTAGTCATTACTTTCAGCATGGCACGCAAGCCCTTAACAAATCATTTCTTCTGGATTTCGACCAAACTTTGACCCATCTTGGTATGCTGGGCCACAGTGACCTGGGCCAAATCCTGACAGTTGGGAACTGAGCAGGAGTGAGGAAAGAGTATGATGAGAAAGAATGACTGGAACCTCATCAAATACTCGGGTGCATATACTTACGGGTAATGACATGCTGTACTTATCCCGCACTGTGATTACCTTGTGCCCCAGAGGTGTTTGATATCATTAGGGCCATTGTATTGCTGTTTCTGTCTGCAGGCTAGGTGAGAAAATATCTGCTACTTGGCTCATCATCGACCCATTAGTAGCCTGCATTCGGCCAAGCATGTTTCATTTCAGTACTACTCCAGGCTGATGAACACGTGTTGATTTTTCTAACAATCACAGCAACAGCAAAGTGTCAAATTAATTTTGTGAAAGAGAGTTGCTCTTGGCAACAACCTGCTCATGCATCTGCTTCTCCGCTCCCTTTTCCATAAGAGGACGACAAAAAACACAGGGCTAGTGTTGCAGGACAGCAGTAAGCTGAATGAACGAGTGAGTGAGGAAAATATACCTTCAAGTTTACTGGCTGCTCTGATAAAAGAAAAGAAAACGTGCAGCCACACTGCATCCATGTGGTCAGAATCATGTATTGAAAGCAAAATTCATTGTCTGAAACATTACAACTCTTGACTTTTACATTTAAAAAAATATATAGTCTGACAGACAGCACCTTCAGGTGAACATGCTTAAAGTAAGCTTCACTCAACCCAAATTCTTTTGGAAACAAGGTTGAATGGTGACATCATTATTTTGTTTAATGAAACATTTCATGTAGTTTTTGACTTTCGGTGCAAGGTAAAATTTCAAGTTCAAGCCACGATACCGTAAATACAGAGACTTTCATATAATTTTAAACGTTATGTTAAACTTTAAAAAAAGGAAAAAAAGTTGATTTCAGCAACAAACAAATTATACTGTGTTTTTGGTTAAGACAGCACATTATCCATTATGTGTATATTTGGGTTATGTGGTTATGTTGATGCTATGCTAAACCTAAAAATGAAAAATATATATTTTTTTATTTTTTGCAACAAAGCAGAAAACAAATCACCATTATGCCCCTCCACAACTAAGAATCTGTGACTCTTACGCTCCACAAAAGCCAAACAAACTGTAAAAAGAAATTTGTCAACATATTTTTTTTCACAGCGCTAGTGGCAGATATATGGAAACATAAAGTACAGCTGAAATGTTTAAAGCTTTAATGGTCTCTGAAGGAAAATGCATCAATTAAAACTATAATTAGTCTGTGGCTTGCTTTGAGAACATTCCCAAGCCCGTCTGCCCTGACCGTGCCTGTCGCTGGGTGTAACTGCTCCCCACCTCTGTACGTCGCCTGCCTCCACGTACCAGCAGACGCACTGCTGGCTCGACAGACCACAGAAACCTCTGGGAAAAATCAAAAACTGCTTAACGGCAGCATTAGTTTTGGGGGAACAAATGTTAAGTCCACCCTAACCGAACCGAAGACTGCATGCGTTTAGACATTTAATCTGGAGCACTTTATTTCTTTGTACACAAGCCACATGAAACACAGACCTCACACACACATCACATGCCTGCCCCCCCCCCCCCAACCCCGTAGTAATGCACTTCTACTTAGAAACAAATATAAAATCTACCATGTATGAATCCCGATGTATTATCATTTAGGTTTTTTAATGCAACTACTGTACAGTATCTATACATAAATAAACATGACTAAATATTGTTTCCACTTTGTCAACCATATTTAAGATGTGAAATAGGAAACCTATCAACTAAAGCGCACATAAGTAAAAAATTGAAGTATAAAATTCTTCATGTACTAATTTTCACAAGTACATGAGATTTCTAATGTGAAGTGACAAGCCTGCTTCAAATAAACAATTTGACCACTAGGTGGAAGCATTGCACTACTTGTTTAGATCTAGTTTTGACTCCTCTGGGACGTGAAAATGGAAAAGGAGAGCAATAAAACCACAGTAAAATGAAAGAAAGAAAGAAAGAAAGAAAGAAAGAAAGAAAGAAAGAAAGAAAGAAAGAAAGAAAGAAAGAAAGAAAACAAACAGACAAACAAACAATGACCTAATAAAACCTATCTAATTTTTTTTCATCTTTTGCCTCTTCCAGCCACATGCTACATGCCGTGAAGGACATGGATAACTGAGGTTAGAGGTCTGTGGGGGTTGGAGGGCCAGTTGGTGTTTGGAAGGCAGACAGGGGCAGGAAGGCAGATCCAGGAGAGTAAACTATGCCCCAGAGCACAGACGGGTGGAGTAGATTGTGACCCTCTGGTGTGCTGCGACCACCTGTTTGTCTGCCTGTCTAACTAATGCTGGTCAGGAGGGTGTGATCTAATGCTTAGGGTTGGCATCTTTGGTGTCATTTAAAACCAAGTCCAGGGGGACGGGGGGTCTTAACCTGTAAAAAGTTGAACGTACTGTATCTTCTATCTATTCTATCAATTTACACTTTAAATTGCATTTGTAAACACAAGATGGTTTATAAATGAAAGCACGGTTCTCTGTGTTTACTTGCACATCCAAAGGAGAGAAGATTTGTAAGGGTGTTGACTGAGGGGGTCAGAGTTCAAATTCTGCTGCCGCAGGAGGCACGTGGAAGTGCTTCTCACGCCCACCGTCTGCCATGAACCCATGGGCATTTACTCAAAAGACATGCACAGACAACCCCAAAGAACATTATGCTGATATGCAATCAGTATACAGACACATATCCCACACATACTTAGCAAGGCAGGAATGCCCCCACCGACATTTAATAAGATGGACATTTGAGAGCATATTGTAGATGGAAAGATTAAGAGTCAGCTTTAACGGCAGCTATCCAACACCAGAATAACATATATAGGATTATGTACTGCAATGTTGAGCAAGCCGCTGTTAAGGTCTAAAGCGTATAGTTGAGAGTGACGGTATTGCAAGAAGGGAGAAGAAGGGCAAAGGTCGGGGATCTGTTATCCAAATGAAGTCAGGCACATGGTGGCACTGACAAACACGTGGACAAAATGGCTTTCTTGGCAGAAATCCCAGCCATAACTATCATGTTTGCCATGAGCAGGCTTATCTGTCAATCAACCACATATTGGAAATTGAACACATCACCGTAAGTCATTTGCTACGATAAATTTTATAAGTCCTGGTTGAGGTTAGGAGACTTGGACCACAGGCTAAATGAGTGTTTCATAACAGCAGCAGTCACACACAGATAGTCACTCATTAGATTTGAAGATTTGTAAATATGTGAATGTTTTAAACTTTTTATTGGTTCATTATCTTATCTATTAATTTGTGATTTGCTTCTAAAGGAATAATTTATGTATCTTGATTTGGAAAAGTCATAATTTTCAATCTCTATTAGTTATGGCTCCTTTTTTGATGATGTCAACATGTTTAACTTGTGTTTTGATTATTCCATACAGAAAGCAACAACAACTAATTACAATACTGCTAATAAAACAATGTAAAAAGCCTGGGTTTGTAATTACACCAAAATGTTAGTGATTAAACTGGAAATATTTGAGATTGAAAACATCAGATTGAACTTTACTTACTGACAATTTGCCTTGTTCTTTAGTTTCTTAGATTTGGCAAGCCGAACAGTCTGATTGTAAACTATTTAATAAGGAAATTACCACCAAAACATTCACTGCTGTAGCTGCTGATCAAAGACTCGTGCAACAAATCCCTAAGTAATATGTCAAAGAAATGTTTCCCCTAATCAAATATGGTTCAAGTCTTTATTGCATGCTGTGGACTGCCTCGTTACATGATAAAAAAAAAAAAAAAAAAAAAAAAAAACACTTAATATTGAGTAATGATGACTCCATGGCAAAACTGTTTGGCTCAAATCCTTTTACACAGGCCAAAAATGAGCCAAAGGAGTAATAAATGGAGGTGATTCTCCTCCAAAATGGGCCAAGTCTGCACCCTCAAAGCTAAGTAAAATCTGGCAGCCATATATGAACCAGATCCAGCTCAAATTTGGCATTTCTGTATGTAATAACTCATGTACAATCAGGCTCAGCTGGCGCAACTCAAACAAATATAAATGACAATATTTTAGGCATTATTTTAATATAGATTTCTTCGGAAATTTGTCCAAACATATGAGTGAAAAGCTGCTTTTAAACTAAAGTGGAACATGAGCGCACCTTTAAAGTCACTATCCTGTAACCAAACATTAACTGCGTGTGTCTTTGTTTGATTGGCAACATGGCAAAGTGCATATAAACGAATGAAAATATGGCAGTACTTTTCCCTCAATCTGCACTCCTTCAGTGCAGAGGCTGCTTTCCCAGGACCACTGAGGGGGCTCATATAAGTAAACCATGATACCAAACCCACCCGGAATTCTAGGAACGTTTTCCCTGTGGTTTCAGGTTACCACATACACACTCTAAACACAGATCACAGGCACACACACAACAGCCTCCACAGTAGCATACTGTACTTTTTTTATTATTTGTACAGAGTTGGTTATGTTAATTTTGCTTCTCTTCTCTCATGCCTGTCATTCATTTTCATCTTAAACATGCATTTTTAGTGGGTAGTGAACTTTCACTCAAATGTGCAGATTGATTATTGAGATTCTGACTGTTTTGCTAAATACTGCACTTTGAAATGTAATCTTACACAGATATTTACATTAAAACCTTGCATGGGATATGGATAAGCTCACCATATGTCATGTAAACATTACTTCATCCCATAGTCAGCAGTTCTTTTAATTACTTTTGAAGTCTGATGTGACACATGGAAAAAGGTCTGTTTTCCGAAAAACAACGACAGCATGGTTTTCACACTATATGAATAATGTTGTGTGAGTGTGATTGTATTCCATGTGTGCTGTCTACACAATACAGACAAAGTTAAATGATCTATACAGTCATTAGCTTCTACACACAGACCTAAAGCTGCATGCTTAGATCAAAGCAAAAGTCTTGTAATTTGAAAAGCATTCAGTTTGTTTACAGAACTACAGAAAATGTAACTCAACATAGAACTTAGTGGAATATGCCTTCTTATTAGGGGTGCACCGATAAATCGGCCGGCCGATTTATCGGTGCCAATTTCCTCAATTTTGGGAGATCGGAGATCGGCCGATCCTTAGATAAGATCGGTGGAGAAGATCGGCTTTTCTCCCTCCACAAAATCTGAAAATCAGCCACTATCCTCTTTTGCTCTGCTGTGAGCACCATTATCCAGTTAAAACAAATTTGTATTGTTTCAAGGGTATTGTTCAACATATTTCAGTAAAATAACATTTGAACATTGAAGTTGTGTTGTGATTTTATAATATCTGACAATGTCAGCTACCTCAGACAATAAATGTTATTTCTATTCTATTTAAAAAATCAGTATCGGCCAAAATTGGAATCGGCAGGTCAGACTTTTTAAAGATCGGAGATCGGCAAGAAAACTGGAATCGGTGCACCCCTACTTCTTATGAAATATGGAACTTATACTGTACATGGAACTCAATCGCAATGAGGCGATATTCACTTGCCTTCCTCCAGTCAAATGACCGGCAAAACTTGATGTGAAATTTTGCGCTTGTACACGTACACATGTACACATTGTGATACGACACAAAGCTGAAAATCGTTCAACTTTTGTCACCGTTACATGGCACTACAACCAATCCACAAGTTCCATTGACTGACCAATGTGCTACACACTGCAATTAACAACCACTTTCAACATGTAGGAAAACATTTTTTTTTAGCTGTGTCTGATTTTCCAATTTTATCACACTCTGCTACTGAGAAAGGCCTACACATAAAAAGGCAGCCTAATGGGCACTTGTTGGTGCCAGTAGAAGTTGCCATAATTTATTTTTTAACAAGAATTTATGGACGTATAAAGCAATCTCACTGATTTTTTTTTTCAAATACTAATTTACTTAACATGTCTGCGGGGAAGTTCAAAAAACAATAACAATAAACTACATCAAATAACCATCTTCCAACCTGCTCTGGAGCTAGAAATAAGTTCTCCCCTCCTCATTTCCTCCTGCTTTGTGCATGTGATTAATAAAGAACCTTTGGCGAAACTTACGGATTTTTGAGGTTCATTAAAAACAGGTAAATGTCGGAAGGGGGTTGACATGTACAGGTAGGTTTTCTTCACATGGAGTTGGACATTAACACATGTTTTTGTATTACTGAAATAAAATGCTAAATAAAAAAATATATTAATCTTGTACTGTACATTGCCAATAAGATCTACAGGAAGAGGAAACCAATCAAATTCTTTGGACTCAAGCGACCCAAGAGCGCGATTTGTAATGCTGCCGTTGCTATCTCGTGTGTTGGGTTTCACACCGGTGGCGATGTCGCTTGTCACTCCCCATGTGTCAAGCCCTTTAACATAACTATAATAAAATTTGGACGTAGAATGATTAAAATATTTACATTTAAAGGCAAAAATAACATATAATGCACACAATATCACATGACTGTGTTGAATTTATAAGTCAAAAGTAACTGATTCATAAAAAAGTTAATTAAGAATCCAACATGTAGAGACAGTTCTAATAGTTGCAACATGATAAACATCACAGAATTGTGCGCCAAGAAACACTTAAACTGCATATTTGTGCGGTCTTTAATCAGATTAAAAATATCCTACTAAAGACAAAAAAAGAGTTCATCTGGAAGGCTGATTGAATGATTTGTTTTAATATATTGGATGGCGTGTTGTTTATGTGAGTAACTGCATATTATACACAGTGCTGAAAACAAAAGAGGGGGAGGCACAGTTTAAAGGGTTTGACTCTTTGTTCAGTTGCGCAATGCATCAGAATGTGTGTCAAACTAAACAGAGATGCTTGAGAGGCTAACCTATCTATATAACAAACACACACGTACAACAATGACATATAGAACACCACTGGCTGACCCCCAAAAACACTAACAGTGAGCACTACACAACAAGCTCACAGAGAGAACAAAGCTAAAAAACACTGATTCTTTTTCCTCAGTTCATATCTCCAATTCCTTGTTTTACTACCACCTCCTTTTCATTTATCCATTCACACCAGTTGTGTTCTCTTCCTTCTGTCCTGCTTTGAGTTTGATGCCCTGCCAGTGGGTAACAGCAGAGGTTAGAGAGTGCACGGTTGAGCAATTCCAGTAGGAAATGATCCAGTAAAACACGCCACTCCATTGTGACATTTTAATTACATTAGCTCAATCCACTCCATCGTCGTGGACACACAACTTATAGGGGAGGCTGTAAAACTGCCTTTTTTTTTTTTTTGCAGAAGGGATGATGAGAATGAAATGAGCTGGAAAAAATGTATGAAAATGTGCAAATAAAAGAAAAATTCGAGGAGACCAGAGCACAAAAGCATTCATTACTGGGAAATGCAACAAGTTCCACACTGGCAAATTATTGCATAATGAGACAGACTAAATTATATTTGTTTACACAGCAACTGCACAAAGACTTTTTCCCCCCTTCACATTTATTATTTACATATTTCATAAAATCCAAGCTCAAAGTCCAAACATTTCTGGAATGAAAACTAATATGTTACAAGCTGACATATGATTACTGTTGTTTTCTTTTTAATTCAGTGACACACAAATACGCACACCACAAAGATGCAGCACAGAGACTTCAAGTCATGAAATGTGGGTCAAACCGAGGTCCTAAGCATCAGTCCAGGGTTATGGGAACAGAATGGATCACTGAGTAGCATCTAAGGGCAAGTAAAAAAAAAGAAGAACTGAGGAAAGTATAAAATAATTCACTGAAAGGGTTGGACATAAATTATTGGCTCTAAAAGAAAAGATTAAAAAGGTTAAGTGGTAAATCCTGAGAATTTATGTGACATCAGCTGCTCTTTGTCAAAATTCTGTCTACTGCAGTTTTATTCACATACCTTGAAAACCTATATAACACACACTTTTGGACAAACCCTGTATGCACAACACATAATCAGAACTGGAAATATTTTTTCCCTTTTGTGTATAATAAATTCATTGTCCTCTCTGCTAGAATTACATCATCCAATTTATCAGCTATAGAGAGAGAGAGATGTTTTAACTAAGCTCTACTGACTCTAGAGACTAACACAAAGAAGATAGGGGAGAGAAAACTTATGACTTGACAGTCCTAGTAAAATATGAGGGGTGAGCGCTTTGCTCAGTGCACTGCTCTCCCCGTTTCTCCTCAATATAACAAAATGGATTCCAGATGTCAAAATGATAAACAAATGGATTGTCATAACCCTATAAAAATGTGAGGCATTCAGAAGCTCTCACACTCTCCTGTTGTCTGTGGACCATCTCTTGAGCCAATTCCAAAACTTTGGGATCATCCCCAAAGTAGACTCATGACTTATGGCTTCTCTGTTTTTACTAAAGACAACACAAACACACACATGCTAGCTACACACCGGCATGTGCAAAACAATCTGACAGTAATTTAGCACAGTTGCATTCCTTGGGTTCAAGAGTTACAACACTATTAAGAAAACATTTTTTTGCATTACACTAAATATCATAAAAAGTAATATGGGATGATAAACCGTTAAAATGTTTTTAATGTGGTAGCGACATAAACAACAACAATACCTAAGGGGAAACAGAAGTGTATTTTTGAAAGATAGTTATTTTTTTCTGTTAATTTTTCATCTGTGCAAAAAAAAAAAATAAATACAGAAAACATTAGAATGGCATTAAGTAAAATACGTAAAAATATAAGCATGCCCTGAACAGGGGCAAATCTAGATCCCCCACATGTAAGCTGTCCTCACATTTCACTGAGCTAACCAACCATGTGGCCAACAGCATGTTACAGCACTCTCTGACTCAGCATCTGGTTTAAATCTAACTTCTGCAGTTGGGTTTGTATTTATTTATTTAGATAATCTAAAACTTTGCAGGTTAGGTATCATGAGTTTGTGGATTGGATTTGGCCCAGGGACCATCAGTTGTCAACCTGTGGGCTACAAGAAGCCTTACTCAGACATACTGTAAACAGAGACACAATAAGCAAGAAAAGCCACCTGTATGTGTCACAGTTTGGAAGTTTTGAAAAAGTTATTTAGTTCCAAAATGTCTTGCTACCAATAATTAACATATAATAATTAACACA
>JAUBOC010000078.1:12005988-12025673 GCA_032275365.1 Anablepsoides cearensis | reverse complement strand
TATGAATAAAGATGTCTGACCTCTGGTGCATTGCTGCGTGCGGGGGTCATTATGTTACCGCTATGCGGTATCTAGTTAATTTCTCGTTTAGACTTATTTGGGACTCGTCCTTGTGATGAGGTCATTGCTGCTCTATTTTTTGAAATATTAGGAATTTGAAAAGGAGTGCAAAAGTAGTGACAGAAAGTATGTTAGAGGCCTCTTTAGAAATTATTTTTTTATGCTGTGATGAGTAAAAAAAAAGTCTTTCTTTTAAAGAAACATCTACATTTGCACCGAAAGATTTAACTTTACATACTTATTTTTTAACTGCCCCTGAATTATTTGTTGTAAAAAAGTTTGTTGTGTCTTACAACAAGAAAATTGCAAGTTTTGTTTCACAACTGAGTTCTGTAAAGTTAACTTGTCCTCTCTGTACATGCTAACTCCTGGTACTCCAGTTTCCCTTTTACACAGATGTGTCTACATTCATTACTTCAAGAGAAGTATAGATAATACGATTTAAAAAGATTTTTTGGAAGTAGAGGTATCAAATCAAGTAAAATTGTAAAAGTATTGGTTTTAAAACTACCTAATGTATAAAAGTAAAAGTAAAGTGGAAAAAAAGCTAAAAGTTTAGGCATTGGGGCTTAAAGTGCATAACCCCACCTTTCGGCAAAATCAGTTTTCTAAAGACCATAATGACTATAAAATATAATAAAAGGATATTGTAGAAAATTTTGGATGCACTAGGCTTCAGCTGAATAAATGCATATTTTGTATATATGGTGTGATGTGATTTGTGTCATTTGTAAGTGTGATGGATCATACAAACCAATAGGGTGCCAGAATAGAAAATATACTTCTCATCACACCACAATCAAATTCACTCTATCCTGAATGTTCCATAGATCTGGATAGGCTTTTTTTTAACAATGACAAGTCAAAACAAACCAAATTAAAATAGAGATTAAATACTTTTTTTTTATTGCATTTTTTTATTGTAAGGAGTGGAAAACACAGAATACGTAAAAATGTAAGGAGTACAAGCAAAACTTTGTTTAAAAGATAATTACTCCAGTAAAGTATAAATGACCAAAATTTCTTAGTAAAGTCACAACATATTTGTACTTCATTACTTGACACCTCTGCTTATACAGCCCAAATACATGCTTAGTTGCCCCTACATGTAAATAAGAGCATGAATGGTTTTATGTCCTATGGTGAACTTATGACCTGCCCTGAGCATAACCTTTTGCATTATAACCACTGGAAACTGGGACCAGCTTCCCCAAACCCTGGGAAAGGGGAAATAAATGGGTAAAGAAAAGGAATGAATGTGTGGTTAGATGGGGTTCCTGTCAAGTTCATTATAAATGTAAGATTCCCATAAATAAGAAGATACATTTCTTCTTCTTCACCACAGCTGATCTATTGATTCAGCGTTCCGAAGCACTTGTTTGTCCGATTACAATTGAAAGGTTTGCAAGATATTTGGCTCAGTGTTTTCATGACTTATTTTTCTCTCAACCTGTCAAACACAATACAAAATCTTTAAGCAGCTGTTTGACATTTTATCTCTTCATCCAATATTACACTGATACAATGTTTTTAGAGGGGGGCTGGGTGTTTGGGTGTGAGCAGATGTTCTTTTAAACTGATTTACTCAGAGACTCTTTGAGTCCTGTCACATTTCTGTCAAAAGGGCATGCATTTGAAATGAACTGTTTCTATTCAGCGGTTCTTTGGTGGTGTTTTTTTTTTTTTTTTTTTTTTTTTGCTGCGATCGGATAATGCTTTATATTGCGCCAACACCGAATTGTTTGGCTGGCCAAAGCCGATTTAGAGTTTACATTATTGAAGCATAAAAGAGACAGTTAAAGTTCTAAAGACCTTACGGACTTTATTTTTTTACCAATAAAAATATAGATTTTTTTTTTTATCTTATTGACAGTCTGATGCAGTAATTTGATAAACGAGGCAGAATGATGCCTGCAGGAAATGACACATTTCACTCTGTGAACCTTCCAGTGCCTTTAATTGTTTGCAAAAGCAAAAAAAATTATACGTTTTCACTTTGGGAAGAGCAAAAGATAGCTGGATTATTTACGAGTCTTAGAAGTGGGTCAATAAGATGACCCATTTCTACAGTAACTGGAGGAGAGTGTAAGAATTGAGTGTGCTCACTTGTCTCTGTGAGTGAGTAAAGTAAATATATGTGTGGATGTGCATGCGCGGCCTGGGACATGATAAAAGCTTACAGTAGTTTGCAAGTGATCGCAGGGAGAAGCAAATGGCCTGCCTGATTGTGTTAGGATGGCAGATCTTGTTTCAGCAAGTATGTTTAAGAGGTGGGGGTGGGGGTGGAGGGGTGAAGAAAACTAGTTAGATGAAGATTGCTAGATCAGTTACCGGAGATGTGTTCTGCCCGGCGACAGCTGGAGCAGTCACAGGCCAATCAAAACAACCTGCTGGGTTTAAGTTAGGCAGGCCCTCCTGTTAAGTTTCTCCAAGTTTTCTTTTTTATTGCATTTCAGCTGAAATCTAAAAAAAAATTAAAAAAAAAGCTATGGAATATTTATCATCCAAATCACATGCCACTCTCCTTACCTACGCAAACATGCACACACAGTCTCACGCACAACCACAGGTACTTTGATTTAGTTTTTACATTTACATATGCATGCAAATTCCAAACGTCTGGTTTAGCTTGCATGTACAGTAGCTGACAGTTTTGTTTTGAATGTTTGATTTTTTTGATTTGTTCATTTTATTTTGTTTTGCTTTTTTTTTGTGTGTGTGTGTGTCTGTGTGTGTGTCACATGAGAATCAGAGCTGCCAGACAATGAGTCAACTTTCACTGGTCTAAGTCCACCTGTGATGTATCCCTTAGCCAATCACTGGGCAAATATCCTATAAATAACTGTGTCACCAGTACTTTAGTTACACCTAGCCACCTACACGCACACATCCCGTGCCGTGCAGGAGTCAAAACAAACGCACATCTGGGACATATAGGAATAAGAATTTGTGGATCTGTTCCACTCTATTTCCTTACATCAAAACAAACTTAAAATCAAGCCATCAGGTTTAAATGTGTTGCTGTTTATTTTTATTAATATATATCCTTGCTTCATCACACTACTATTATGAGTCCACAGGATGCTGCTGCCTGCCTTTTCTTATCTCACCTGCGTAGTTTTTTTGATGTAGCTGTTATGCACACGAGTGTTAGGATGTGCACATGTCCTTTATTATTGTTGTGCTGTGGCAGCTGGTCTTGTGTCTGGTTTCTATGGGTACCCTGTTGCTAGGCAAAGTTAAGCCCCTGGCCAATGAACCCAACCTACAGAGCACCTTCTGTTCAGCCGCTGCCCAGGAGGGAGTCTGCAAAGCCACAGACTGAGCAATCGCACACCCACACACCGACACACACCTGCAATCATGCCACGCGGTAAAGTCATATGCAAATTCATTTTCATTTGTTTAAACATTTGAATCTCCCCATCAGTCTGCATTGGGTTTGTCTGATATGATGGCAAGAAGATGAATAAAACTGCAGCGATTGCAAAGTTATCTTGCGTGGACATGGTTTCTAAAACACATTCAGATTATGAGCATTTTTGCATCACGTTGCACATTAATACACAGGCATGCATGGGCATGTGCAGATATACAAATTCCTCTAACCCATTAACCCACATATCTTGGTCATCGTCATTAATAGTTTATTTAGGCCAATTTATCCCGGATTGATTTGTATACAGGCAGGGGAGGCCTCCATGGTGTGTGGGCATTAGTCCTATTCAGGGTTTAATTTAAATCAATGCTTTTGCCCTGAAGGTTTGTGTTGTCAGTGGCATTAACAGGTCTGATAATATTAACTTAGCACTTGTTCAGGATGAACTTAAAACTTAAAACATGCAGATAGGATGAACAGCTCAGAAGGATGCTGTAGGATAATGTTCCATTGTAAAGTGAAATTCCACATTTTCTTCCCTATAACCTATTTTCCCTCTTCTTTTGCTCATACAGAACAGGTGAGGACGTAGCAACGGAAGGCAAGCACTTGCGAATGGGCTCAATAACAATGCCGGACCCCCAGGAATGCATGCCCTTGCCCCACCTGCATGCCATCGCCTGTGGGCAAGGCTTTTCCGTGCGCTCCCAATCCCTCCACTCGGTTGGCGGTGGGAACAGCGGGGGAGGCGGAGACGAGGAAGTGGGAAGCCCAACCTCCAGGAAGCAGCCTCCGCCCAAACCGAGGAGGGACCCGGCCACCA
The DNA here is from genome assembly GCA_032275365.1 of Anablepsoides cearensis. Taxonomy (NCBI): domain Eukaryota; kingdom Metazoa; phylum Chordata; class Actinopteri; order Cyprinodontiformes; family Rivulidae; genus Anablepsoides; species Anablepsoides cearensis. Next base: position 12,021,411 of record JAUBOC010000078.1, on the reverse strand, counting down.
AGCTGAGCATGTCGTCGGAGGCGGTGGACCACAGTGTTTCGTCCGTCTGCCGTGGAGAGAGATGTGATGGTGAGTGGCGGTGGCACCTCACACCAAAACTGCTGCAGCTATATATAGCTGGTTTTTGCTTTTCCCTCTTCAGCACTGTTGCCTTGACATTATATATATAGACAAGCCATCCAGCTATTCACAAAAGACCTCACAGTAGTGAATAGATACAGTATAGGTGCAAACTAAGATAGGGAGCAAAGTACATTGACTTATAAACCATGACTACACCACACTTTGCATTTCTCAAACTATAATATAAATGTAATATATTATTGTACTACCTACATAGCCTAACACATCTTGGCCAATTAGACGAATAGTGGGTGATTATACTCTAACAGAGTATTTAATGTACATGTTCAGATAAGCTGGATACTCTGACCTCACATTCTGCAAGGCTCGAGAAGAAATACTTTTAGTGTACTCTGGTTTAGTTCTATGGAAAACTATATTTGTTCAGCAGGGTGACAATGGTGGCTCAGTTGGTAGAGCTGTTGCCTCCCAGCAAGAAGGTTACTGGATCAAATCCCAACCTGCATGGGGACCTTTCTTGGGTAGAGTTGGTATGTTTTTGTATATGCACAGGTTTCCTCCCACAGACCAAAATCCTCAAACATGCACGCCAGGTTAATTGGAAACCGTCCCTAGGTGAGAGTGTAAATGGTTGTTTGTCTCTATGTGTCCCAGTGATAGACTTGCAACCTGTCGAGGGTACCCCACCGGTTGCACTGTTGCTGTGGACACTAGTGACCCCCATGACCCTGAAAGAAAGAAATGGGTTAAGATAATGGATGGATGGACATTTATCCCAACTCATACATATGAGCTAGAAGTTATCACATCATGCTGTTAGTCCACTACTTTTTGTTATTTAAATAAATAAGTGCCTTTTTGCATACTTTATAGCAGCAGTGACATAATTCCTATCAGGGTATGTAGCCTATTAATCAAAGTCTTTTTAATAAATGAAGATGTCATGATCATTTTAACCATTACAGTAAAACCAAATTAGCACACATTTAGAAGAATAAAATGCTTGCCTGTGCAAGTGCTGGGGAGCTAACGTCCCAAAAAGCTTTTCAGAGCAAATCCAAAAAAAAAGTTAAAGCAAATCAAAATATTTGTTTTAAGTGTGACATTTGCAAGCCTAATTGCAAACTTTTATATCATGTGTGGCCTTGGAGGCAGGTGTAAAAAAAAAAGGTTGTATGAAGCTTTAATTTCATTTTGGTTTGTATGTTTTGCTGCCAATGTGATGTTGAGGGAGTCACCCAGCCTGGCTCAGATTGGTGGGGATGTCTGTGTGCACGCAGATCTTCCTGGGCACCACGGCAACCATCCCACAGAAACAAGACCCCCTGTAGCCCAGCCAATCGCGACGCCCGCTCAACAGCCCGGGCCAATGGGACTCAGAGAACGTGGAAGCCGGCGCCTTCGCAACCAATCAGAGAGAGAGTGTGGGGGTGTTCCTGGCTGAGGGGAGGCTTGCGTGTGCTGTAGCTGGTGCCTTGATGGGAAAGGGAGGAGCTTGTCAGAGTAGAATTCATTCAGGAGGAGCGATTGACCTAGATTCGTTTTACCCAGGAGGAGAAGGAGGGGGAGGGTGTTGCGGGTAAACACAGGCACTGGTTGGGGATGGGGGGGTGAGGGTGCGAGTGTTAGAGGAAGCAATAGAAAAAGGAGAAAAAAACAGGGAGTAAAGGATGTTTGAAGGGGTGGATTCATAGTCAGTGCTGATACTTATCTCATCATTTACCAAGAAATCCTCCTAGTGTTGTGTTGTGCAGCAGGAAAAGAGAGAAAACAATAAATACACCACTGTGCAGCTTATTGCATTCACATGTACTAATAGGGGTACATTTACACAAAGACAGGGAGGAGGATCTAAAAAAAATATATGGGTATTGCACATAACCAATAACTGTGTACCTCATATTTGTTGAAGAAAATCCCTTTTTAGCTCTATGTTTGTAAGGAGTAAAAACATAGGAAAGCATTGCAGTTAAAAATAGCCTTGTACCACTGCAGACCATTAGATGTTCAGGTTCTTTTTTTTTTTGTACATTAGGTTTAAAATCTAAATCAATAATATTTATATTGATTTTTTTTCTGTTAAATTTTATGGCTAAAACATGAAAAACACATAATTACATGCTATAAACTAAGCACATATTTGTCCTAATTTCAATTTAATAACATGTACACATGTAGAGCGCATGCTCCCTTGCATGTGGTGTAGTGATGGTGGTGAGTCATACAGTTATGGGAAGTATGCATGTCAGGGCCATCTGGCATTTGAATTATTAAGGATGCAAAATCTGCAGTTTAGAAATTTCTCTTATGGTTCACTTCTTCGTTACACTTATCTTTATATTTTTTTTTTATCCAAAAGACAGGCAGTGTCCATCTAACCCTCTCAGTGTGTGACCTAGAAATAAACTGTGAAATGGCCAGTTTCAAAAAGTGGCAACTAAACTAACCTAACATTTTGCACTGCACTGCACTGTACGGTAGTGTCTAGGAAACTGTACTAAAGCACCGCTGCACACATCTAAAGAGATTCATTTTGCAATTCTACGTCATCACTATCAAAACGCAGCTCCACAGTGTGTGACCCAGATACGATAGTAATATACAGTTCTCTGCTATACATGTGACCCAGAAACATGCATATGCCTCTTTTCTAACATATCACATGCAAGGTGTTGCTCTCACACAGTGACCGATAGTTGACCCACTGTGGTGAGAGTAGTTCCGAGTTAATGCCTGTGATTAATTGATTGATGATAATCCACTTCATTAAATAGATGAAAAAAGCCTGTGTGAGATTCAGATGATGAAACGTAAACTTGTTTGTCTTTTTTTTATTTCTCTTTGTCTTTAGCAGCTCAAGGATGCAACGAGGACTGCAGGAGGATGCCCCCCCCTAAACCCAAGAGGAACCCCAACACACAGTTGAGTGTTTCCTTTGACGAGTCCTACATAAAGAGCCATGGAAGCAGTGGGATTTGCAACGCCAAACCCCTCCACCACACCACATGCCCCTGCGAACGTAACCCCTCGCCCCCACAGACTGACGAGAGTCCCGAAGACGATTGTGAAGATGAACCTGTCTACATCGAAATGGGTGGCATCGATATAGGAACCCGAGAACCCTTAAAGAGCGAGGAGGAGGAGCCATGCGAGTCTGTGTATGAGGAAATGAAGTACCCAGCCCTGGATGACATGGAGTACCGCTCTGATCCTGTGGGGTGCCGCTCGGCATGCCCGACTCCTGCACCCTATGACCCTGAGCCACTCAGTCGCTGTTCCACACCTCGGAACATTCCCCTCTGTGACATTCCTGCACCTTTTCCCAATTTGCTCACTCACCGGCCTCCGCTTTTGGTTTTCCCACCAGCACCAGCCCAGTGTTCACCCAACTCAGATGAGTCCCCCCTCACGCCTTTAGACGTAAACAAATTGCCGATGATGGAGAACCAGGCCTACAGCAAATCCCCCACCTCTTCAACTGAGCCTCCCTCTTCGGCTCACCTTCGTAGGGAGCTCACCGCCACCCCAACTCTCACCGTCTCAGGCCGCTCCTCTGCACCTCCGCTCCCCTGCACTCTCTACAAATCTTCCTCGTCGTCCTCCTATCAACGCAGCCACTCTGCTTGCCCATCACCCGTCAGCATGGGACGTTGTCTCACCCCCCTGAGCCTCATGCGCACGCCTCCATTCGAAGCCCCCATGCCATTTCCCGGAGGGCTCCCGCGGAGCGCCTCCGCGACTCCTCACGGCAAAGGCTCCCCACCTCAGGACGGCGCTGGACGACTCCATGGCTCGATGCAGAACGTGTCGACAGGTCGTTCTCGGACACCTACCAGCCCACTTGATGAACTCACAAACCTGTTCACCACAGGCAGAAACATGCTGAAGAAAAACTCCAGTGGCAGAAAGTCCAAAGAGCCAGGAGAGAGTGAGTCATCTTAAACAATTCTCTTTAACTCCATAATGTTTATATGAACAAAAAAATTACAGCACTTAGGGTACTTAAGAAAGCATAAAGAGAGTTTATAAAACTTGCAACTGAATGGCCACTTGCGAAGCAGACTTTTAGAACACATGAAATTAGCTGCAAAGATTCAGTACAATAGCAAAAGGTAGTAGTTCAGTGCTTCAGGTATTCAAACACACAAGACTTAATGCTTACCTCCCTACTTGGTTAAATTATCATTGAATTGTGAATTTCTAAAATAACCAAATTCAAAGGCTGCAATTTCTGCAAAATGCTATTGGTTTGATCTAGGCCCCGCCAAGCCAAGTCTGATACAGATCGTATGATTTAATCTGAGGAGATTAGGGACTAAAGCGGACAGCAGGTCTCTCAAACCTACTCATGGCATTAGGCCATCAGGCAGGATTAGTTTTAAATATGTAAACATCATATTTAAATACACATATTTATGCCACACTCAAGACTCTGCCAAAATCCATGTATCTGCAGATGAAAACAAAATCTGCTCGTAAGTGGAAAAATTGCTTAGTTTTAAAAAAGAGACAAAAAAATGTACAAAACATTAACACGCTTATGCTTGTTATTATTTTTGTCATCAGCAAATCTTATAAAATGCCCTGCAATTCAGATGCAAAGTAATTGTTTTGGGCATATTGTGTAATAAATAAAAAGTCACGTTGAAGGTAAATACTGCTTTATTTATTATCTTTAATTTTATGACCCTCTAAACAAGGTAGTAGACAAGTAAGGTTTGAATCAAGGTATGCCATGCATTAATATAGATATATATTCAGATAATATTCAGTTATTCAGCATGTTTGACCTGCAGATAAACTTCAGAGTATACATACAACTGCAATGTTAGATCATTTTGTTTAACATGTCCTTTAGAGTGGAAGAAAATGTTAATATTCAAAAAAAAAGTAATTTATGCTTTCAAAAACTGGATTCATTGAGTGTCATTTTCTTTTACATAAATAATAAATTATAATGGATCTGTTGAGAATCTACTCATCTATCCTCCTTCAGTGCTCTTAGCAACTACAACATAGCAACAGCGGAAGGAAGAAAAATCTCTGTTTCTTATTTGCAGATTTCCTCCCCATGGGTAATGCAGCCAATCACAGCTCAGGGCCAGCTGGTCTACAGAGAAGCACTGAGCAGCTGACAGGGAAAGCAATGCTTCTGAACTCAAATCTGTTTTGTCCAATCAGCACATAGTTTTCTCACGATAAAGCCAATCAGACAGCTGGTACAGCTGTGCAGACGGGAAGAGTAGAAACTAAAAAAAAAAAAAACATTTGATGAAATGAAATGTACATCTGTAAATGTTTATATGTGCTAAACTAATGCATGTTTATATTTTGCTTCTTGTTTGTTAAATTGCTGTTTTTTATTAGGAAATCTTTAAATGCCTAAGTTTTGTATTTTGGTGCCAGGAAGATTTTTTTTCAGCATATTAACAGTCCTTTGTTCTCTAGACCCACCTGAGTATTAAACAGTTTCCATATGTCAGAACACAATGGGTGGGCTGTTTTACCAAGTCTTTTTAAAATCTTAGTTTTTACTTCAACACCTGTGCATAAACACAACACGGGCACTAACAAGTGCTAGCAATTTATTATTTTTTTAATATGTTTTACTCATCAAAGGTATAACAGTGTTCTTTTTTGTTTTGGCTTTTTCTGGCTTATATTCTGAGGCAATAGCAACAACAAAAAGAAGCCTGACCTATTTAACAATTTGTTAATCACCTCATTCTCTTCCATACACATACACACATGCATATTCTTGCATGCACCCATAATAAAATGTATTTTATGAGACATGGAAGGATGGTTATGATTGTTGCACGCATCTATGAATAATAACTTTAACATAACTTGTGTTAATTGTTGGGTGTATGATGAAAATATGTTGTTTTAGTAACCATGGGCATTGTTTTTTTTAAAAGCTGATGTCATGAATTCCATTTACATAATAGTCAAACAATGGATTTTATAAAAAACAAACAATGACAAAGTGAACATAGCATAGTTGTTAAGTCAATATAAAACATAAACAGATATAAATATAAGTATGTACCAGAAAATAATAGACTATTGATGCCTGAGGTCCCATATTATGTTTGAAATCGCTCCAAGAATTTACTGCTGCTTCTTACTCAAGTAGTGAGTGACACCTAGTGGATCATTGGTGGCACTGCAGAACTAGGCTGTAACATGCATAAGATTTACAAATACTGAATATTTTTATTTCTACAATGTTTTGACTGATAATTTGTAATTTACCTTTTTTTTATTTTGCAGCTGAATCCAAAGGAAAGTCTCACAGTGAATCTAAGCGAGAAGGTAAGGAACGCCACAGTCACAGCAAGGAATCCAAACGAGAGTCCAAGGAGCGCCACAGCAAAGACTCTTCTCATCGAAAAGAAAGAGAAAAAGACAAAGACAGAGGCAGCAACAACGTAGACCCCCAGCTTCACAGACGCAACAGTAAAGACCGCAATTATACTGGTGCAGATGCACCACCTGTTTTCCGGGAGAGCAAGGATCAGGCATGCAGTGGACATGACCCCATGCCTGTGAGACGAGACTCCAAAGATAGGGGCTCCAGCTCCTTAGAACCTATACCTTTGATGAAAAAAGACTCCAAGGACAGAGGAATCAGTAATGGCGATTTGATGCCAAGAAGAGATAGCAAAGATCGTAGTGCTGGACATGGAATGGAGTCTTTACTGAGGCAAGACAGCAAAGATCAATCACCCGAGCTATTACCAAGACAAGACTGCAAGGAAAGAACAAGGAATGGTATTGACTATAAACATGAAAGCAGGGAGAGATTGCTGGATCAGCCACCTGAGCTCTTACCTCGACAGGATAGTAAAGAGCGAGGCAGAAATGGCATGGACTCGAAACATGAAAGCAGAGACAAGGCACCAGAGCTTTTACCTCGACAAGAGGGCAAAGACAAATCTAGAAATGCACCAGAGTATAGACATGATAGCAAAGACAATCGCCCTGATTTGTTACCCCACCAGGAGAATAAAGATAGAGAAAGAAGTGACGCTGAACATAGATATGAAGGAAGAATTGATCAGCCACCTGAGATTCTGCCTCGACATCAAACTTCCAGAAACAACAAAGACAGGGCTGAACAAAAGTACAAAGGGAGAGAGCCTATCTGCCTCAATGGAGATGTTCCTCCCCCTCTTTTACCCAGACAGGACAGCAAAGATCTGAGTAGAACTGGCCTTGAGGTGAGAAGGGACAGCAAAGACCGAAGTCTTAATGGCTCTGAGCAACATCACTATGATGTGAAGAGCACTAAGAGTCCTCCTGCAATGGAGTACAGGTGCGAAAAAGAACGCGAGTACAGATTAGATGGCACACCACGAAGAGATAGCCGGGAAAATCGCAACATGGACCAAACCAAAGCACAAGAAAAGAATGGTAGCACAAGGTCAGGACAGCACTCATCAACAACGACACCTACTCACCACGGAAGATCATCGGGTAGCCCACCGATGACCGCAGAAACGCGAAATGGTAAGAACATTTTCCCCTGTAGATTCAAGAGAGATGCAGATGGCAGTCTTTGGTTCTTTCAAATAGAAAAAAAAAATAAATAAAATAAATTAAAATAAAATAAATTGTTATGTTGACAGAAAGGTTAACATTTTTTTTTCTTTTAGATTTGAAAACATCATCAAAGTACAGCCGCTCACCTTCTTTGCCTACAAATCCTTCCCCCATAGGGACACCACAAAGAAGAGCATCAGAAACACATCAAACTCAGGTATGCATAAATGTGAAAGGAATGTAAAAATATTTGTGACAATAATAATAATAAAAATAAAAATGTTAAACAAAACACATAAGTGACACAAATTCATCTACAAGTTAAATGAAAAAAATATATATACATAATTTTTTTCATTTTTTTTTCATTCATTTTCATTTGTTTTTGTTTTTTTTATTTATGTTTTTATTTATGGGCTAAAATATAAATATGAAGGTCAATTAAATTATAAAACATGAGGTAAGTTTCTTAAATAATTTGGTGCATGTATTTATGTTTTGGACCCATTATATATTTCTGCTTTTATTTTAATTATGTCAGTTTTGGTCCTCCATAACAACAAAGCCCATATCACACTTACAATAATGGTCATAAGCTTCCTAAATATATCTTATACTCAGTTTAGCCTTTTTTAATTTCCATTAGTTGCCTATATGGTAGTTGTGAGATTTATTGGATTGCAATTGATGCCATTTGATAATTGAATAAACATTGACATCATAGACTTAACAAGTGTGCAAAAACTAATAATTGATACAAGAATATGTTTCTTATATGATCCCAATCTCAGATTTCAAAGTGCCTATGACGTGCTTCTCGGTCAAATACAAAACGTCAAGGAAAACATCTTTACTTGGCATAATACAAACAATTGCACCTATTTGTCACATAACTGACATATTTTCTTTAGAATTTGTCTCAGCCAAAGGGAAAAAGGAAGTGACATTGAAGGGGAACTCTTTTTGAATCTATTTGAACGCTGACGCTTATTTATCTATTTTTGTATCTATCTTTACACTATACTATACTATGTCTTTTGATAGTAACGCAAATTAATTAATTCATCAGCATGTTGTAACAATGCTCTATTTACATACAGACATTCCGTTTTGACATCACTTGCTCTTAATTCACATGCAAATATCTTGACAAATGTTCATCTCAGTTGTGTGGTTTTTATTTCATTTCATTTTATTTTTCTGATTATGTTATCAATGTTACTTTTTTCAAAAATGCATTCATGTTTATTAGTCTGTCAGTTCGCTTCTAAATAAATTTAGTACATTAACTCTTTCCTTCAGATGTTCCAGATGCCATGGATATGTGGAGACACAACTATGGTTGAGCAGATAGAGAGGAAACGCATCCTGTGCAAGGAAATACGCTCCCGACAACATCCACACCTGCAGAGGTACCTGGAGAGGCCTCCGCCTTCTGACCGAATAGAAGACAAGCACCAAGAACAGAGTCAGTGCAAGCAGGAAAGCGCATCCGTCCTTCCGGGCTGCGGAAAGAGCAACGGGACCAAGAAGATCCGTCCTCCCCCGTACCCTACACAGACTACTGTATTCTGGGATACAGCCATTTGACATTCAAAAAGATTTAAAAAAAATTAATAAAAATAAAAAACCTCCATGCCACATAACCCTCAGATTTCTCACTCCCTCTCCCTGCTTCTTAGTTGTGCTGATTCTCCCCTGCAACAACAAGGATTCAGGACAGTGTGACAAAGAGCAACAGAGGGACGTTACTTGCTGATGTCAAAAAAGAAAGAAAGAAAAAAAAACTATGGTGGTTACCGCAGCAATATTTCTGCTTGTTCAGGTTGTCATGTTTTCTTATCATCACTGGTGATATTTGATATTTTTCTATTTAATGTGACTGGACTCTTGTATCATAATGAGTAGAGTGAATATTCAGTGATAAATAGATATTTTCTAAATAAAATGACCGGGGACAAAAACACAGCTTAAATCATGTATAGTAGATTTACCGTAGATGCGATCTAATTTGTTTTACGTTAATTTCATTTGCGTTATTTTTTTCATTTGAAAGCATATTCTATTATTACTTGTACTGTAGTAGAATAATTTTCTTATGCCCAACTCTTTTTGTGTGTGCGTGCGCTCAACAAGCACTAAAATGAATGAACTGCTCAGTTCTCTTATTATATACTTTACGTTTTCACAGTTGTATTGTAGATTCAGGAGTGAACGTCAGCGTGCTCTAGATGCCAGGGCTCTCAGGGCCTGGTTGAACATGTTCTGGAATGTACAACAGGTCCTAGAACAGAAACAGGAAGTTTGTGTGTTTCAGTTTGTACATTACGGTAAAAAAGGTTTTGTGGTCACTAACTTGAAGCCTTTTGAAGCAGTTCAATCTTCTATAGAAAAAAATAAAATAAATCTGTTGGTTGGCATGTTGTTGAGGACAGAGAAAGTGTAAAGCATTTCCGATATAGTCCAAGATAAACTATGAGGGTGGATTGGGTAGGTAGTAAATTAGAACATACATTTTTAATAGTTTACTTTTGACAACCAGCCAAAGCCTGCAAGACTGAGATATGGGTTGGTCATTTAAAATATGGTAATTGGCAGTAGCTGGTTGAGTGCCAGCACCTTTGCATTGCCATGCACACTGCATGCATCATGACAGTTTAAACACTTGATGCCAACAGTGAGCCTGTACAATCAACACCTAAGCTTTTAGATTTCTTAATTTTACTGCAGAATATAATAGCCATATGCACTTGCTTACAAAATAACTGTCAATGTTATGCTTATATATATTGTTTTTTGCAAATGATTTAGAGTAATGAGTTGTGCCATGTATGTTTTAATTTACTGGCTAGAAGTTAAAGCCTCAGGAGACTGGCTGTATGACATACAGCCATGTTTTTATGGTTGTCTCTGATGATGTTTCCAATTTAAAATTGGCTGGCAACCAGTTTAGAGATGATTTTTTTAAGGACCTATTATGTGGCAAGAGCTCTATTCAGTTTAAAAAACAGAAGGAGTTGCACAAAGGCCTAGAAATCTTGAAAAACCTGCACTACCCCACCATTTACCATCACACTGATTCAGGCTGGTTACTAACGTGTCCCTTCCCCTTTGGCCTCACCCTCTACCTCAACCCTCTTCATTACAGCATCTCAATTGGTTCTCTTTTGCACACTGACATGCAATGTAAACATTGCCAAAATAGTGTGAATTTGTGCAGTAGCCCTTCTTTGGTGAGGACCAGTGATACAAAGTTCTCTTTGTGTTGTTACTGTGTGTGTGCGCGTGAGAGAGAGGTAGAGAGTTGCGTGTGTGCGTTTATGAGCGTGTGCCAAGCTACATTGTATGCAAGTCGCAGTTTTGAAATGATTGTTTTAAGACATTCACTTTGCCCTACCAATGTGGGGCGGAAGTGGGAAATGTAATAATGATGATGTACAATCGTTCTGTGTGTATAAATGTGCACTGTGAAAAGGTAGAGAGAGCACCACACTGTCAGTCCTCTGTCGTATTGCACTGAGTGTTCTCGTTTTGCGGTCTGAAAAAAAAGAAAAGGAAGAAACATATTTGAGGAAAAGCGTACTGTATTCTGATTGTCACTTGGGTTCTGTTGAGAGACATGAATAAATATGAACTCAAAACTTGTCTGGCTTGGAAAAAAAATGTATTCTGTTGAACTTGTTCCTTTTCTCCTACCTTGGGAGTTTCCTTCTGTAAACAGGTTAGGTTTTCAAGTGTTCCACATGTTAAACTAAAAAGGTTTTTAGATGGTTTAACATTGAAGAGTCACAACTTAGGTGAAATAAAATATAATTCTGAGCATTTTTTCTGAATGCTTACTATTCTGAAATTAATATTAACCTTTAAATAGTAATATACCAAACAACTATCATCAAGGATTTTTTTATTGTTTATTAAAAAACAAAGATTGATGCAAACATTTTGTGGTTGTAAAGCAATTCTACAATCATTTGATTTTTTCTAAAAAATTTTTCCATCATATTTACCATTGATTGTACACCATGTGGACTGTCTCCAAATATATTGAAAAAAAAACTAAAGTAAAACATGACCATTTGTGGCAACACATTATCTTTCTCTAAAACAAACATTACAGCGGCTAGCCTTGTGTCGCTGCTCTTCTGATGCTTTGATGATGCCAGGTCTTGAGCTGATAAACTGCTCTGTCTTGTTCACAGTAGTCAGCCAAAAACTGTAGAGGTTAGCAAAGTAGTGGCAGGAGCCTCTTGCACCCTGGCACTCAATGAAGGGGTGAGTTCGGAAATCTTTAAGGCAGCTTCCTGAAGAAGTCAGAGATTGGCCGCCGCCCTCATCTCCTGCCCCTGTGTGCTGTGGAGAGTAAGGCAGCAAGTGTTGATTAAAGTGAGTTTAATCCAATACAAAATTAACTAACACAATCAAGCTTTAAACTGAACTCACTAGGAGGAAGGAGTAGCCAGTCCACAAACTCCTCCAGCCAAGTGGGCATGGAGGAACTGCATGATCTTGGCTGTGAAAGGCCACAGCCGGTGAAACAGTCTCACATACTACACACCGGCTTATGTGGACGTTTATTTCTGGGCCAACAAGTGGCATCATGGGTATGGGAGCAGTCGTGGAGAGCCAGTAGGATTTGTCATTGCGGCTAGAGTAGTAGCAGGCAGCTTTGTCACAGAAGGAAAAAGGCATGGTGGAGAACACTGGGAGACAAGAACCAGGCTGACCTGCAGAGGGAAGAAGCAAATAAGACAAAAAATTAACAAAAAATGGCAAGAAACGAGTGTATAGGAACTAATTAAATAATAAGGAGATGAAAAAAATGGAAACAAAACAAGTAGATACCCAGATCTTGTGTATGAGCTTTTTCCTGTCCTTCTAAGTAAACAAGACTGTATCCCATCCAAAGCTGAGTGCTGCCCAAAGGGCAATGTGGCACCTGAACTGACTGGCTGTGGACAACCAAAAGGAAGGCTGACTTTAGTGGCCTTCTGTAGCCTGGTTCACCTGGATCACCAGGAAGACCTGGACTGCCTGAGCAGAGAAAGAGTTGACATATTAAGGTAAGATGGGCTATCAGCAGGAATAAATATTGCCTAATTTGTCAATAATCTGTCTTGTAAAATTTTCTTCCTGTGTTTCATTATTTACCTTGAGGCCCTGGAAATCCTTGTACACCAATATTTCCTGGGTCTCCAACTGAACCATCAAGACCAGGAAGACCAGGCCCACCAGGAAGACCCACAGACCCCTTAGGACCCTTTTCTCCTACAACATATAGTATATAGTACAAACATGGCCAATGATGTTAAGGTAAAAATAAAAAACACACAAGACAAATTTGGAAATATTAGATGCAAGTCATGCACAAACAATGTATAAATACTGCTACCCTTCCTTCCTTGAGGCCCAGATGGACCCACAAAACCTGCAAACCCAACTGGTCCGGGAGCACCATGTGGCCCTGGTAGTCCTGGAGGAGCCACTCCTGTACCTTCAGTGATTAGGTCACCAGGTGCACCTTTAGCACCTAGATAACACATTAAGTATATTTGATTGCCTCAAAAGTAAACTTTACATTATTTATGTTTCTATGTTTTTTTTTACTTTGAACAATTTAAATTAGAGTTTCTTTTTATTCTTTGTTACATTGGCACTCACCTGCATCCCCAACAAGGCCAGTTTCTCCCTTGCGGCCTTGTGGCCCAGGGGCACCTCTTTGGCCTTTGTATCCTGTAGGGCCTCTTGGACCAGCTAGTCCTTGCACCCCTGTAAAATTGTGTTAACATTTGGTTCAGGTAAATGGCTACACATGAAAATAACTTAAGGCATTAGACATATTTCTTAGTATACCTTTTGGTCCTGTAAGACCATAGCGGTTCTGAGGTCCAGGAGTTCCTGGTAGGCCCCTACTCCCTTTACATCCTGGAAATCCAGGAGGCCCAACTGGCCCTGGGTCCCCTTTGAATAAAATGCTGCTGCCTGGTAATCCAGGTGATCCAGGTGGCCCTTAATTTTTTTTTCATGTCAAAATAAATACTTTCATGTCAAAATAAATACTTATTGACCAACATTTGTAAAAAATAAAATAAAATAAAATAAAATAAAATAAAATAAAATAAAATAAAATAAAATAAAATAAAATAAAATAAAATAATGGTTGCAATACGCTCATTGCTAATGGCAACAGAAATTCACTAAATATCAAATAATTAAAATAGAATCATACAAACCTGGAGGTCCTGCATGTCCCTCATATCCTCTGTCACCCTGGGATCCATGCAATGGTGTTTGACATGTTGTGCCAGGGTAACCAGGTTCACCTGGCAGGCCTGGAGAACCTGCAGAAAAAATAAATCTTAACAACAATCATAAAAATAGCCAACATAAAGTAGTGAAGCAAAAGCACATGCATTCTGACACACCACATAAGAAAATACTTTAACTAATGGTCCCAAAATAACTGAAACTAGTGGTATAACAAAGTGCAACTGAAGAGAAAGTTTAATCGGTCAAGTATTCAGCTCTATATTTTGAGTAAATGTAATTAAGTAATATTTTTTTTAAATACAGAGTTGATGGATGATGATGATACCTGTGTTGCCAGGTGCCCCACTTTGGCCTTTAGGTCCTGGAAAAGTCACTCCTGGAGGCCCTGGTGGACCCCTGATGCCTTTGACTCCAGGAAGGCCATTATGTCCAGGGGCGCCAGGAATACCTGTTCCTTGGATTTCATGTGAGTGCAAATAAAGCATTTTGCACTTTGAAAAGTTATTAAATTTGTGAAGAATTCAAAATGACAACTCAGATATAGCCTTCTAAGTGAAGGAACAATACTGTTGTAATCCATAAAGATATTCATATTTTCTTAACAAAATAAACAACAGTTCCTACCACTTGATCCTTTTATTCCTTTTGGACCTCTTAGCCCATCCAGTCCACCCAGACCTGGTGAACCAGGTTGTCCTAAGATGAAACAATAGATCACAATGTTACATAAACATGACTCTTTTTGTGATCATAGATCCAAAAGGTCCTTTCACCACTGGCCTATGCACATATTAATGTACAAAGTGTTTTTTTTTCACATGGCTTGATGTGTGTCATGTGTGTCAAACATGGGGCGAAATGTCCTAATGTTGGTACCTGGGAACCCATATGAACCGGGAGGTCCTGGTTGGCCCACGACTCCTTGATCGCCAGTAGGACCTGGAAAACCTGGACGACCTGCAGGACCACGGGGTCCAGGAAAGCCTGAGAAGACACCAGAACAGACAGTTTTTTTGGTTTCTCTTGTTCCTTTTTGTGAGAAATACATTTGTAAGAATCAAAAAATTTATCTATTAATTAGACAGAAAATTCATGAAGCTGGATACAGGTTATCCAGACTACATTAATATTGTGTTAAATTAATACAATTAAAGCTTATTTTATTCTATTGAATATTTTTTTTGCTAATCCCTGGCTAATCACCTGGTCCTCCTTGTCTTCCTGTTTCTCCAGGACTGCCTTGATATCCAGGTTGCCCTGGCCTTCCTCTTGGTCCTGGCTCACCTGGATCTCCTGGGCTTCCTCTAGGTGCTAGAGACAATGACTTGCTCATAATGAAATGTCAGCAAATTTTAATTGTAATACATTCGTCATATTCAAAATATTCTAGTTTAGAAAATGTTAAAGGGGCTATATCATGTAAAATCAACTTTTTTCAAAGTTTTTCATCATGTTATAATGTTATCCTCTCATCAAAAACGTGCACAAAGTCTTGCTTTGACTCATTCATGCATGTTAGAGAAA
>JAUBOC010000078.1:11955458-11973857 GCA_032275365.1 Anablepsoides cearensis | reverse complement strand
ATGAAGAGGTTTCAATATAAACTGCTTCACCTGTTTGACAAGAAATACAGGAATATTATCATGACCAGCAGAAGATTATTTAAGGTTATCAATTATATCCCTTATTTCTTGAATATTAGGAGAATCAAAAGATGAAATTGCAGAGAAAAGTCATACAGATGTTTTAATTCCTTGTAGGACATAAAGGGATAAAAGGTGACCCAGGAACCCCTGGAACACCAGGAGCAAATAGTGTTCAAGGTCTAACTGGTTACAAAGGAGCTCCTGGAGAGTCAAGCTATGGACATGGTCCACCTGGACCAACAGGACAAAAGGTAGGGCTTTAGTAGATGAGCACCATCACCAAAATGTTTATGGTCAATCCTCATAAATTATTGAAAAGGTTATAAACTCTGAAACAACCTGCTGTCTGTTTTGTTTCTTTTTTGCCCTCAGGGTGAACCAGGGACAAGCAGTTTAATCATGATGAAGGGTCCGAAAGGGGAACCTGGTATTGAGGGACCGCAGGGTGTACCAGGATATTATGGAGCCAAAGGAAACTCAGGATCTGTTGGACAAAATGGTTAATTCTAATCTGTCATTGGATTTAGGCAGTTTGCGATGTATTTTATGGAGACTCTTCTGTATTTCTGACTTTATATTTATTTCACTTTTGTTCTCTGTTTTATTCTAACTCCTGTTTAACTCCTATTGTTCCAGGCCCTCCAGGCTTCCAAGGTTCAAAAGGCTCAGATGGACCTCCTGGAGTCAAAGGATACCCAGGACCTATTGGACTGCCAGGTACAATAAAATGTTGTTTCTGAAATGAAGGTAAATCACAAAGATTTCCCTGTAATTAGGTACAAATTAAACATTAGTTCTGTTTTTTCTTCAGGTAGGCCCGGTCTTCCAGGTAGAATTGGGGATCCTGGTCCTAAAGGTAACCAAGGTCTTGATGGAATTCCTGGGCCACCAGGGCAGAAAGGGGACAGTGGTAAGAAATGTCACGTTTAAAAAACTTGTTTACTTAATGTATGTCATGACCCCTTTTTTTCACATTTTCTGCCATCAAACATTATCTATATATTTTTTTCTTTCTCTCTCATCTTCAGGCAGAGGAACAGGGCTGCCAGGGAGACCCGGTGATCCAGGTCTGCCAGGTGGGAAATGATATTATTATTTTCAAAATGTAACCTTGTTAGGAGACTTATCGTAATTTTACAAATTGTCATATAAATTTGAGTTTTAATAGAATGTTTTTTACACCCTTCAGTCAAATACCTCAGTGTTACAGTACCACTGGCAATATAATCCTTATGTTAGTAGGGATTCATCGTTTGAGATATTTCTAATGAGCCTTGTTCATATTTATATATAAATTACAAATTTTACCTTAGTTATGAAGGAGCAATGAGAAGTTGGAAAACTTAAAAAAAGTTATCAAGTTTGTATTATGGTTGTGAGTATAGTAATTGAAAATTCTGAAATAGTTTTGATACAAGTGATGCCTTCCTTCCCATAATGCAGGTCCTACTGGGGACCCTGGATTCCCTGGATTGCCTGTAAGAGGAAGTCATGGACCAACAGGAAATAGAGGGCTTCCAGGTCCACCTGGCATCCATGGTCTAAGGGGACAACTAGGAAGAGAAGGGATTTGTGTTCCTGGACCCAAAGGAGATCGTGGATTACCCGGCAATCCTGGGAGCAGAGGTGAGGGGTTGTGATGTGTACTGAAATCAATAAAGTTTTTTTTTATTATGATGTACAGAAGTTAGTTTCATTGTTAATCTATGTACAAACACAACATAGGCTATCCTGGCCCTCCTGGCTCTCCAGGTTCAACAGAGCAAGGGCTCAAAGGAGACAGAGGAGAACCTGGTCCTTCAGGAAACCCAGGTTTTTGTGGACCCCCAGGAGATCCAGGCCCTCAAGGACCACCTGTAAGTGTTATGCCACAATAAGATTTAGGTCAATATGAGTTGAAGTCTATTTTAAGAACACTTAATTAAAAATGTGAGTTAAACATGCTTTGCAAAAGTTTAAAACAGCAAATTTCTTATTTTCATCTTGCTTTACTAAAGCCAAACTTTTTTTTTGCTTTCTCAATTTTTAAAGTTAATGCTTGTGTTTGGGTAGGAATAAAGTTCTAAATCAAACTCTCAAAGCAATAATTCAAGTCTGATCTTTGACTGCCTTTTGTTCCATTTGTCTCTCCAGGGACCAATAGGCTTACCAGGAGGCCCAGGAGCAAGAGGAGATCCAGGCCCTTCTGGAAAACAAGGGCCCCCAGGTAATCTATCATCTTTCAGCTGCAGACAAAGTGTGATCTATCACTAAAGAAGAATAGCCCTCAGCTGATTTATGTTCCCACAACAGAAAAATACATAAAACTGAGCATAAAAGACAAAAAAAGCAAGATTAATGAGACTTCATTTCACTTTTTGTCTGTGAAACCTGGTAAAGTGGTATTTATAAAATAAGATGTAAAGACAAGCTTTGAAGTTTGTTTGAAGTATTTTCATATTTATGTTTAGGTGATGTGGGAGACCCTGGATACAGCCCAGGTTTACCTGGTTTTCTTGGACCCAAAGGTTTTCCTGGACCTACAGGTGTGGCAAATGTTTCAGTAAAAGCATTGAATATTTATTCTATTTAATCACTGTTAACTGTTACAATGACTGGATCAAATTATTGTGGGAGTCATAACCCTCCGCAAATCACACCCAGGCCTCAAAGGTGAACCAGCATTTGGCAGAGATATATATGAACCAGGACCTCCTGGCTCACCTGGTCCCACAGGATATCAAGGATCCCCAGGGATCACTGGACCACCAGGACCACGGGGACCTCCAGGTTAGCATTTTCATAAAGTTAAAAAATAATTCTGCTTCTATTTAGGTGTGCTGGAAATTCCAAGCTGCATTTTTTTAAGCTTCATGTGTGAATCTGAATTTTTCCATCTCAGGACAACCTGGTTTTAAAGGAATACCTGGAATAAGCCCACCTGGCCCTCCTGGATTTACTGGTCACAAAGGAGCCAAAGGAAAAGCAGGGTTGCCAGGTGTGTTAACATTTACCTCATGACAGTGAGGTACACTACAACATAACCAACATTTAATCTTGAGTGTTACAGCTTTTTTCATCTGCAACTGTATTATCAGCTGGATGATGCTGAAAAATCCTTGTCATTGCACTCACATATCCAAGAGTGGAAATTAGTTAAGACAAAAATAGTATAAACTTTTCCACTCACTCTAAGCAAAGTGGTTTCAGTGTCATTGATGTATTTGTTGTTCTCCCCAGGTCCAGAAGGCAGATATGGAAACCCAGGCCATAAGGGTCAGAGAGGTTTGCCTGGAAAAGGTGCTGCAGGTTACGTTGACAGCTTCCTAATAGCAAGACACAGTCAGACAATCAGGGTCCCTGACTGCCCTAGTGGCACCAGCCTTATTTATTCCGGTTACTCCTTCCTCTTCATCAATGGAAATGAGAGAGCTCACGGTCAGGACCTCGGTATGGCGATAACGACCATTGCATGGAGAATAATTTGTATGGTATCCATTATATCAATAAAACAGTTCTGACCTTTTTTTTTAACCATCTCTCAGGCACCGTGGGGAGCTGTCTCCCTCGTTTCTCCACCATGCCCTTTCTGTTCTGTGACACGGAACGTACCTGCCGCTACGCTTCTCGTAATGACTACTCATACTGGCTGTCCACTGATGAGCCGATGCCTGCCAACATGGTTTCCATCACAGCTGAAAAGCTGGCCTCCTACATCAGCAGGTTGGAGAGTGTGCATATGCACACATTTTATACAACATAAAGAGAAAAACAACATATATCAGGTTATACAGTATTTGCAAGCAAAATATCTATTTCTAAACTGCTTTGAATAGCAGATAAAGTAAAATATACCTTTCTGTCTAATGCACCTGATAATGATGTGTATTTTTGTATATTTTTTTTGGTTTAGGTGTTCAGTTTGCGAAACTACCTCCGCTGTCATAACCATCCACAGTCAAACTACTCATATACCTGACTGTCCCCAGAGCTGGGAGTCCTTATGGACTGGATACTCATTTGTCATGGTAAGAAAACAGCCATTTTTTTTTCTCTTGAATCCCTTCATCTTATTATGATTTGTTTTCTTAATATTTTACAGCAAACAGGAGCTGGGGCAGAAGGATCCTCTCAGCCCCTGATTTCTCCTGGTTCATGTTTGGAAAATTTCCGTCAAGTCCCCTTCATTGAGTGTCATGGCCGAGGGACCTGCAACTACTACCCTGACTCCTACAGTTACTGGTTGGCCTCTCTCAACCGAAACAACATGTTCAGGTAAACCATTTATTACTGGCAGATGTTATTATTCCGCAGTTTGAATCCTAACACATATCCTAGCATATTCTTATCGGATATTTTCAGTTAAGATTTTCACAGCTTTCCTAAAAATGAGCACGCTTTCTCCTGTTTCCACCTTGCTTCAGTCAAAACTAGCCACTCATTCACTTTTCAATATCCAGTGTTGCATACATCTGTGTTTTGCTTACTCCTGCAGCAAACCTGTTCCTCAGACAGTGAAGGGAACATCCTTACAAAGTGTCATCAGTCGCTGTCGAGTCTGCAGAAAATCATGAAATTGCAGCCCAGGTGACAGACTCGCTAACAACATCTGAAAACATAAAATTAAAAAGAAAAAATGGTATGTGAGATAGAGCAACTGAATGTGTGTTTAATTAATGTGTTTGTAATCTATTTTGTTACTGTCATCTTTAATGATGATTATGTACATTATGTGATGCCATTAAATCTTTCTAGTGTGATGTGCAAGCATGCCATTGTTCCTCTAATGACAAGCCATTTTTTTTTTACTACTTTAATTTAATGGCTTTTTTAGGTCCTTCTTACAGTCTTAAATTGTTATTGTTTGCCATGCAGTTAAAGCAAGACAGTTGTGATCAAGCGAAGCTATAGTGCGAAAATATATAGCTCAATTAATTAAAGGCACTACACTGCTTGTGATGTAATTTTCACACCCCACAAAAGTGCTGTTATGGTTGATTCTGTGTTTACTTTCGTATAAATTTTCTAAATAGCAAGATTAGACAGAAAAAAAAAACAACTCATTATAGCCATAGCATTTATTTGATGGTTGTTTTTAATCAGATACTTTATAAGGCCAGTAAAATCTAGTCTAGTTTGATGTCAAAACAGCATCCTAAATGGTACTGATGTTCAAATAACATGTGGGTGTTGTAAATGTGACGTGCTTGCTTTAAAAGTCTAACGTCACTATTTCCACATGCAAATAAAGCAGTAATTTGTCCGCTGATTCCAAAAGCATGTATCTGAAATCCAGCTTGTTAAATGGAGCATGGAAAAGGTTTAACTTCATGACTCATACTGCCTGCAACTCTTTCCAAACCCCCACCGTAATACAACAAATACGGTTGAGAGGAAATGCTGTAATGGAAAAGGAACCGTCTCTATGCCTTTAGGACAAAACTTCTCATTAAGATTTAAAGGAAAATGTCTCTCTTTTTATTTAAGCTATTTATTTCGACATTTACTAGAGCTAGAAAATGTACGTGTAATTTAGAAAGATTCAAATATTTTGCATGTAACATTTTATTAATGTACTGCACATGTGTCAAACCCAAGGTTTGCGGGCCAAATGGGTCCTGTCGCAGCATTTTATGTTGCCCATGAGAACTTCAAAGACATATTAATGTCTTAAAATAAGAGTGTGCCTCTTCAAAGCCAGCATTGACCATAAACTACATTCCCATAATGCATGTCATTTTAGTTACCCATGAAGTGACAGCATCTCACCACTAAGTGGAGGTGAACAGGGTAGCTAGTAGCTGGCAAAATTTGCCACTTAAAATCTCCATTTTGCTGCATTTTTACTGGCTACTTATGCTGAGGCCCAATTGTACTGGGAAGTGGAAATTTCCCACTTTCAAATTGTAAATTTAAACTGGAACATTCTGTCCAGTGGGAATTCCCTGACAGAAAGTGTAAGCGACTCCTGACTACCCCTGTTTACATTTCAAGATGGTGGCTATACTCACCACAGATCAGTAGTGCTTAAGACTCTTTCATTGTTACTTTTAATAGTATTTCTGTATTACGTATTTTACATTTAGTCAGTTGTAAACATAGTACTTTTCAGTGTTTATAAGAGGACATGATAAAAGGCTGTTTCTATGCCGGAAATACCACATGGAGCTCAGTTATTGTTTGCTGGCTGTGTTCAGTCGTAGCAACGAGATGAAGAATGTGACATTATGTGTTTAGTCCAAGTTAAAAACAAAATGTTGACGTTGGGTACAACTGATTGTTTGAGAGCAATCATAATGCTCATGTGGGAGTTTGACACCCCTGATTTACCGGTTTTAAAAAAAACAAAGATTCATTTTGTATTATTTTAATTGTATTGTTTTATGTTTTTACTCTATGTTTGGATTTTTTTCTTTTAACTAAAGTAAAAGCACACAAGAACAATTTTTGTTCTCTATTATTATCAGCTACTATGATGAATTGTCATAATTGCATGTAATGCAGAATCATTCAACAATGTCTTCAAACATTTTCATAATGTATATTAGACCTCCTTTATTTAACTCAGACATTTTCCAGTAAAGCATGCGGACTCAAATTAATTTCCAAATTATGAGATGATCAGATTTAAACAAGCACTTTTAATCTAATTGGTTTTTGACATACATGAGCGAAATGTAGGTAATAAAGTACTTGTTTCACCATACTATATTCGTGACAGTCTTGCATTTTCAAAGCAAACCCTCTGCCACCTTGAATTATCCAAACCTTTCATGGTCTGGTGCAGAAACTTGTCAGTGAGGATAGAAACACTTGCTGTCGAGCACTCTCTGTAGCCTGCCTAACAGGATTATTCTGCTCCCGACAGTGCACTTGCTAATTGTGTAGGCAGCATGTATCAGACTTCTACACGTTTATAACTGGGTTAAGATGGCAATTTGTTGAAAGGTTGATACGCTTCAAGGTTGTATCTCATTTGAAGGACACATCTTTCAAACTTTTCTCCTTACACCTCACATGAGCTAAACGGCTTGCATGTTTTCTTACAAGACAGACTCCTAAATCACCCAATATTGAAGGAATGCATTTGGTTTCAATATATATAGGTTTTTATGTTTGTTTGTTTATTTAGGGGAAACATTTTTATTTTTAATTTTTATTAATATTCAGCTGAGTTAGCATTTCTTAAAGGTGTATTTATGTATCTTTGCATATCTCAAAACCCTTCTGTATGAAATCTGTGAAAATAAATAAATAAATAAATAAATAAATAAATAAATAAATAAATAAATAAATAAGATTAACTATTAGTCCACAAAATGCAGTAGCACATTTACAACCATTGCAAAATCATTATGGCATCTAACGAACACATCTTCATTCAGATGCACCAGAATTGTAAAGTTAAACAGAGCAGAAATTCCATTAAACGGACCCCCAGAGCCAGCTCACCAGGGTGCAGCTAATGATAAATTGACCTTTATGGCCTTTGGGTTTCCAAATGTCTCTGCGCCATCATTGATTAGACTTTATGACACAGCAGGAGTAATAAAATCATTGTTTCCCTCATGTTAACGTCATTAAAGTTTTATTTTACATGAGTGCACATGGTGCTCGGTTTACAGGGATTTGCTGTAAAATGTGCCCCGTAATTGGGAAAACAATCACAAGTTCTACTCATGAAAGTATCAAGATGACCGTCACTTACAGAGGCAGATTCCTGAGGGTTTATGCACATCAAAAAGCCGATGAAGACGAGGATGGTGAAAACGTCCTTATTTAGTCTTTTCCGCTTCACTGTTAATGGTTTGGTGTAAATTAAAGCGGGCATGCCTCGGTGCGTTGATGGGAACAAACACAATGCTGAAGATGGTCTTGACGCATTACCTGCACACTCCTCCCCCCCTTTGATGGACTCGAATGCTACTTATAAAACAGGTGTCTCACTGTGTCTTACATCGGTGGCTGGAACTGAGGTCTCTTGCTTTGAAAAATACTCTCACAAAGAAAAACTCAAGCCCTTTAGAGCAAGGATGGCCCGTATCATCTGCATTTTGGGACTTCTGTTGTTTACATTGTGTGCTGTGGAAAACACAGCGATTGAGGAGGGAATAGAAAACCTGCAACTTCGGCAGGATGAATTGACATCACTCAACAAGTTTCCTGACAGTTTGGTGAGTTTAAGTCTTTATGATGTTTTATTTACTCTCATGCAATGTCTCATTGAACTAAGGACGTGCAAATTTCAAATTCAGATTCAATTAGACAGGGAGTCCCATCTGACAAGATTACTTATGCTATGTTATAGATGTTTTAATTATTGGTAACACTTTTTATTCTTTATTTTTTGGTAACTCTAAGCTGATTTTTCTACAGGAATCAGCAAAGAAACAGGACCTTGGAGGTTTGCTTCATGAACTCTCCAAATCCGAAAATGCAGTTTTGTACCACGACTCCAGGGACAATGCACAGCAGGAGAAGAATCGGCGTGCCGCACAAACAGGCTTGACGACTCGCAAAGCCTGCAGAGTGTTCTTCTGGAAATCCTGGACTTCCTGCCTGACTGCTGCACAGCAATAAATGAATGTTCACTTTCATCAAAAGTCAAAATGTAGTTTTGCATGCTTTTTTTGATTAACTACTGGTTCATCCCCCTGCCCAAATGAAGGCACTTTTTTAACAATTGTGCTCACAAAATGCATTTTTGAGAAGTATGCCTGCAAATAAGATGTTTTATTATTGTTAAATTAAAAAAATAAAGTTAACATGATATATCACCATCAAAAATAATGTCTTAATTTATATGATAATTCCAGTTTTTACACTTTCAAACCAGCCTATACAACGTAAAAATCCAACAAAAAATAAAAGAGTACATCTGAGTGTATTTTAAGAGAGACATACTTAATTTTTATTTATTTTTTCCTCACAAATAAAGTTTGATTAAAATGTGAAATAATGTTCAGTTCAGACTTCTAATCTTACTTGAAATCTTGCTTGAATCAATTCCAAGGCTAATATTGTGTTTAAAATTACTGAGTAACGTCTAGATTTTAATACTATTAACCCTGTAACTGTTTTATGTGGTTATTTGGCTGAAGCCTTCCTGAAATCTTGTTTTTACTGCAATTTATTTGACCATCAAAATAAGATTGCACTAAGCTTAATGTAGCAAATACTAGTGCCTTGGTTGTTTGCGAGATGTGCAATGTTTCTGGATTTGTACAACTCTCACATCCTCACATCAAGCCCTTCAGACACTTTTCATTCTTGCAGTCTGCTGAGCTGTATCTGACCTTGATCCAGTGTGCCCGCATTGTTTAATGCAGACAGTCTGGCTTTGAATTTTTAATGATCTGACAAAAATGAAGAGTTACGGATAAAATGTCACTGCAAAGTCCTGTTTGTCCTGCTTGTCAGAGAGGCATTGTTAAATGAGCCACTGCAGAGAGCTGAAAAATACAGCCGCTTTCACTGATGGCAGCTGTGCTCCACTGACCTACAGACGTACGCACTGTGTTTATTAGCGCATGTGGGAATGTTATAGTCTGCTAACACTTGCATTGTTCTCTTCGGTCACTCCCTGACACATTTAACTGTGGTCATAGAGGTTGTTTTCTCTTTTTCTTAAATCTAGGGATACACGATACCAGCATTTTTACAAGTACTTATACTTGTTCAAAATGCCCCAATACCCAGAACAGATTTAAAGTGCCTGTGACATGCATATTCTTCAAATACAAAAAGTCAAAGAAAACGTCTTTATATTTAAGAAAGTTGGAATAACACACATGACTTAACGCACTTTGTCCCATATTTGGCATGTTTTCTTTTGAACTTGGCTCAGCCAAAGTGAAACAGGAAGTGACATCAAAGGGGTACTTTTTAACAAAGAAAAATCTCTGGTCTGTTTATTGAAACAATAATATTTGAACTCTGACTCTTCATCTATCTGATAGTGACTCAAAATAATCTTAGAAAACAGATTCTTCTCTACAGTCTGGGTTGTTAGCTGTTGTAGCAATGCTCTGTTCACATGCAGACATTCCCCTTTGACATCACTTCCTGTTACTTCACAGGCAAATATCTCAACAACTGTTCATCTCAGCGACATGAAGTTTCTTTTGCAATATTTTATCAATGTCCTCTGCATTCATATGTATTACAAAAATTTGATGTCACAGGCACTTTAACCTGCCTCTGGACGGCTGCTCTGGTGAAGCATGTATTTATGGAACAAGAGCAACATGCTTTAAGTAAAACTAACTAAATATTGATCCACTTTAGCTTTGACAGTCTGAAAACATTACTATATGCTTCTGCAGGTCATTCTCACTCCCAACTCGTCACATATCAATGCTTGTCCAAGGTTCCCTCTGCGTCCGATTTTGACACATTGAGTAACTCCATCACGACAGTTATTGATGAGACAAGAACAGGGAAGCGGAGCCCTTTGTCATATTTTTGAAAAGTGTCAAAAATACATGACAACTAACCATCCCAGACCCGAAACTTAACTTCTATTTTTCCTAGACATTTTATCCCTGAAATTAACCAGTAATCCGGATCCCTGATATTAACCACCAGTGGTGGGCAGCACTAATCTAAAAATTAGTTCCACTAGCCCTTAAGCACTAACTCAAATATGTAGGTCCCCTAATTCTAAAGCACTAATGCACTGAAAGTTTTAGCAAAAGCTAATTCTAAAGCACTAAAATAACCCAGTCAACCCGTGAACATTCTTCAACAGACAACATGAGTCACATATTAAGTAGGGGTGGGAATCTTTTACTCTCTCACGATTCGATTCAATTCTGATTTTTGGAGCCACAATTCGATTCAAAATCGATTTTTCATTCAAAACTGATAAGCCCTTTTGTTGTGTTCTCTAAGTGCTTCATCTTCATTTTGCAAACCTTGCTCATGTCAAACTCAGACTCAGTTAAAAACAAAATAAGCCCAAATCTTTGCATTCAATGAAGACAGGGCCAGTTGAATCTCTCTTTCCTCCAGTTTTGCAGTTTCCTCTTTGTTTTTGTGCTTTCTAGGCATTCATATATTCATATTTTATTTTATATTTATATTATTTATAAAAATCGATTTTGGGACATTTTAAATCAATTCTGAATCTTTGTAAATGAGAATCACGATTCTGATCTAAAACAATTTTTTGGTGCACCCCTAATATTAAGAGAGCCCATGTTTCTCTCTTAATACTTATTGTTGACATTCCACAGCCGTATTTGAGTTCATATTGTCAACATGTCACCTGGTGGATAAGTGACACACATATGAACAAAATGTGCAACCGCTTTCATCATCAGCTGTTAACATTAAAGTTGATCAATATGATTATAGACCTCTGTTAGTGCTTCTAAATTTAGCCTATACATTAAACAAGTGCTAATCCACTAATAAATTTTTAAATTAGCAAAAGACCTAAAGCACTTATAAGGAAATTAGTTCCCCTATTAGTGCTTTAGTGCTTTAGGGGAACTGTGCCCACGACTGTTAACCACAGACCCCCAACTCAAAGACCCTATGTGGCTTGAACCCAGAAAAGCCCCATGTGTCAATAACTGACGCAAGGGGGTTACCAGACGAGTCAAAACAACAAGTGTCATTATGTGACGAGTCGGGAGTGAGAATGTGTTGGTTTATGTGGATTCTCGGTCATCCAGGACATGGAAAATTTAAAGAAAAATATGAAGCAACTGGACTTCTGTTATGTAGCCGAAGACGTAACAACATGCTGGAAATGAAACCAACTCAAATATCAATCCATAGCTTTAAAATCGACATGGTCCGGTAACGTTACTATTAGATGTTACTTGTGCTCATACTCAGTTTGAAAAAAACTGGTAACGGGACACTGCTACTTAAATCCATGCTTTCTTAAATCAATGTCAGCAAACTAATAAATAATGCTTCTGTTTGTAGTTGACTGCTTTACATATGAGCCAAAGTTGATATAGAATAATTGAAGTGCATTAATCTTCTCTACTTCATAATGCTGTAATTACTGTTGTAAAAAAAGATATATCTGCATATGTTTGCATAAAAGTCCATTTACATATTGCTAATACATTTCTAATTTGCACTTTCTTCCTAATAGTTAGGTTTTTCCTGCATTAAGATACTTGGTTATTCTTAAATTGCACTAACAATGATACATATTGGTAACGCAGCAGAAAACAGCAACCTTATGTCTAAAATTGGGCATGCACGTAAAACGAAGGCAAACTTGAAAATATCGACATGCACTTGTGATTCTGAAACAAGTAAAGCCAACTGTTCAGCAAACGCAAAGGGAGGACTGAAGAATGGATGCAATGTGCTATAAAAGAAGACAGGATTGATGCGATGTGTAAAATCCGATAGAATGGTGGACAGGGAATAAAGATTAGAGGATCGAGAGAGCAAAGGAACGGAGGAAATGAAAAGCATTTGAGAAGATGAGTGAGGAGATGAAAGAGGAAATTAATAAAGTAATCGTGCTGGAGCATCACTGCAGTAAAAGCTTGGCTTGGCATCTTTCTTGCCTCAATCTATTAAGATGCCATAGGGCAGTTTTCCTCTGTAGCAAAAAATCAACGCACACTGTTGAGCTCCTTTAATTTATTCCTAATGTACGAGTGCAAAAAATACAGCTCGTATGGGTGGGCAGTCCTTTGAGTGGATTATCAATCTGAGAGTGTATGTGTAACTAAGTCTTCCTGTATCATTAGGCAAAGGCACAGTAGGAACTTGAAAGTTTACATTTATTTTTACTGATACTGCTCATTTCATTCTGACTTTTATTATCACTCTCAGGCATTCGAGAAAAAAAAAGAAAAAAATTATCTAACTACATCAACGGAGTAATACAGAGTCTTAATTGAACACACGCTAATTATTTTTAATGAGCAGCACTGAACGCCCCACTTCTAAGTAGGGAGTTCCCTCATTCATTTCCTATGAGAGTTTGTGGAAAAAAAAGACAAGTGGAGTCCCAGAGGCAGAAGCACACATCAACACAAGTATGAAAAATAAGAGAAGACAGAGGTAAAACAGCTATATGTTACTTTGTTCTCACGAGCCTGCAAATAGCAAACATACTGATGTACAGGCTTTTTTAAGTGAAACGAGAATTGATCTCAGGTTGGTAATGTAAGTGAATGTAGAGCCTATTTAGCTTCGTAGTGAAATTCATTATGTGGTAATTACAGTTACCGTGTTGAACATAGTGCTAAAACGAACAGCACAATTTCATAGAGAAGACTCGTTCCACATAAAATGTAACCTCTAAAACTGAACATGATTTGACAACATTATGAAGGAGGACTTTTATTGTCCTGTAGGAGCTGTAAAATGTGCCAGCTTTGACCTATAGAGTGTCATAACACATCTGCCATAAATCTGCCATTAGTTAGCAGAGTTGATATGAGAGAAAAGGGAAAATGAGAAACTTGTGGATGTGTAAGCGTTGGGAACGCATCAGATCGTGTTATTAAGGGTATCTATTTCACGATAAATCACAAAGGAAGTAGCACCATAATTTAGATGATAATGTGGCATAGGTTGAACTGAATGTATAAAAACAAGGATGGAATTCAATTACCAGCAAAAGTATTACCCATGCTTTTTTATTGTGAGTAACCAGTTGCAAACATTTTTGGTTTCCTAGCTGATTAACAAGATGAAGCACACAAAATAAATATAAAATGGTTAAATATGAAAATGGTGCCTCATAAACTCACGGAAACTCAAAAGAACTTAAAAAACAGGTGCATAAAGTTCTTAAATGGTTTTGAACAATACTTCTGTGTCTGTCACTTTAGCTAAAGGGTCTGCAACAAAGTGATCTGTGTTTTCCGTATTTTATCGTTATGATAGATTTCCATTTGTTTGGTAACCTTGGCCATTTTTCACACAACCTAAATACATATTCTGAATAGATTCATCATCTACCCGATTGTAACCCCGCTCAAACGCATGCACACACATTGCTGTCCTGTCCTGCCGCTACTATGTAAGACAGAAAACAAAAAGTCAGGGGAGCTATCATCCTCCTCTTCCCTGTGTTCTCCTTGCAGAAGGCACATAAGGTCTCTGTTTCCATGACAACAGAGTATTAAAGGGGAAAGGAACACCATCCCAAAATGACACATGGGATTTAAGGCTTGGTGAGAAGATAAATCACTCCTGGTGAAAGATAGAAGTAACAAATTGGATTCCCTTCATTTGAAAAGCACATGGAACTCACAGTGATGGATTTGCTTTGCATGCTCATTGTGTTGTTTTTGCGCAAGAATGCGTTTTTTAAAGAAAACACATTATGAAAGAATTCTTTCACTTTATGGCAGATAAGAAATACTATAACTATTTTCTTTTAAGACAGTCAAAATGGTAAAACAAAGTGAATAAACGAAAAGTAATAAATAAATGCACAAATATGAAAGGATTTCTGGGGTCTTAATTTAATCTTTTTAGCTGTTTGCTAATGTTGATGTGATATGTTTTTCCAACCTGACTGAGCGAGGTCAGTGCACAATTTAGGATTCCGTTGGGTTTGTAAGATAGATTTGCTTTATTTGTCCTTGGCTAAATTGAAGACAAGGAAAGTTTGAGTGTTTGAAAATTAAACTGCCAGCCACGTTTTGTTTTGTTTGGCAACTGATCATCTCATTTAGCTTTTCTTTTGTTTTGTGTGTGTGCTTCTTGTGACCTGTTAGCCTTAATACTGCATCATCTTTTTTATTTTAGTTTTTCTGACAGTTAAGGTGAGTTTGTAAAATTATGTGATTCTATCATGGTTTAATATGATATTAGAAAATTCATAACTGAGTAAGCTGGAATATGTTAATTTTTCTTAATTCTCCATAACTCTTAATTTGACATCCTTTGAAGTGGGTCTTAATTTTTATTAAATGAATAAATTACTCTTTTTGCAACACATATTGTGGGAAAGCAAATGAGTTGTGCAATCAAGACCTTTAAATGGAGATTTGTTTAGGTCCATAACAAATCAGTTTTCAGTTTCAGTCGTGCTTTATCACACCTGATTTAAATTAATGGCTCGTTAAGAACATTGCATGGAAATAATTTGATCATCCGAATCAGTCCTGTTCTTTCAGGGACACATTTAAAACATGCAGGGAAACAAGTTTTGCTTGAAAAAACAAGTGTCTTCTCCTTTAGAAATATTCCATTGTCACAGAAATCATTGTAATAATTGTTATGTATCCCTGTATTGTGTTTGGCATCAGCCTATTATCTATAACAAGCATAAAAATACGCAAAAGTGCATTACATTTTTCTGTCAAAAAATATGTTTATTGTTTTCTTTTCTGCTCACAAAAACAGTGTAATGTCTACTTTGATTTACTCTGATATATTACATTTGGTTTTGTTACCAGTCTTCCTACACAAGCCTAAAAACAGGATTATATGAGGGCGAGCTAAACCAGTATGCTAGCAGATGTGGGCACATTGATACTATGTTTGTAAAAGCAATAGCTGAGAATTGATAGTTTTTTTGTTTTTTTTTGTTTTGTTTTTACATGGTGTTAAAATTCACTGCAGGGTTTTTAAAGTGTCTGTGACATGCCCACAAACACAAAAAGTGAAAGAAAGTGTTTTAATGGATTTGGAAAAAATTAGCATACTAGACATGATTTAACCAATTTTGGCATTGAATACTAGAAAACTGAAACAGGAAGTGATGTCAAAGGGGAACTCTTTACAATTCATAGTTACGTGTTGTTAGCCATTGCTTTTACATGCAGGTTCTCACCTGTGTCATCACTTCCTAATATCTCAAAACATGTTAATTTCAGCGTGTTTTTTTTCAATACCTTAATAATGTTTTGTTATTGTTTTTTAAATGCATTTGTATTTATTGCACGGATTTGATGTCACAGGCACTTTAAACTTCACCCCTTTAGTCTTTGACTGAGAAGTCAAGGGATAAACCATGAGTAGGGATCATACTATGTCCACTTAAAAAAAGCACAGTCAGCCATAATCAACAATGCACTGAAAAAGTGACAGGTTTTGATAACATAGTCTTTATTCTTAAACAATCACTAACTCATTCTGAATTTTAGAATCAATGCATTTTTTTGTCATCTCACAATTCATAATGCATATATGAGTGTGTCTGAATGCAGTGAAGTTATCTGCAAACATAAAAATATTAAATCATAACCAATATCTCATACAGCTTAAACCTTTGCTCACCCTATCATACATCAATAAACCCACAATAAAAGTGCTTTGCTTTCCTGGTTTGTCAAATCAATCATTTTCATCACCTTATTTCCACCATTCACTTCCTAAATCCTTTCATTCTGTCCCCCCAGTTGACAATGAACATATCCAGTTTCATGCATTATGTTAAATTCACACATATTCCATTTGCACTAATATAAACGTCTGTAAAAAGATACTTATATGCTGGTCTTTCCTGTTGATGATTCGAGTCACATTTAATATTAATGTATCACAGTAATGCAGTACTGTATATGACGTGAAAACTGAACTAATCTACCATTAGCTCTTGCAGGTAACTTATGTCTGTGGCCCTGGATTCCAGGTGGAGAGGACCCTCCCAGCTCCCTGATGATAGATGTCTTCTGTTTGCTCTGTGCAGCTGAATGTGTGCTATTACCTGTACATACCACCAACCTAGCAAATGATTTTCAACAACATATACATCAGGAGATATTTAGAAACTTTTGCTAAAATACTGGTCAAAATGTTGCATATAAAAGTTTTGAACTCATATTCCTCAAATTCAAAATATTTTTTTTTCCTTTTTAATTAGGTTTGACTTTAAACAAACTAACATCAACTTTTACAGTCATGCGATGGTCATGCTTTGTCTTGCCTGTTTCCCTTTCCAGCCCTCCTAACATGGATAGGTTTGGCTGTATATGAACAACTCTAAACACCAGGCTTTGTGCAATGAGTGCTGGACCATGGGTGGCCATCTTTTATATCTGGGTCCCATTCATAGAACACCTAAGGGACTTCCTGAGTTAGATCAACTAAATGGGGACTAGAACGCACATGGCATAAAAGGTGTACCAATCAATCCACCTTGTTATAACAGCCCTGTAAGAAGTACAGTATGTTGATTTATGAAAAATACATGTTCTCCACATTGCAGTGAATGGCTCAATCCACGAGTTACAAAACTAGATTGAGATGAAGATACATGAAACCATCACATCATTCTCAAAGCTGGCTAAAGTCAGTAAAACTTGATGAAACGTTCTGCTTTTGTTGTGTTGAGAAAAAAAAAAGCAGTTATGATTGTGACCTTATGTAGCCAGTTTTATGATTGTGATACAAGTGATGGAACTTAAAAAAAAATCAGTTTTAGCTTCTGTTACATTCAAAGCAGTACACGTTTCTATTCAAAGATTACGTCTCAATTTAGTCATCTAGTTCATAAGCATGAATACATATTGAAAGTTGTCACAGCTAACAGCAGAGTAACAGGGTTTCTGTCTCTTGAGGTGCAAATGTAAAGTGATTATTTTTAGTAATGGCTCAAAGTACTGATGCTGGTCATTTTTGGCCTCCTAACTTTTAAAAGGGAATCCTACATTTTTGTCATTTTGACAAGTTTACACATCTCAGCGCTTTAAGTCTAATACGTTCAATCATACTGAAACTAAACACAGCTTTCTTTTATTCTGACATTTGCCTACTTTCACAACTTTCTTCACCAGTTCCATCTACACACAAGCACACCAACTACTGCATTGTTGTTGGTTTGCTATTTATCATTTTAGTGACATCCTTGATTCATCTGTTATATTGCACGATGCACTTTAGTCCTGCTACAGCAGAACAACACGGGGAAGTTTGTTCCCTCTTAGTCGCAACACGTTAACTTACGGTATTCACCTGAGTAAATTACATCCCACCAGAAACACTCTAAACGTTCAGTTTTACCCTCGCACCATAGCAGGAGGTGTGTCATTACATTCATGTAGAAACTGCAAGAAAAAATATATTAACAAGAGGAACTAATAATAATAATGTTGAAAGACAAAGGTTTTAGGGTTGAGCAAGAATCATCATAATAAAAACTTAGATGGATCTCTTCAGATTAATTATGATGAGTATAATGACAATGGTATAAATATTATTGAAGACAGTAACACAATAAAGAAGATAGCTGTAGCATATAGAAAAAAAATCTGTATGGAAACTAAACATGTGTTAAAGCTTGTTTTTCACAGCATAAGTTGGAAAAACCAGATATTTTGTGAAGCGAGACCATCATACCTTTGTTTGTTTTCACAGCCTTTTCTCTGATTTGCATAAAAGTTTGGTCAAGTTTTTATATATATATACACACAT
>JAUBOC010000078.1:11890074-11903801 GCA_032275365.1 Anablepsoides cearensis | reverse complement strand
ACTTTTTAAATGGAATTACTG
Source organism: Anablepsoides cearensis (assembly GCA_032275365.1). Taxonomy (NCBI): domain Eukaryota; kingdom Metazoa; phylum Chordata; class Actinopteri; order Cyprinodontiformes; family Rivulidae; genus Anablepsoides; species Anablepsoides cearensis. The sequence continues at coordinate 11,903,780 of JAUBOC010000078.1, read as the reverse complement.
AAATAAATCTACTTTTTCATGATATTCTAATTTTATGACCAGCACCTGTATATTGTGATGCTGGTAATAATGCTTCTTACCTTCCACACAGAAAAAGCAAAACTGATGTCAGGAACACTAATGAGAGTGTCATCATCCAGCATCAACATAGCTAAAAGACAAAACCACTCAAATATTTATAACAATATATTGACATGACGGACTGCATGTGCACTATTAAAGTTAAACTGACCATCAGTGGAAATCTCAGGAAACGCTTGCAGCCTGTTTCGCATTCGGTTGCTTCTCTGTTCCTTGAAGACGACCTGAACAGGATGAGGACCCAAAGAGTCCCACAACTTCCCCGGTATTTGCTCCCCAATGTTGTTCCAGACTATAATGATCAGCTGGAGGTGAGGCACCGCCTGGTAATGGTTCAGGAGCTTGAGCAAAATGTCTGTGCGATTGTAGGTTTGAATGATGACTGTAAACTTGTCCTCTGAGCTGTCTGCATGGCGACCCTGTGCGTGGTTCTCCTGTCGTAGCGTTGCCCTGCGCAGCACGTCCAGAACACCAACCCCTCCGTGGTCCTCAGCGGGTGGCAGCAGGGATGTCAACGCTGCACCCACCAAGAGGACCAGCAGGATGGGGAAAATAATACACTTTCTCCGGACTCCAAAGCACCACCGAGGAACCCTACATAAGAGAACCCAACATTTAAATAAAATAATTGATGAACATATACTTGTAGTTTAAATTTATGAAAAAAACTTGGATACTATTAACCAAAATTTGAATAATGTTAACATTTTGGAAATGTAATGTTTGTATAATAATAGCATAATAAATAACAGCTATTTTACAGTACAACTCCAGGAAACATTCATGATAAACAGTTCATCTGTGGAAGACAAAGTATCAGCAAATTAAATTAAAATAAATGGCAATTTTCATTAAAAAATAAAACCTAAATTCACAACTGCACAACCTCAGAGAAGAAATAGAAACCAGTAACCAAAAACACAACACACTAGTCAAAGAAGAAGAAAACTTCCAGATACAATAATACTCAATGCTCTCCATAAATTAGTTATTATAAACATATTTTTGTATTTATCTTTAAAGGAATGATAATTTTCAGAGTTAGCTAATAGATTGAAAATATTTTTAAATATGTTTCTTTAATTTGGTGGCTGACTTTTTTCTTATGATCTCGTGTTTACTCTGTTGTGAGCTTCTAAAATCTCAGCTCTGCGGTATTAGTTGTGGTTACGTATGTTTTTTTCTCCTTGTTTTCTGCAATCCTTCAACTATGCTTTTAATATGTTATTATCTAAGTTTTGTTGTATTTCTATAACTTATAACTCACCTCATTTTGTTGGCTCTGCAACCATGTTGTCCCGCTAGATGGTCGCCATATTGGCTACTACCCCCAACACTTTTGGGAAAATATGGCAAGTCGGTTTATCATATAATAGTTAGACTGGACTTTGTCCATTGTAGCACCTGCTGCGCAAAGCAGGAAATAAGGGAGAACTTATTTCTAGAAGCAGAGCAGGTTGGAAGATGTTTGTTTGTTTGTTTGTTTGTTTGTTTGTTTGTTTGTTTGTTTTCCTACAGGCTCTGACATGTTACTTAAAAAAATAGTTTTAATTTGTATATGGGGTGGGGTTATCTGAAACGTTCATTATTATAACAAAGATGTCAAAAATGTTTGTATCTTGTTTGTTTTGACTAAGAGTCAAACATATAAATGGCCTGAGACATTAAAAATGTTTATTTTAACATTCTCATTTGTAGAGGCATTTATACTGATGGGAGTGTTGTTGACTAGGTGGGACTCTACAGTATATACAAAAAGTAATAACATGTGTTTAATGTATTATTATATGGTAAAATGGTCTGCCATAAAACCGAGCTCCTGTACTGGGAAAAAGTCCTGGGAAAAAATGCTATGCGTACGAGCCCGGAATGCCCATATTTGGCCAAGAGGGTTGTCCTGAATTTTATACTTAAACCTGATTCGATAAAACAAGTGTCATGTGGCTGCTGACATGTTATAGGAAATAACTTTAGTGTCTGTCTGAAGTCTTTTCCTGTCGACGGTGGTTAAAAGTTGGTGTTTTAATACAGAAAACGCTGTCTGTAGATAACATCCTGTCATCGGAACGACTGGAGAAAAACGCTATGCAGTTAACGTGAGTTGTGCACGCTTTCATGTTCTCTTGTCACAGATCATGTTCTATACGCCTTTATAACCGAGGAATGTGTTTCCTAATTGTTGATTAACAAAGAACACCTTTATATTAGTTACTATTAATTTTTAAACTAAAAGTTAATTCCTATTTCTCATGCAGGATTTCTTGAGAAGAATGTCTTTAGTTCCAGTGAGCTGTCCCACAGTCCCACTTTCCAATGGTTTGCAGATTCCAATACTTGGGTTAGGTGTGTATTACTGAGAATACTATTAATATGATTTCAAACAATATCATACAGAACATTTATATAATCCCTAAACGCTGTAATTGTATGTTTGAGGATATTGTCTAGTCTAAATTAAACATATTAACACATAAATTACAAGGTGGCTTGCCTAACAAAACCCACACCTTTCAGAACCTATAGCAGAGACGTCTAACCCTGGTCCACGAGGGTCACCATCCTGCGTGTTTAAGAAGTTTCTCTGCTCCTACACCTGATTTCAGTGAATGAGAGAACAGGCTCCTGTAGAACTCGAAGAGGTAATTCAATCACTGAATGGAGTGCGTTAGAGCAGGGTAACAAAACATGCAGAACACTGGCCCTCCAGGACCAGAATTGGACACCTCTGACCTACCTCTCTGACAATAAATCCTGAATAGCCCAAAGTGTCCCTGAATTCAATAATGATAAATTGGTTCTCAAATCCTGTCACTATACTATGTTTTACCTATTTGCTGTCAGGTACATCTCACTTTGGGGGATTTTCTCATGAGGCCGTAGTGTATGCGCTCACTGAGTGCGGCGTCCGCCACATTGACACAGCAAGGCGCTACAACTGCGAGGAGAAACTGGGCAAAGCCATCAAAGACAGCGGGGTCCCACGAAGTGATTTGTGGCTCACCAATAAACTGTGGCCCGGGGACTATGGATACAAAGATGCGAAAAGAGCCTGCCTGGAGTCCTGCTTGGTGATGGGGGTTGACTACTTTGGTATGAAATATGACTGATAAAATTAAGGGGAAAACAAACCCAATAAAGACTGTGATTCTGATTGTAGTCTCCTTTTTCTTTTCAGATTTGTACTTGATGCACTGGCCAGAGGCAGAGTCATTAACATCTGGTTGTTCCAACAGAGAGATGAGAGCTGAAACATGGAGAGCTTTGGAGGAGCTTTATGAGGAAGGTAATTTCATTAAAAGCTGCCGTACAGGTGGCAGCTTGTTGTAGTAGCTCTGCTTAAACTGTTGGTTTTATGTTGTTCATACAATCACTTCCAAATCTAAACCAGACCCAGTGCTACAGCTGAATGGTTTGAAAATACTTCATTTTTCTGGCCTCTGATTTCCTTTCATAAACTCTTATTGGAGCAAAAGAGCGGCACATTATACAGAGCTAAAATTATATCATTGTAGGGATTTGCCGTGCCATTGGAGTGAGCAATTTCCTGGTCAGCCACCTGGAACAGTTGAAGGAAGACTGCAGTGTGGTGCCACATGTTAACCAGGTTTATTTCCTCAAGCTTTCAGATATATGAACTGTTTAAATATGAGAACTACTTCGTGATTGTATTTTATCTTTGAAATGGTCCTTGTTTCAATGCCTCAATGTTGTGCTTTTTTGCCTTTCAGGTGGAATATCATCCTTTCCAGCAGCCCAATCCCCTGATAGACTACTGTCGTAAAGAAGGGATAGTATTTGAAGGATACAGTCCACTGGCCAAAGGTCAAGTCTTCAGCGATCCCACTGTGCAACAAATTGCAGAGAAGCACAAACGGACCCCAGCTCAGATCTGCATTCGTTGGAGCATTCAGGTAGACACAGTTGTACCATAAATTCTGTCCTGATTATTTACGCATGTTACCTACCGTAGTTTGATTGTTTTCCTAAATATTTTTCAGAATGGAGTCGTCACAATACCAAAGTCTACGAAAAACAACCGCATACAAGAAAACTTTCAGGTGAGTTAAAAACCTGTTTGTTTGTTTTAGCTCACTTTAACAAGTGATGCATAATGGGCCAAGTATTCTGCACTGAACTAAATCTACGCTGGGTTGCAGGAAGCTGGAGCTTATCTCCAGTAGTCATTGAGTAAAAGGCAGGGTGAACATTGGACAGGGACATTGAGACAACCACGGTCATATTTCTAGTGTTTCCTCCTCTGTGTCTCACAGGTGTTTAGCTTCCAGCTGGATGAGGCAGACATGGCCACTTTAGGAGGATTACATGATGGGAGACATGTAACTTGGGATCCGACAAATGTTAATTGAGAAGAATGAGGTGTGTTTAGGTTGTTCCCAAGTTTTAGAAGCAGTAGTTGAATAGCATTAATTTGTAGTGAATTCATATATTTTAATCACTGACTTAAAAAAAAAACACTATTTTTGTGTTACGATTTGATCATGTCTGTCATTTTTTTCAATAAAAAAAATATCCTACACATTTTACTTAACATATTTTTTCTTGGTAAAGTTTGGCTACTTAGATGGTTATTCATGGTTAAGTTGAAACAATGTAAACAGATAATTTTGAACATTTTAGGTTTTTCATCAGAAACTAACCCTTAGTACCTGCCGTTAAATTTAAAGTAACTTTGTACACTAACAGCATATTTGTATTCAGTTCAAAGGAAATGGGCCGTTATGATGCTCGTTTAAAAGGTTACAGTTTAAGATGTCGAGATTTATGCAAATATCGATGAAAATGATAAATGAAAATAAAAGAACCACAAAAACAATCAGTTAGCAATATCATTTAATTTTTCCCCCCAGCTTAGAATCACTGTTGCACATAAGTTACATTTTGTTTTCTCAATTTCACAGGATTTCCTCTCTTCAAACTTCCAGTTTGACCTCGCTCTCTCTTTCGTATCAAACAACAAAACGAAAAAAAAAAAAAGATAAAGAAAAAGCAGATTGTATTATACAAAAATGCAAACCAATTTTCACACAGTGAATTCTTTTACAAAGTCATAAAATGGCGTAATAATGGCTACATCCACATTGGAGGAAGATAATTCTAGACATTCCTTAATGGAGTATAATATACATATAAAAACCTTTTTTTTCTTGCTGAAATCAAACCTGTACCTTAATTTAAGAGATATTTTACAAGGGAGTAATAATATAAAAAAGCCATTTGCAAATTTCCCCAGAAAGTCTGAGAATAAAATGTTGAGCCTCAAACAGCAGTAACAGAGGTCAGTGGTCAAGGTTGTAGATGGAAATTTTACCATCAACAAGGGCTGTAAGTAGCAGTTCCACTCAGAAAACAAAACACACAGGACTAAAGATAAAAAAGAAGAAGAAGAAAAAAAAAAAACATTTCCACTTTTCACTTAAATGTAAACTCCCCCCATACATTATCGTACAAAAGTTTTGTCAAGCCAAAATGCGGTTCGGGCTCAATTAGACCTGCAGAATCAGTGTTTTGGTAGTTTTGGTTGACTCAAATACAAAATGTGGAAAAAGATGAAACATGTATAGCAACACCTCAATCCCTCTTTTAAACTTTGCATTGAGTATTTTAAGCCTTCATCTCATTATTGTATTTAGCATAAATACAAAAGAGGGGGGATAAAAAAATTACTTGGGACACCTAAAGTTGTTGACCTCACATCAAAATTTAATATCTGTAGGTCAGTAAATTTACGTAACTATTGCAAAAACTATATGAACAGAAGAAAATAAGGAGCAAAAACCTATTTTGTTGGTGTTTTAAAGGGTATGAATTAACAGAGCCCACTTTTATGACTCGTAAATATGAAAATTAGATGTTAAATTTAGTTTACTTTAGAGAGCTCATGTTCTTTAAACTAAATAATGTAAAGGAGTATTACAGATATATTTAAGGCTAACTTTTAATAAGAGACTTCCTGGTGTTTCTCTTTGGGGCAGTTGTGGGCAAAAGCACTAAATCTGTTGTAAAACCTCAACACTTCTGCCCTATACAGCATAATTTATGGGGGGGGGGGGGGGTAACAAAAAAAAAGAAAGAAAAGAGGAAAAAATTAAAATAAAGCTTAACTCAGGGTACATAACCTACAATACAATCTAGCACGCACACAAAACATCTCCATATAAATTTGTCAAAGTTACAGATTTTGTCTTCTTCGGAAGCATAATCTATAAAGAAAATCTTTGTTTGAACACAAAAGATTAAGTGAACACACATCAATGCACACAGAGGTCCTTCATCTGGGAAAGGATAAAGTCTGTGTTGGCAACCAGTGGACAGAACAAAGAAAACAAAAACATTTTGCTGATTCTAAGTAGAGATCATTTAATATAAATGCTGAGCAAGTAGAGTAAAAGGTGGCACATTAATAGTGCTTTAGTATATTAATGTATGTATACATACTCATATGTATAAGTGAGCTGTGTACCTAAACAATAAATGTAGCAAGGAGCAGCCTGAGGCTTTAAGTGTGGTTGGAGACCAACACAGAAACTGTAAAATGAATGAATATGGCGGCAAGAAATTCAAAGTGGATGTCAGACACAAAAGTATTTGTATCTACTTAATTGATCAGTAATAAGGGATTTGCCAAAGTGGATGTTTTTCAGTATCCCTTGTCCTAAAATGAAGGCTCAACAATGAACTAAATTTGACCCAAAGAGTCTTTATCCTTTAACCGTTCAAGCACAAGAACCCACTGTGAGTGAAGCTTTGAAACTGTTGTCAGTTATTCTAATTGTTTACAGAAGGCAAAGAGCTGCTGAGCATCAGAGGTAAACAATTTATAGAATGGTGTTCTAATAGGAATGATGGTGATGAAGACAAGTGTTATACAGAACAACAAAACTGATCAAACTGGCTTCTCTGCCGGTCTTCATAAAAACAGTGAGTACAATTTGAAGAAGCGCATCAGAAAGGATGTCAGGGCAGCAGGTTTTGATGCATTTCTGTTCACTTCTCAGTAACTCAAGCTGATGTTTTAACGTGGGGCTAAATTGGGGTCATGAACTTTGTTAAAAAATTAATTTGAAACTGAAATCAAAATTGAAATTGAAAAAAACAGTTCAAAACTCCTTGTGAGATTTTAGGGTTTTTCTTAATCCAGTTTCTTAATTTTTCTTCTTCTTTTTTAAGTTTCAAACTACTAGCCCTGTTTTGGCGTGAGGGCGGGACCTCAGATGACGGGACTATCTTGACTGACAGCTCAACACAGCAGCTGGACAAAATACCCCCAGCTGTTGCATTCAGGAACTGTGGGAATAATAAGCTGCTTACATTAAAACACGACACAAATCTCAGTGGAAATAATGATACTGACCATCAGATTCATAAAATCTGAAACTGAAAATAAAAAAAAATATAGGATCTGACAGATCTTAAACATTTTTTTTTTTCGGTTTCAAATCCTGACACCTTATTTTTTCCGGTTTCCATTTTGTTTTCAGTTTTTTGTTTTTTTTAACAAACATTATGGCCCAAATTTAGCTCCATATTTTAAGCTGTAAACACGATTTTAAATTAACTGAGCAGCTAAAACTGAAACCCCATTCAGCTTTTAACGGTGAACTGAGGGCTTGGGGGAGATGTTTTTAATATATATTTTTGTAGCACAAAAACAAAGCTATTTCAGAATAGAAAGCATGACACATCGCAGTGATGTTTTATAAAGCTCTCACAAGGTAAGCATCACCACCCAGAATCCTAACAATGTAAAGCACAAAAAAAACAATCAAAATGAAACAAAACAAAAACACAACACAAGGGAAGGCAACTTCATAAAAGTTATGAGAACAAATGACAAGATAATCCCAATGGGGAGGCCTTTTTGTGGCCAGATTAGAGGCTCTGATGAGGGAAACTCTTTATTTTTCTGCCCTGATGGTATAAACTCAACACTCATTCACATGACTCCTACAGCACAAAGATGTGCTCTCAGCCTATCCAGTCCCTCAAAAAGTACTTTGAGGCTATTATAAACTGGCTGGAGCTAAATGCACTCTGGAGCTCAAACAAAAGGCAGCTGAAATAAAACCACCGGAAGGTCATGCCACAACCAAGAGAAGCACCTAATATTCCCTTATATATATAAAAAAACAAAAGGTCTTTATATATATTTAAAAAAAAAGTTGTTGCAATCCTTAAAACAGAATGCTTTAATTAAATATATACTGCTTTCAAGTATGAAACAGACATGTATTCATAAAATGCGATAATAAAAATGATACTTCCTGTGGCCGACAGGGAAATGCATGGGGTGCAACACGTTTTTGTGTAAAACACTTTATATGTTTAATTTGGCTGATTCCAGGTGGAGTTTGAACGGTTTCCCTCCTCAGGCATCTACATCTGGGCAACTTTTTGTTAAGATTTTGGGGGGTGAGTACCAAGCTCTTTCCTACAACGCAGTCACAAATCACAAGGCTTTAGGAAAAGCTCCTCAAGGAGTATGTGCTGTGACTGTGCCTAACAGAACATTTGTATCTAACCGTTCATTTGAGTCTACGACGAAACCAAAGATTTAAAAGGGAGAATCTATATTTCCCTCTACTGCTTCAACTGAAAATGGAACTCTGTCTTGTTTGAGTCAATGTAAATAAACATTGTCGACATCACCACCATTGTTTTCTTCCTGATATATCCATTGTGAGCCTTGTTAATTAAATCCAAATAGAAAAAATAAAATAAAACAAAAACAAATTAAGAAATAGGAACATGCACAAAAAAAATGTTATATGCTCTGGTTTCCAGGCAAGGAAAGTCATAAAAAAAAAGCTCATTCACAGAACAAAAAGAAAGAAAATTCATCACGGCAGATACTGCTCATCTTCTAAATAGAACTGGTGTACTGGTGACTGTGCATGCTTTTCAACTGAGCATCGCGTGTGGGTGCAAAGTGTGTACTTCCTAAGAGCAGGAATGGACAACGCCATTCTTTTGCATCTCTGACCCAGCGGCACCTGAATCAGAACACAAGCTCAGTGCAGACGCCTTGTTTGTCAGTGACAGCATGGACCCACCCACTGCACTTTCCTGCAGACTGCTGGAACCATTGGACACCTCGCTGAATTAGGAGCAGAAAGAAAAAAAAACAGATAAGAACAAGAAAGAAATAAATAGAGGTCACACACTAAAGGAATGTTCAAGGAACACAATTAAGAGGGACATATGAAAAGATTGCTATTTTTCTTTTATAGGAGAATTTGAAAAAGAAATAACTTTGCAGAAGATTACAATTTCAGAAATGTAGCTCAGAGTAAAATTATTCATACTTCTAACTTATCTATAATTCCTTCTTGTCTATTTTAACAAATATGTTAAAATAGACTATTCTCATCTATTAAAGTTTAGGTGTCCTCATACTCACCCAAGAGCTAAAGAGATTTCTTCCAGCTGAGTTTGGTGCTCTGGTTGTCCATTCTCTGCAGGCTTCATCTTGTACTGCTGAACATCATGAGCTACTTGGTTTTCCTGCTTTGTAAATGAACAAAAAAAAAATGTTGTTAATATTTTCAATCAACATATATGACTGAAATCGCATCGCATCTAATGATGCTCAGAACGAATCCCATACCATAGCCATCTCACGAGTCCTCTTGCCAATTTCTCTCTCCACCTGGTGGAGCTCCAAGCTCAGCTGTTCGCTAGAGACAGCTGATGCACTTGCACCCCCTGCTGGCCATTTGAGCTGTTGCTGCTGTGGGGCCACAGCTGACTGGCCCTGGCTGGCCTGCACAGGTTGACCTGCCAATGCACTAGCCTCTCTCTGCAGGAGTAAAGAGTTACTGGCAGCCTGCAATATTCAGACAGCAAGGGAGCGGATTAGAAATTTTGAAATAAAAATAAAAGAATACCATGCAAGTTTATTACTGTAAAAATTACTTAACTTCATTTGGTGAATTGGGAATATAATAAAAAAGAAACTTTTGAATAAAAACCATACTTTACAGACTTTAGTTTCAAAGTCACACACACCTCCATGTTGTGCATCTGGGTCTGCTGATTGATCTGCTGGTTGACCTGCTGCAGCTCAATCTTTAACTGTTCTCTGTCTGGAGCGGCCATGGGCAGGCTGAGAGAACAGAAGACAGTTAGATTTTGTTTCACAACCATTTTAAGTAACACGTCTAAATTTCTACCCATATTTATAATGTCATAAATGCCTAATTAGTATAATCATGACTATGATAAATATGTCCGGGGTCGCTGGAGATAGGCACTAGCTCCCCGCGACCCTGCAGAGAGAAGCAGGTCAAACAAATCAGTTAAATATTTATGTAATAATTGAAATAAATCATTATTAACAAACAAATAAAATTAATAAAATACAATACAATGCAATGCAGGACTTACCGCTCAAAGTGTCCCTGAGAGGAAGAGGCAGTTGGATGGGCAGGGTATGAAGCTCCACTCCAACCTCCATGACTTCCGTAAGAGTATTCTGATTGAGGCAAGATTATACACCGATCCATAAAAAAGTACAACAACTGTTTTGGTTACAGCTGATCAACTTCAGAAACACCTGGTCAAAAGTGCAGTGAAGTTTACTGACTGCCTTATAGAAATTATGAAAACATGTTAGTAAATTAAAAAGGTACCTTGCAAGGCCATGTGTTTAGAGTTGGGGTTCTGGGGAGTGGAGGCCATAGCTTGCACAGGACCAGTAGTCTGATAGCCCGTTTTTGAAGTGCGGGAGATGGCACCAAAGCGTGACACGGTGGGCTGGGGACCAAACGGTATAATAGGGTCATCATCCTTTACTTCTGCACTTCTCCGAGGAGCTTCCAGTGATGGTTCCCTCAGGCCTTTAGCCTCCACGTTCTTATCGAAGGAGAAGAGAGAGCACAAATTTATTTTTAGAACAGACAAAGTGAGAAAAATACCTTGGTCAATCAAAGTAAAATAGACTTGCACAAATATCACACCAGTTATTTAGTCCACGACTGTAAACAGACTGAGCCAATAATCTTTTCTTACCATCATCTCCATGGTACCAGGAACCATAACATCTTTGGGTTTGGCATCCTTTGTGCCAATATATGAGCCAATGGTCTCACAAGACCAAGGAGAGTACTGCCCTGCATAGTCTGGCTCTCTGCATTTCATCATAGTTTTGGAGCTTTCATCTCCATACTGCAGACACGAAAAACAGATTCAAAGAAAGTAAAAAAAAAAAAAAAAAAAAAACATGTGAGCATTAAAATCATATTGCTTGACCTGTACGGAATCAATTGATTTTTGTGCTAACCTCATTGGGGTAATCGTTGGGGAAGGGATGCGAAAGAGTGGGGGAGGCAGCGAATGGTGGCGGGGAGACCACCATCCTTTCCTCAAGCTGTGATATCAGCTCCTGTCGACGTCGATGCAAGTAGTCCAGGCTGTGCTGTGAACTACTGTAGGCTGGACCCTGAGATAATAAGCAAAAATATCACTGATGGACGTTACAGGTTTCTTTGCATCTTCCAGAACCCCCACAGAGTCCTACAAGCACAATGAAGAGACTTATAACATAGCCTTACCCTGACGTAAGCCCTCATAGGTGGAGGTTGGGCGCTTGGTGGATAGTAGCCTTCGGGTGGGTATCGGTCCCGGACACTAGGCTCCGGGTGATACATCGAGTTAGCCTGCCCTGCTGATGGTGGAGGAACATCCAGAGGGGCTGGATTTAATTTCACAGATGGGGGTGGTGGGCCACTGTAGGCTCCAGGGCGACTTCTGTCGTAATGAGCTGGGTGAGGATAGGAAAATGTTGGGCCAGCGTGAGGGGCTGGGTAGGCTCGCTCTGGAGGACCATAGCCACTGTAAGGGTCATGGTAGGGGGGTCCTGACTCACTTGGGGGAAGAGGGTTACGGATGTATGCATCTCGAGGAACATATTGTGGTGCCTGTTGATAGGAGTAACCTGGAAAACAAAGGTATTATTTATTACAAGTACAACAGCAGCTACTTTTCAAACACAAAAAAGAATTCCTAATTATACTCTTCCAATAGGTTACATTTCCTTTACTACATAACTCAATAAAGCTAAATTTATCTTATTTTAGCAACTGTACTTAAAAAAACACATGTAGCGCGAGTTTAGGTTTGCTTTAAAATCCCTTTTTTGTGGTCTGCAAGCTCAAAGTAGTAGGTATGCAGCAGAAAGCCAATGACAGAACACTAAATGTTCTCTCTGTTGTAGTCTCTAAAATTTAAAGAGAACTCCTGGGCAGAAAGGTGCATATAGGAAAATTATAACACCATACTAGATATACCTCCAACTATATATAGCTATATTTCATTAATTTGATCCTTACCTGTTGGGTACTGAGTGGGCTCATACTGAGAGGCAGGTGGGGGACGAGTTTCATAGCAAATATCTGGGAGTTGTGGTTGTGGATACACTGGTGAACCCCTGGCTACCACAGACATATGCTTCACTCCTATGTGATCTCCTGGGATCCTTGGGTGGGCCATTGCATGAGGTGGCAGACCCATACCAGGTTTGGACATGGGGTCCAGGCTGCAGGGATAAGGTAAGTCAAATACATTTCTGCATTTCAGATTTTAAATTTATATCTACAATAAACTCAAAGAATAGATTTCATAAGAAACTGTTTTTTTTTTTTTATTTACACTGTCCTTTCTACAGCTGCAAGATAAAAATAATGTCCAGAAAACACTCCCGCTTACACATCAGGTGGTGATCCTGGGACGCTTGAACTTCCTCCGTCCATCTTCACGGGTTTACGAATAATCTCATAGTTAACTGCGTCGGTGCCTCGAGCAACAAGTTGGGGCAAATTTGGTGCAACGCCACCATTGGCAACAGGTGAAATCTTTCGGGTCACTGCGGCTACATCAAGAGGAAGGTTGTCATCTGGTAAAAGCCCCCCTGAGCGAGTTATCGCACGCTTGTTCATTTTACGATACCTGACAAAGACAAAGTGTGTTAGAAATAAACACAAAAGTGATCGCAGATGGAGAGAGTGAGGAATTGATATGGCTAACTATTTAATATCCCACGTTGATGTCAGACTCACTTTTCCAATTCTTCCTGAGAGTGGGCAAAAGTGCAGCTGGCTCCGCGGGGACATCCACCCTTTTGCTTCATGTCACGACACATGTATGTCTTGTATTTGCTGTGCTGAGGAGGCTGGGGAAAAATAAACATTATTTTTTTGGTATACAAGTAGAATGAATCTTAAGGGACTTCAAGGGAGGTGTAGCTCAGGGTGAGCGATCTGACAACATTAGATTGTGAAAAGATGTCTTGATGAGTTGCTAAAGCAGAGATCTAATAGGACTGTCTAAGGAGCACATTCTATCATTTTTAAGCACTATTTAATAATAGCCATCAACATAAATGTTAAAGTATTTTTATTTGTTTCTTTATAGGGCTATGTTATTACATAGAAAAATAGTTTGCTTCCATTGTTTTGTACCATTCAAAATAGTAAAAAAGTAAAAAAAATCTATGAAAAATGTGTAAATTAATAGTGTGAAAACACAATGTATTGCAGGGTTTCCCCTACATGTAATTGATCGTGGCGCACCGCCACGGCAAAATAAAAGCCGCCACACCTTCAAGAATG
>JAUBOC010000078.1:11845308-11871606 GCA_032275365.1 Anablepsoides cearensis | reverse complement strand
CACACACACACACACACACACACACACACACACACACACACACACACACACACACACACACACACACACTGCTTCACAATTGGCAGGGAAAAAAAAAGAAAAAGCTCAGACATGGATGACCCGCTCACAAAATGGCTCCACTTACAGAGTAACATCAACAACACGGCAGGAACGGTAAGTGCCCAAATTATATCTCCAGATTTATTCCGTCACGTTCGTTGCTCTAAAAAAATGGCAGAATAGGGCTCCGATCAGCTGGGTTCAGCTGATGGAACGAGACAAATATTTAGTTTTATATATTTGTTGATGTGCGATGAGAGGCGAGGCCTGGTGGAGCAATTCCCACCCCGCTACCCAACCATAATAATAAAAATAAATATAGAGATTTTTTTCTTCTTTTTCTTACCGAGAAATCATTGTTAAATGAACATTCCGGATGTGTGTGGAAAAAAAAAGAGTTAAACAATGTACGTTTTTTATAGCAGCAGCGTTATGGCCTTCACAAAGAAACCTCCCAGGAAAGAAAGAAAATAAAACCAACGTTTGCGCTCACGAAAAAGACTTTCCCAAGAGTCTTCGAAGACATAATTTTAGGGATTTTTTTTATTTTGTTTTGCTTTTTGTTTTTAATTCCGACGCAGAACGACCAAGCTCTCTGTATCCAAGATATTTATTTTAAGATGGGAATAAATCTGGAGTTTACACGGAGATTTGTCTTTACAGACTGTTTTAAATAAAATGCGCAGAAAACATGTTGAAACGCATCAAAAATCAGTGGAACCATTTTCCGATTTAAATAGGAACATCACGCGGTGTTTACCTTTAAGACAAGCTGTTTCGCAAAAATATAGCTCATTCCAACGTGAATTAATTAAGTAATTGTATTTTTTGTCGAGATTGTCATCAAATTAGTCTTTTTTTCATAAATGTGTGGGTAGTTCAAATTTTTAAGAATATTAACAGGGTAAAATTAATGATTTTGTAAAAATAATAAATCTATGCTGATCATGAACTCATTTTTTCCCCCTCATAAGGTCCCCAAGGACAACGGCCGCTCGGGTTTAGATCTAGTTTTCCATCACTGCTATGCCACGATGATGATTTAACTGTGGGACAGTATTTTATTTTTTTTTAAATCGTTGTAATTTTTATTTGGGATTCTGAAAGAGGTGAAGGTGTCAAAATGATGGAAAAACGGGAGCACGAGCTCTTTCCTCGAAGTCCCGACGCCGGATCGGGTCCTGGAAAGCGTGAAGACTCCGCCATCATCTCCAGACAGAACGGATACAAGAGGGACGAGGAGCCGCGGAGAGACAAGAGGGGAGAAGGAGAGGGAGAAGAAGAGGAGGAGGGGGCAGAGGAGGAAGAGGAGGAGGGGGGAGAGGAGGAGAGGAGGTGGAGGACAAGGAGGAGGGGGGGAGGCTGCTTCAAAGGGGTTGAGGAGACGGATGACGTTCCGCTGCAGAACTCGAGCAACGGGACCCGCATCAGCATCAGCATCAACGGCGTTGCCAGGGAAACTGCCTCTCACAACGCCCTTGACCTGAAAAGGGAAGTGCCGGTGATCGAGCTCTCCAGGAGGGACGCTATAAAGGCGCTGGAGCAGAGGACCGAGAGCCATTTGGTGCCGATCACGGAACTCCGCAGACCTCCACCGCCTACGCCGCTGCCGCAACGAGACGACGCTCGAATGGTCCAACTGAGCCCCAACGCGTTCCCTGTCCCGGCCCGGGCGATGCTCTACAACCTGGCGCAGCCTCTTGCCGCCATCAACAGGTAATGGGGAAGAAGTCAGAGAAACATGAATCACCGAGTTTTATTAATGCTCTTTTTTTGTTTTTGCTTAAAAGTGTTTATTGCAGAAACTTGGTCAGGAAATAATATTGTGGAAAGAAACAAGGATGCCTCAGGTGCAATGGAGCATATATGTTATATGAATTGGAGTTCTCCTAGTGTAAATGAGATATGCAATTTAAAAAAATACAAATATATTAAGCATTATTGAATTATTAATTTTTTCCTTGTTTTCTTGTCCTGTAGTCTTGGAGGAGAGTCGGAGCAGTACAGCATGTACCCCAGCAACAGGGTAAAGCGCCGCCCGGCGCCTTATGAGGTTGAACTCGACGAGGGTAGGCGCATTTTAGATCTTTATAAGTATGGTAAGATGGACTTCTGATGTGTGATCCTTCTGCCAAATCCAGCCCCTAAATATCCCTCCCTCATCTCCATTACCATCCATCCATCGACATGGATACTGCTTCAAATCTGAGTGTTGCAAACGATGCTGTGCAAGGAGATATTGTGTTGAACCACAGGGGAATGTCCAAAAATGTGCATTCCTACAAATTACTTTTACCAATCAAAATGCTAAATTCATGCACCTTTATGTCATTGAAACAAGCCTTTCTCAAGCAAATTTGGAGTTCATTTCATCTGAAACATCCTTTCCACTGCTGCCCACTCACCGCCACAGGAGAGGAGAAAAGGGGGTGCTTCTTCCATGCCAAGGTTTTACTGCAGAGTGGGCTGAGGGATTAAGATAGACTGGGTGTGTTCCAAAGGAAACAATAGCCCAAAAGACACCATTATTGGGGGGTGGGAAAATTTGAGTGAAGCATTTTATTATGCCTGAAAAACTAAGTGGCAAACAGAAAGGGGTGAGCACAGGCCTTCAGACATCTTTTCTTGAGGTTTGGGTTTTCTTGTGTGATGTTTGTAAACTTTATAGAAATGTTTAAATCATCCGTGGTCAATCAGAGGACAGTTTTTCCATTTAAATCTCTAAGATATGGAAGTTTGTCACAGCTTCAAATTTTGTAGAAATGCTGTGTTTCTGTTTTCTCGCTGTTTATTCTTCTGATCTTAATTTTGTACTTTTTATAGCCTTTTAGAAAACATACTTCCTATTGTACTGTCCAAACAATGTACTCATTCCCATGTCTTTCTCCTTTTCCTTCTTTCTGTTTTCGACAGCTGGACAGCCAAAGATTGTCCGTCGCATTTTCACAAACAGCCGTGAGCGTTGGCGGCAGCAGAATGTCAACGGCGCGTTCGCGGAGCTTCGCAAACTCATCCCCACTCATCCCCCGGACAAGAAGCTGAGCAAAAACGAGATTCTGAGGCTTGCGATGAAGTACATCAGCTTCCTCTCCAACCTTCTGGAGGACCAGGACGGGGGAAGGAACGTTGGCAGCACCACCGACGGGGACACGGGGCTTCTGGTCGGCGTGGCGACTCACGAGGGAGGCCCTCAGGGTACGCCGCATCAGGAAGCCGTGGTGGGCTTGGCAAGGGATGACCTCCTGGAGACGATGTCGCCGAGCTCCAGCTGCGGAAGCCTACCGGACGGCGACGCAGAAGGGAGTCCAGAGAGCTTCATGGAGGACCAGGACTCACCTCCAGCTCCAAGGACTTTAACAGCCTCACGTGGGCCCTCGTTGCATCTGTCGGCTAGGGATCTGAGGCGCAATGGACGCCCGTTAGATGGTTCCACCCGCCGGTGATGCATGAGACCACAGGCAAAACATCTAAGACTAAATGAAAAATTAATTAGCGAGAACATGAAAGCGGATGACCTCAGAACCTTGTTATCTATTGAGCCATCAAATTAGAGAGAAGTGTTACACCACATGTAGAGAGAAGGGGATTCCTAACTCTGATTTTGAGTGCGCTCTGTCGGAAAAGTGCACAAAACTGCACTGATGTGCTCCAAAAGACTTGTAAATTCTGCATGCCTCATGTCTTCGACCACCCTGCAGATTACGACTATTTTGTGCTTTAAAATTCCCAAGACACTGAAAATATTGAAATAAAAAAAGCATACCTTGAAAAACATCAATTTAAATCCTAATTGTTCCATAATAAAACTCAGCATCAGTGCCTCGATTTGATTACAAAATGTTGCATCTCAAAATGATTCACCTTGATTGCACTGTGTTGCAAAAATACTGATCAGATTAGTCAAACCGAAAGATGTACGTTTGAGAGGTTCAGATTTTAAGAAAAGTGCACCACAGGCCGTAAATAACATAATTGCGCCCATGCAAGTTTGCATTGTAAATATTTCCACAGCACAATGTAACACAACTGACTTAAATTCAAACCATGAGGTTTAAAGTGTATCATAATGTGTTTGTCAATGAGTTTACTATCAAAAATGTCTTTTAAGAGACAGAAAACAAAGAGATAGGGGGAGAGACGATGCGACCAACTGGACCTGCAGATGAAAAGTACATCGAATGTGGTACCACTTCCTGTTTTCTTCCAATTTGGTGATTAGAAAATGACACCAAATATTTGTCCAGACAGTTTAACTTTTTTTTTTTCCCCACTGTCTGGGATTCAAGTTTCTATTTGAAATTGTTGTGGAGGTACAAGACGAAGCGTGCTCTTAAAGCGTACAAAAATACAGCATGGGTCAAATGAAACCGTGGAAGGACTCGTGCCGTTCCTTTTGAAATGAATGTTTCTGTGTTTTATGAACTGTACTGCCGATGTAGTTTAGAAAAGGTACACAAACAAACCCCTCTTTGTTCCCCACTTTTTCATATGTACACGCACACCATGACCATCCCCATACTGTGTTAATATCATAAAAAAAACACCAGCAGTTTTCTGACAAACAGCTAAGTATTGCTCACTGTTGTTGGTTATTCTGCATTTTTAGCAGGACCTAGTAGCTTCTATTGGTACCTTTGGTATTTTATGAATTACAGTAAAGGGACATTGTACATTTGGTAATGACATTGTTGTATGATAGCTGTAACTATAAATATATCCGATGTTAAGCTGATGAATTTTATACAAAACCCCTGAATAAAATATGCAGAGGAAAAGTCTTGTACATCTGATCTGTCAGACCTAATGTGTCTATTCTATTCTATTCTATTCTATTCTATTCTATTCTATTCTATTCTATTCTATTCTATTCTATTCTATTCTATGCTGGTAGAGAGAAATGGAACATTTCGTCGCTCATTTTAATTGATAATATTCTACATGTTTCTCCATTTCAGAGTTGCAAAACCCAACTTACTTATCTGCAAAGGCATACAGTGTCATGCCATGCCGCCACTTCCCACATGCTGTATAGTTCGAACCACAACCTCCTTTCGAAACCCGAAACCCCATTTTAGTGGACACTGTAATCCTCACTTCCTCCCCCAACAAGTGACAACTTCCTGTGGAGGTCAGCGCGGCTTGCTGACCTACAGGATATCCTGCCATTGTGAAAGTGCTTTTGACAGCCGCCCCTGCACTCGTTTCTACCACTGTTGTGTCTGTGCATATTTTTCGAAGGCAGCTACACAAAACGAGGCTTCGACGCCCATAAATTTTTGGGTTACGCAATGGGAATTTTTTTTTACCAACTTGCGAGGGTTCAAAACAGCAAAGTGGCATATTGTTGCATTTTCTGAAAGTCTGCTTACCCTGAGATTCTTTTAACTTTATACACGGTGGGCTATACGTCTCCAGTTCCACTACCACAATGCTCAGTACTTGGATTTTTCTCAAGGCTGTAATTGCTTCCAGAGAGCATCAGAGACATCCAGGTGTTTGGAGACCTCTTGTGTGCTCTGCTCTGGCTGGGCCGCAGCTCCACTGAGGGGCCTTTTTGGGTTAATGCCTGCCAAACGTTTACCTGCTTCAATTTTCCTGACTCTCAGCAAAGACCCACAAAAGAGAAGGATGGAGGGAGTGTATGTGGGGGGACTGAAAGGGAGGGAGTGGAGAGGATGTGTGTGTCAGTGGACATGTTTACGTGTTTGTGGGAGCTGGCGCGTGTGTATGTGTCTGCATTACATGGATTTGTTTGTGTGAGCTGGGCCGTGTGTGTATGTGTGTGTGTGTGTATGCCTTTATCAGCTCAGTGCAGATGGGTGGCAGAGTGGCTCTTGCAGCCAAATGATTCAGTATGCTAATGAGTTGTTATCTGTGGTGCTGCAGGAACAATATACTGTCTTTCTCACAGTGGGAATCCAGCCTGCCGGGAACAGATTACACTGCACACACCGCCAAGGTAGTTATTTATATTTTCACACAGAGTAGTTGAAAATACATAAATGTACAAACTCTCTTATGCACTTACACACATGCACAAGTGTGTCTGTGTGTGTGTGTGTGTGTGTGTGTGTGTGTGTGTGTGTATAAACAAACAAGCAAAATAACATTTTAACAAACGGACACAAATATGCCTCCATCGCCACACATTGCAGCGTAAATAAAGATGGAAGTTTGACGAACGTTTCGTGCCCTTTACCAGCAGAGGGAGATGTCATTCTGGGCTTTCCTTCAGAGCAGGTGTCATTGTTGTGCTTGTGTCCTGTTCATACTTTTCTAAAAATAAAATTTTAAAGGTAACTTTTGACTAATCTTACATGCTCCAACAAACTTTGCAATTTATAAAATAAATAAAAAGACAAACAAAAAAGATCCATTATAAATTTTTAATCAAAATTTTTTCTATGTTTGCTGAGTAATAAATTACAATCTTCATAGAAGAATCATTGGCAAATAAAACATTCTACCAAATTCCAAAATGATGCTTTAAAACAATTAAAGATGTGTATGATTGGTTTTTTTTTTTTCATACAGTCAACACAGCTTAATCTGAAGTGATTTTGCTCCATACTTTTGTTATATTTTAATAGAAATGCGAGGAGCAAAATTATTACAGAAATCAAAATTAGTTGTCTTTGTGTGAACTACAGTCTAGGATAGTGACAGCTATGTCAGTTTTAGCTTGTTTTGGAATTTTTAGGGAATTTTTAGGGAATTTTTAGGGAATTTTATGGAGATTCTCGCCAATTTGAATCAATTTTCACAAATATTTTTAGTGCTTTTTTAAATCATTTTGTTTTTTTTTTAAATGCTTGAGTTATTGTTTTTGCAATTCATAAATCAAATAGTTGAGACAGAGTTGCTTTTTGTCATTTTAGGTTGTATAAGAAACAAATTTATCATTTTCATAAAGTCATAATAATAATAATAATAATAATAATAATAATAATAATAATAATAATAATAATAATAATAATAATTATTATTATTATTATTATTATTATTATTATTATTATTATTATTATAGTACCCTAACTCAGCTGATAAATTAAAATGAAAAAGTTAAATCTTGAATATTAGTTTGAGAACAGAATAGTTTAAATAGCTCCTATTAAGTTATCCATCCTTAGAAATTATTTTTCATTTGTAAAAGGTATGAAAAACGAAAGCATTCAAACAAATTAATGAAACTGCATTGTGCTTCTTACACAGCCTTTTTACACATTTTATCCCATTATCTTTTTAAAAAGCTGATGTATGATTATTGAAATGTTCAAAAACATATAATTACTACTTTTATTATAACACAGTTTCAACTCCAAATGCAACATTACTGTGAAGGATCCTGCAGTGTTTCTGTTTGCAAGATTTAATATGATCTAACTGGATGGACCATAGTCTGAACAGTATATATATGAATTTTATGTGCTGTTATGTCAAATAAAAACTAGAATAAACTGGTGAAATTTGCGGTAGACTTTTGACCGCTTACACTAATCAGTTATACATTGTAAAAGTCAGATTTATTTTTATGGCACTATGTGTTTTCAGTGCAACTTTCTCTGCTACAGAGGGTTATGCTCTGTTTTCACAGAGAAGGCAGATAATCTGACGTTATGGATATGTTTCATGTATTTTCAAGTGTCTGTCAGTCTTTCTTGTTTTTGCTTGTTTTTTTACTGCAGCTTTTATTTTTTTTATGGGTGATAAAAAAAATAAAATAAACATTTTATTTCTAATCTAGAATTTTTCACCACCAAATTCAGGAGCTCGTGTTTAACAGGAATAACTGTGAAATTAAAATTTGAGCTAAAATATTTACTGCCCTTTCCAACCTGTTGTGATGATCAGCAGCATTAGGAGTTATCTAGATATATTACTTGCATTTGAATTGTTTTGTGTTGAAAACTACATTTTGCTCAGTGGTTCACGTATAGTGTTTGTATGCATCTTCATTTTATTTATCAGCTCCTAAGTCTGGTTGTAGTCTTCTGATATTCTTTTGCAAAACCTGAGCACATCCTGCCCTCTAGTGGAAGCTAAATGCATCACCATGGCTCCAAACTTGAATCTGATTCACTGACAATGAGCTACAATATTTATTCAGGTAAATACTTCACAGAACTAGAGACATACAAATCATCCACATTTTATACCAGTTTATCATCTCATGAGGGGAAAATACAGGAGTTACAGCCATGTCAATCCATGTTTTGTACAATCTTATACAATATTGAGATTTTGTAATGAACAGTGGCAGGCAATAACAATCGATTTTAAAAATAATACAACAAAGCAAGCAAAGCACTTGATTCAAGCACAATATCCCAGCAGAGAGACTCTCTGAGCAGCAATATTTAGCTGAATCACACAAATTTAGCAGAGAATTTAAGATCTACATTGATCTAAATGATTATTTTGGCAGCTCAACAGCGGAGGCATTTACAGTGTTTGTATTTGGGACTGGATAAAGCAGGAAGCCGGAGAAGGTGCTGTCATCCTCAGTGCTGGAATAAACCCCGTTCCAGTCTCTCAGTGTCTCCAGCCACACTTGGTCGCCCTCACTCAGCTGCAGCAGCACAAAGTTGGATGCCTGATCAATCTCCTGACCATAAAGGGAATCTCTTGTCCTCGTCTTCCGTACCCCGTTGACCACCAAGGCGGCGCGCAAAGGCCGGTTGCGCACAGTTATGTGATAAGTGAGCACGTAGACCCCTGAGTGTGTGACGTTGAACTTGTGAACCGTTGGGTCCCAGTGGCCCTCCCCGTTGTAGAAGACCTTATCAAACTTCACAGGCAGGCCAGGTGGAGGGAATGACCTGCTGGGGAACAAACCCACGCTAAAAGCAGAGCGAGCCTGTTCCAAACTCTCACCTGGAAAGCCTTTAGGCCCCCGAGGGCCACGCGCACCTTTTGCTCCCCTTTCTCCCCGCATACCTGCCAAACCCCTTAGACCCGGTGGCCCTCTCACACCGGCATCCCCCTTCACACCCGGAGGTCCCCTTTCTCCCTTTGAGCCATCGGTTCCATTGGATCCTGGAGGGCCCATATCCCCTTGTGGACCAGGGAGTCCACGGTCACCCACATCCCCTTTCTCTCCTTTTGGACCCAAGAAACATTCCCCTGTAAATCCCTGTTCACCTTTCTGACCCTTTGTCCCAATTACCCCTGGGGGGCCAATGGGCCCAATGCTGCCCTTAGTTCCATTTATGCCAGGCTGTCCTTTTTCTCCTGGGTCCCCTTTCATCCCACTGAAGCCACGTTCACCTTTGTCTCCTTTGGGGCCCAGATCACCTGTGTACAATAGAAAGTTATGTACAAAAAATAGCAAAATTTATAAACAGAATGTTCTTCACTTGTTAAAATATTATCAGACAATTTTTTTCCATGAGATGTGTTTGTGTGTTTCAATGGGACTATCAACTCGAATTTTTATGAAAAAAAAGATTGGAAAAATTTGCACACCCTTTTCTCCAGATTTCCCTGGAATCCCCGGGACTCCAGGTGGACTCACAGGGCCTTGATCACCCTTTTCACCTGTTAAGTTGGGATAAAACAGAAATATGCAGAGAAGGTTTGGCACAGAACAGAATTGTACACCAGAAAAATCAAAAGAGGAACTCTGAAGCAGATGCTAAAAAAAGTCTCCCTCTGTTAATTCCTGTACCTTTGCTGCCATTGGGTCCCCTTGCTCCTGGTAATCCAGCTGGTCCTGGAGATCCAATTTCTCCCTTTTCTCCTGGTGACCCTGAAAAAGCCAGAATTAAAGGTGAATTGAATCACTCCCTTATCATATTTTTTTTCCTCAACAATGCCATTCTGTCTAACCAGGAAGGCCCCTTTCTCCAGGTGGTCCCTGTGGTCCTCTTTCTCCAGCGGGCCCCACTGGACCTTTTTCTGGTGGACAGCACTCACAAAAGTTGAAGAAGCATTCACTGTAGTCAAGGGAATAGTTTCCGGGCTGGTGTGGGCCTATTGCACCTGGGTAAATATCATTTGGGTAGGGGTCGCCCTGGTAGGCACTGCTGTTCGTTGGGGACAAAGTGTACGCGTCCATCAGAAGGTCTGTAGTCTCTTCTGTGTACAGGCTGTTAGAAGGGGATGATGGGGTTGTGTTGGCGATGTGTCCAAACTTCCTGCTTCCACCTACTTCACTGCTTTCAGCTTGCTGGGGCCTGTCGGTGCTCTGGGGTTTTGGCCAATGTGTGGTTTTGGCATCGGAGGCTAGGACAGCCGTCAGGGTCACGAGGAGAAGGGTCGGGATGATG
The DNA here is from genome assembly GCA_032275365.1 of Anablepsoides cearensis. Lineage (NCBI taxonomy): Eukaryota > Metazoa > Chordata > Actinopteri > Cyprinodontiformes > Rivulidae > Anablepsoides > Anablepsoides cearensis. Next base: position 11,861,278 of record JAUBOC010000078.1, on the reverse strand, counting down.
AAATAAGAAGACGGCATCCTGAAGGTACAATAATCTGAAGGAAGGTAGAAGGTCAAGAGTTGGTCTTTTATGTTTTGCAGTGCAATGAAGATGTGCACTTTCTGAAAATAAATGAAAAGGAGAAATTAAATCCACAGAAAGTCGAGCAGATGGAATCTTGTTTGTAAACAAACAGATTTTTCCCTGAGAAGCTGCAACAGTTGGTTATATTGCCAGAATTTAAAGAATAAAAGACAGATTGATGTAAATATTGTAAGCTCTACATTTTTTTAATATCAAAATGCTGTGTTTATCACTTGGCAATTGAGTGAAAACTCTTTAAATTAAATTTATAGGTTAATAAATTCCAATCTTGCTCTTACTAAAAGTTAATTTGTATTAGAAAATGGAATAAAAGCAACAAGTGTTTTACCTTCTGATGCCAGTGGTGTTGATTCTTCACTCCATCCCATCCAAGTGGAGTGCTGTTCACAAACGTCTTTTTATTGCTTTTATAGTCCAACTTAAGCACCTTGAAACCAATGAAAGAACAAAGGAGGGAAAACACCAGGGGTTATTATGAGGTAGGTGGGCTGGCAAAAACAGATTGTGTGACTCTTGAGGGATATGGAATAAAGCAGATTGCATACAAAGAAAGACTTTCTTCTTTGTCGGTCGTATCAATAAGCAGTATATACTACTAAAATGTCACCTATACACAAAATTAGCTTTTTCATAAGCAAGAAAAAAAATTAATGTTACACTGACAGATAGGCTAAAGCCACGTTCAGCTTATAAAAACAAACACATTGTTAGGAATGAATAATGTCCACTTTCAAAGTTGCACAGTATGAATGGTACAAATCACACCATTTGGCTGCACCTCAAAGCAGAAAAAATGAATCACAATACACCCAGTGGGAGAAAGCTCAATGTCTTCAAACAGGTGGTATGGCAACAGTGATCCAACCGTTTACCTCCTTGATCTCACACACTGAAAGAGCACAGTAAACCCAATATGGAAACCTAGTATCAATGAAGTAAGCTCACATGTCTCAGAGGCTGTTTGCTGGCATTAAACATGCACACACAAATACATATGTGTCTGGCTCTTCAACATGTTGGTTCTCTATTTAGTGCAAGTAGAAGCAACATTTTAAAACTATTATGGTTACTGCAAATTATTTATCTCGAACTTTCTGCTCTAATGTTTAAAACATTGTGCTTGAGTGAACATTTTCATACTTATTCTGGCAACAAATTTGAGAAATGAAAAATTAGTAACATGAATCATTTCCTTCTTAATAATTGGATGCCTATTGGACACATAATGCTAATTCAAAAACAACAATTCACCAATTATAATAAAACCACATGGGATTACATTTTTTGTTCAGTATCTTTGTTATTTGGTTATGTTTTTGTGGTAGTTTGGATTAAAGATTAGATTTATTTCTTTTTTTAGCTTTTATGTTGGATTTTCTGTGTTTTGTTGTGTTATTAAAGCTGTTATTTGATCAGTTTTTGGGTTCTCTTTTGTGTCACCTACTTCTCCTTCAGCTAGTATTTTTCCAGTCAGTCTGACACGCCCATCTATACCTGTTCCCTGTTTAAGCCACAGCTGCAGTCACTCCTTTTTATCAACCCCATAACCTCTCAGTCTTTACTCTACAAACACTGGAGCATTGCACATTTTTATATGCCATTTTCCAACTATCCAACCATCTACTTGTCACAGAGGCAGGTCACAGGGGCAGCAGCTCAGGCAATAAGCCCAGAAATATCTTCTTTTTCTCATCTCTTTCCTGATTTGAAATATCAAAACATTACAAAAAAACTATTACGTAAATTAGAGATAAATTTGTGCATCTTAAGACTCTTGCAGCTTTAGCACAATATTAACATCTGTATATGACTGCAGCTTACTTGATTAATTTTGTACTTACTGCTTTGATAATTTTGTCTTTTAGCTTCTGTTTTGCTTGTTTTAGCTTTTAACTACTGTGTTGGTCTTAGCTTTTGTTTAGATCATTTTAGCTTTTGTTTTGCAAATTTTAGCTTTTGTTGTGCTAATTTTAGTTTTAAGCAACATATTTACTAATTTTGGCTTTTATCTACTGTTTTGCTATTTTATATTTGCTACTATTTTCTCATCTTAACTTTGTTTTGTTAATTTTAGCTTTAAACTACATTTACCCTAATTCTACCATTTAGATTCTGTTTAGATATTTCTTTGCTAATTTTAGCGTTTATCTATACTGTTTTGCAAGCATTTAGCTATTGTTTTGCCGTTTTAGTTTTTAGCCACTTTTTGATAATCTTATAATTAAAATTTTTTGCTACAGTTTTGCAAATTTTTGTTTTAAGATTCTGTTTTGCTATTTTTTTTAGCTGTTGCTTAGGTAATTTAGCTTCTATGCTACTGTTTTTAGCATTTAGCATTATTAGTTTTAGCTCTTGTTCTGGTCTTTTTAATTTTGGCAATTTAGTTTCAATGAAATGATCAGCAGAGTTAGTCAGTACTTAGCATTCACGCTTCAATTTAGCTGAAAATTTGAATATTATATTATATTATATTATATTATATTATATTATATTATATTATATTATATTATATTATATTATATTATATTATATTAACAGATATAATTTGTTGATGGGTTCACCAACCTGCTGGATGACGTCATGATGTAATTCCGCAGTCGCAGCCATTGGTTTGGAGTTTGCAGCTGCGCACTTTTGTCAGCACACACACAATAGAGCTGGGGTCAAGTTGCACACCAAACAACACACTTCCGCTAATGACTTTCAAAATAAAAGCATAACCATAAAAATGGAGCATCTTTCGCCTTTGCAGTTTTGCTTTATTAGGTCCAACATGTCTTACTTCCGATCCTGCCCTCATTGTCTCCTAGGTTTTGACGCATGAAACAATGAAAAGCGTGTGCGTGTGTGTGGTAAAATATGATATTGATGCGGAGTCTAAATAGACACATAGAAGAAAAGGGGTCAGCAGCGGTGAAGGAGGACAGCGCAAAGTCGCAGCGACTCTCCGCCACCCCGGTGACTCCTATGTGTCTCCTGACCCTGAGGACCGCTCATTCTACGATGGGCTGTGGAAGCTCGGCTCAGCCCCCGGATCAACCCGCCCGCAGCTGTTCAGAGATCCGCAGATAGGACCAAGACGATCGGACAGACGCGGACACAGTGGCCCGTGCTTGCCCGGCGCTCCTCACCTAAAACGAAGCCGTGCGTAAATGCGCTCGGAGAAGGTAGAAAAAGCAGCACCGGGAGGAGCTTTTTTTTAATATTTGCATCCCCTCATCTTCATATTGAATCGATTTTTTAAAATTTCATCATTGTCCTGCAAAGCGAATGGAGTGAAGTGTGCTTTAAAAAAGAGAAAAAAAGAGAGAAAGAAAAAAAGGGAGGAGAGTCAAGACTGCAGTTTGGTTGCGTGTGATGATAGGAGACACAATGACGCTCTTGTCTCTTCTGGGTCGGATCATGCGTTATTTTCTCCTCAGGCCGGAGACGTTGTTCCTGCTCTGCATCAGTCTGGCGCTGTGGAGTTACTTCTTCCACACCGACGAGGTGAAGACCATCGTCAAGTCCAGCAGGGATGCCGTGAAGATGGTGAAGGGGAAAGTGGCGGAGATGATGCAGAACGACCGCCTCGGAGGCCTCCGCGTCCTGGATGCGGAGTTCTCCAAGACGTGGGAGTTCAAGAGCAACAACGTGGCCGTGTACTCCATCCAGGGCAGGAGGGACCACATGGAGGACCGCTTCGAGGTGCTCACTGACATCGCCAACAAAAGCCACCCGTCCATATTCGCGATCTTCGACGGGCACGGTGGAGAGGTAGGCTGGAACAGAGCCAGACTGTAACGCAGGGCCCCCCTTTTTAGTTTCACTGCATTTGGTTTAACTGCAGTCAGTCCTGCTGCTGTAAGAGGGCTCACTCAGCAAATTAACCCAGAGACAGAAACAGTCTTTGGACAGGTTCAAACATATAAGGACAACCAAAAAATATAAAACACTTAGATCACAGTTTTCAAACAAAGCACCTATTCTCTTTTGTTTACACCTCCACAATCCCTCTGCCATTCAGAGTTGACTTGAGGTCCTTAACAAAGAGCGATGTGTGTGTATGTGTGTGTGTGCTTTGTGTTTCTCCCAGGGGTCAGTGGTTTCTCATGGGTGCCTGAGGACTCGTCATGGCCACCATCTGTTCTTCAGAGGCTGTTTATGACCCGTCTGAATGATAAGGATTAATTGCACGATTTCAGTTTAACCTCTTCAGTTTTGTTTTTGCTTTGTCGAGAACAAAAATAAGCTGAAGTTTCAAACTTACAAAGCGAAAACTAAAAAAAAAGACTTTATAGCATTCCTTGTTGATTTTTATTTAATCGATAAACGCTCCTGCTTAGGAAAAATGAAGAGAATTTAGGCTTAATTGCGTAATTTTGTAGAGCAGCTTTTATTCGGGTCCAGGCCAGGCAAGATACTCCCCTGGAACATTTTGTAAAAGAGCTTAAAACTATGCATTTGTAGCCATTTGAATATATAATAATAAAATTGGCATGTATAAAATATAAAATTGGTATTTTATGAAGGTAGAACACTGACAACCAGACTTCCAGTCCAGAAACTTCAATTACCATTATTATTTTTTTATTTATTTACACACTGAGCACCAGTAGTTAGTCTTGACTGCACCATATAACACCTCATGTAGTAACAAAGTAGATGAGATATCCACCTTGTAAACTTATTTTAAAGACAAAAAAAACTATAATCTGGTGAAAAGTTAGAATTTGTTCCCCCAGATGAACAGCACCCTTAGTATTTGCCTACACTGCCTGCCACAGTCTGGCCCTGGTAGGTATAAAAAGCCTTCACCACCTTCATATAAAGAAAATAATTGTTTAAACTGTTTATTTCTGCTAGAACATGACTTAGTTTCTGAATCTGCACACTCCCTCCACCACACACACACACACCCTACTCACACAAAAACACACACACACACACACACTGGTTGTGAGTATTGTGGGGTTCAGTGTCTTGCTTAAAGACCGCTGTGGTTTGAGGACGGTGCCAGAATTCTGCTTGCTGCTCTTCCTCCCGAACCACAGCAGCCAATGGGCTATTTTTACTTTTGTTTGTTTCCGAGAGTTCATAAACTCAGGTTTGGGTCGACAATTTTATATTTTTTTCTCAGCATGAATGTGTGGCATGGAGATCTTAGTCAGCAGTCCTTCACTTCAAGTATTACCTTCATGGTTTTTTTTTTTAGGATGTGAGAGATTATAGATAATACAGCTCTTTTTTTATTTTAGCTTCAAGTTTCCTATCAAATATCTGCAAATATTTATTTTAAGAAGTGTAGTAAGTGGGAGAATTTGTCAGCATGCAACTGAAATTATTTCATTTAAATTAAAAAAGGCTCTTCCCTCTTTTATCCCCTCTTTCCTATTTTTTTCTGTTAAATTTGCCTGACTACACAAGTATTTACTCCCTTTTTGCTTGCCTGTTCCTTTACTTATATTTATCTGCTTGTCTGACATTAGCAAACATCGTGGCACTGTTTAACATCGTGGACCGGGTCACTCTGACATCTGCTGCAGCTTCACTAATGTCGTTAAACTTCATCCTGAAATGAAACACCCTGTGTCAGGAGGAGCGCAATCTACTTTTCTGGAAACAGCCCAAAGAGCAAACATAAAGTAATCCACTGGTGGATGAGGTGTGAGGAATCTGTCAAAGTGATTCACTGCACTTAATAAGGCCGAATGGTAGAAACAGTTTCTTCTGTGTGTTTTACGGCACAGTTATGGAGACAAAATGTAAACAGATACAAAACAATGCATATTTATTAAATGGAGTAATGCTGTGAAGCCAAATAAGGGCAAATGAAACACAGGCTGTGTTTTAGTGCAATGCAGCCTGGTAGTGAAAGTCTGCCAAACATTTTGCAGATACGTCAGACTTTTTAGGCGCTATGCCACTGGAAAAACAAGGATCAGCACAAATTTGTCCCTGTTAAAATGACATTTTAAGTTGCTTTGCTCTGTAGGATTTAATCAATAAATGAATGAGGCAGAAGGATGCTTTTTATATTTCTTTCTGTAATGTGAGTTTTTGTTCTTTTTTCTTGTTACATTCAGTAAAGTGAGTAAAACATTTGAGTTCATTAAGAACTTTTAACAGTGTTCACATATTTTTCCAGGATGCAGAAATGGGAGGAATTGAGGGAAATCAGGAAAAAAAACACACATAAGATATTTTTGTCACCTTTGTTCATTCTCTTGCAGATTTTCATTTGCCATATACTTCATGAAAAACAGTTTGAATAAAATTATAGCTGTTTTTTTTTTATCTAACATGCCTTTTCTACTTGTGTTGAGAAGAACATGCATTTTTAGGTTTGATTAAAATGTTACACAAAATGGTTTGTGATAATTAGCTGCTGTTTCTCTATACTGTGTTGGATAATGCTTTATTATGATGAGATCATATCACGGAGCTTATAAATTTTAATCAAATATTTCCCGTTCAGGATTTGATGAAACTACATTTGCTTGATGAAAATTCTAGTGGAATGAATAAGGAAAGAAGCAAATAAATGAAGGCTGGAGGAGATGGACAATTATAAGGCTGTTCAATAATTCAGCATAAAACACCTGGTGTGTAACTAAAAAAAAGCTTTTTTTAATTAAAGCTATATTACACTATATTTAATGTGTTTCAGTCCTGTCACATTTGCTTAAAATCTGTGATGTAAAGAACACATCACACAACCAGTTTACATTATAGCATCAGTATCTAAAGTTTGTACAATACTTTATTTATTTATTTATTTATTTATAAGCCCTAATTAAAATCCTTTTTTTCTTTTTTTTTACAGAAATCCTGAACGAAAGTTTAAAGAAACGTTTTCAACAAATTAGACCAAGTAAATGACATTAATTGGCCATGTTAATTTAGAAGAAAACTATCAGAAAGGTGGCCATCTGCAGTTTGCGGATGCATGTGGACAAAATGCAAGATTTATTTTTTTCAAATAAACAATCTTTTTCAGTTTTGGTGGAAAAAGACCAAAGTTGCAGTTCATCATTATTATCTTTGTACAACATAGTTGAAGCAGAATCATGGTTTGGGCCCATTTTGACTTAGGTCATATGGTTCACATCTGACTGAAAACTATCCTCTGAATTATACTAAGCAGTAATAACTAATGATTAAAATCTGTTTTAAAGAGTGTTTTCAAAAGTTATATGCTACACATGAATCTACTGCAATAATGGCAACAGCTGTAGTTGACTTCTTTTACAAGGAGGAAGTTGTGGTACATTGTAGCGTAATAATATACAAATCATGCAAATTTATTGTTTTAGTTTCCACATCACTAAGTAAAGGTTTGACATATCTGAACTTATTTAGTAGCATCAGTGCCAAAACAGCTTTACCTCTGCTGTTTGTATTTTGTTTTAATTTGTGTAATGTTCTAGTCTTTGATGGTTTGACTTCCTCCCCATCCCAGGCTGCAGCTGACTACGCCAAGGCCCACCTGCCCGAGTCTCTGAAGCACCAGCTGCAGGCCTTTGAGAGGGAGAAGAGAGACGGTGCTGTCTCGTACGCCAGCATCCTGGAGCAGCGCGTCCTGACCGTGGACCGCGAGATGCTGGACAAGCTCTCTGCCAACCACGACGAAGCAGGTTAGGAGCGTGTGGGGGGGAGTAAACACGCTAACAGGAGCACATTTGGAAAAAGGAAATATCTAAGGCCAAGCTGAATGGGAGCTTTGTGAACCTCAAAAGTTTAAAGTCCCTATAAAACATGTCCATTATAATGTCTTTCATTACCACAAAACACCACAATTTATTACAAAAATCTTTCTTTTTAAAATCTAAAAGGTTTAGCTAGAATAGTTAAAATATACCTCAGTTTTTCTTTTTTTCCTTTTTCAAATAAAAGTTTGTAACTATTTACTTTATTCTTTCAATGAAGAGATAAAGGTTGAATGTGTCATTGGGAGGAGTGAGGAGTAATGAGGGATTGGGGGGTGGGGCTCAGCTTGACTTAGAAGTAAAAAAGGGAGACTTTAAAGAAAATATTTAGATATTTTGTTAAAGTGATTGTAAAAGACTCATTTTCAATTTACGCTTTTTATCTCATATGTAAATAAATCTACAATTTGATGCCAGAAAAAGACTCAAGGAAAGCTAAGATAGAGGAGAGTTTGCCAGCAAGTTGCATCATTTTTTCTTTGGATTATGCTTTTATTGTTTAAGATCAGCAGATACAAAATCTTGCTGTATTGCAGGAGCAGTTTGTGTTGACTCAACAGTCTGCAGCTTTTCAAGGTGCACTTTTTTATTTGCAGTAGGAGACAGATCTGGATTGCAAGCAGGACAAACTCTGTTCCTTTGAAGCCGTGCTGTTGTTAGAGCTGTAGAATGAGGTCAAACTGTCTCCTGCTCAAATAACCACAGGCTTGCCAGGAAAACATCTCCCTGATTGTGGGACACGTCTCTCTGAAATGTTAATTACATGCATGCACTCATCCCAACTTATAATGGGATGATTTATCTTTGGTATGTAAGATTCAATGTCTTTTTCTTTTTTTTTTTTTTTTTAAGGAAGACGAATAATAAAATAATCTGACACCAGAACATCATCTATCTTGTGTTAAAGAACTCATTGGTGTTTCTGCACAGAAATGGCTTCATTCTTGTATGATGTAGATTCAAGCATCATTTCTGTCTGCAGTTTTTTACATCACTACACAGTGTGTTTTGATAGTTGTTTAAAACTGAGGAAAGCTACTTATTTCAATGTATTTTTAAACTATAACTCATGTCCTAATCTGTAAATTTGAAGCATATGTGAATTCCTTCATGATTAAAGTAAATGAAGTACATTTCTATATAATTTCATTAAAACAATCCTTTAAATGTTCTGCTCAGGTACAACCTGCCTGGTGGCCCTGCTGTCGGACCGAGAGCTCACAGTGGCCAATGTCGGAGACTCCCGGGGGGTGCTGTGTGACAAAGACGGGAACGCCGTTGCACTCTCACATGACCACAAACCGTATCAGCTCAAAGAGCGCAAGAGGATCAAGCGGGCAGGTAAACGCTGAGATCAGCAGCACTGAAAGGCAGCCGCACCTTGCACCTGCACCACTTATCTTAGGGTTTTGAAGTTGTTTGGCTGCCATCTGTTGGTGAAATCTGGAACAGCACTTTTCCCCCCAAAAAAATACTGCTGCACACTATTATTTTGAGTTTTATTATATTCAGTGTGCTTTTTGCTTTGATAGTATTATGTAATGCCAAAACATGTATTTCCATCCATATTTGCATGATCTTTCTGGTTTTTGTTGGTGATGGGAGAATTTGCCCACTATAGAAACAGGGAAAAATCTGGACTTTTTGTTTGGCCAATTCAAGTGTTAACAAAACCCTAATGATTAATTGTTGCTGAACAAGTTTTCTATGCTTCAATAACAACAGATCATGTCATTGCCATATGATCAGATGACCTGGTTAGATTTGTATTAAAGCCTCTTTATGTTGCTACTTTTACTTGTAGGAGGATTCATTAGTTTTAATGGATCTTGGAGAGTGCAGGGAATCCTCGCCATGTCCCGCTCCCTGGGAGACTACCCGCTGAAGAACCTCAACGTCGTCATCCCCGACCCCGACATAATGACCTTTGACCTGGACAAGCTGCAGCCAGAGTTCATGATCCTGGCGTCCGACGGCCTGTGGGACGCCTTCAGCAACGAGGAGGCGGTGCGGTTCGTGCGCGAGCGTCTGGACGAGCCTCACTTTGGCGCCAAAAGCATCGTCCTCCAGTCTTTCTACCGGGGCTGCCCCGACAACATCACAGTCATGGTGGTGAAGTTTAAGAGCGGGGCTGGGGGGAGCGGCAAGGCGTAGGTCAGGGTTCAGTGCATAAGCACTGAGGACTGTATAGATAAGTGCACACACATACAAGCATATACACTCATACATGCTAACAAGTGTAAAAAAAAAACAAAAAAGAAAAAAAGACATTGAGTGAATGATATAAAAAAACAACTGCAAAGGAAAACTTGCAGATTTTTTTTCTCTTCTCTTAACCAGCACGCGTCCGACTGTGATTACTGTACTACTGTTTAAACTACATGCAACTGACTGATACAGCTAGTCTGAACACTTTTCATTTCTAGAGGAGGCTACAAGTGGTGCCTGCACAAGAACTACTGTGCAATTACAGATAGGTGCTGAAAATGTAACTGCAAAAATCACCACCTCAGCTTGCTGCATTTTTTGATGATGCACTGAACAACTGGACACTTTCGATCAGGAATAATTTGTACGGCTCCAGCAGATCTCTGATTAACTTGAAACGATCCTGTACCCCAAAATCCTAACTTTTCTGAGCATGAACCACTCACCCCCTGCATACTTGAATGGCACCTGTCAAGTGTTGATACTGTAGTTCCAGCTGTCATTCAGCTGCTACTCCTCCTGGGTCTGATGGGATTTTCAACACGAGCTGTCACTGCAGTGGTAATAAGGAGTCAATCAGAGAGATTTACAGCTTCTACTGATCTTTATTTTACATTTAGGCAACAAGTTCTTTTTTTAAAATAGTCTTCCAAAATGTATATGTAATTAAAGGTCTAGCATTCTTAAAAAATAATGCATGTCGCCCACTGCCTTTAATGATAGTTTTAGATTTAAGTCTACTAAAACACTAACTTTTAACTCAATATCTGTAAAATCTCTTAACTGCAGCTCTTTTTGTTTATACTGTTTGTTTAAATATGGAAACCATCTTCAATAAATCGTTTTGTAGTTAAAAGTTGTTACAAAATGGGTTGAACTCACACGTTTATCTGGAAACGCCATTGAAACTGAACTAATTGAACCAGTAAATTTTCTATTTGACAGACTTGTTTCAAAACTATCTAAGCTATGGATCTGCTTTTAGATCTTGTTGAATTTGCATGGTTCCAATGGTGTTTTCATAGTTGACCTGTGACCCAGAAGAGTTAGGCTCCGCCACTTGTTAGTAAGAAATAAGTAAACCAGTTGTATTTGTACAGCCAATATTTATTTTCTGAAAGCCAAGTGGTTTAAATTAACAGTCTGATGCTGGCAAACATAAATTACAAAGTGTAAACTGTTCTGAGTACATGATGCTCAGCTACTACCACATCAATGGCTATAGCCATTTTGTGGTGGTTGATGTTTTTCTGTGGCGGCTATCTTGAATTGGGTTGACTATAGAGTTAATGTATTGTAGATGTACATCCAGTGATTACATGTTAGTAGTTTCATTAAAATCCATCATGCGATTCATGAGATATGTTGCTAAAGCTGCAGACAAACACACATACAGACAAAAACATTATCGCTTTATGGCATGAGTTAAGGTAGCTCAGTGTTATTCTAATCTAAAATGCAAAAAAAAAAAAAAAGAAGTTTCCATTTATGAAATGGCTGTCGATTTGCGAGCATTTGAACGATTGGTTCTCGTTAATGTGGCTGTAGCTAATGTTCCTGGAACTGACCGATAAACTGCATTAGGAGCTCAGATCATCAGCGCAAATGGGTTTCTCTGAGAATGCCTTTTTTTTGGTACATTGTGGGTTTGAGGGGTTTTTGTGAATTTGTTTCTTAAATCACTCATCATAAAACAACTTTTTATTTTACTTTTTTTTTTAGCTAAAACTTACTTTTTTAAAGCCACATTTCAAGTATGCAGAAAGGGGTGATACTCAAACTGAATTGCGAAGGTTAAAAAGCCAAGTCAAGACACATAAACAGTGTGTGCACACTGAGACAAGCTACTGAAAAAAACACAAAAATGCTCTTTTAATTTTAAATGGTAATTTTTACATATCAACCTACATTGTAAGTAATGCAAGATGGTTTTCATGTATGTAAAACCCAATTTAAATCCTAAAATGCACCTCTCTTTAATTTTATGGAGCTAAACTGAACTGTTCCCTCAAAGCGTGTGTTTTATCTCCATCCGTAGCGAGGCATGTGTTTTGAGTTCTCCATGTTAAAGAGGAAAGGATTTACAATGTTTGTCACAGGACACTGAAGGCTCTGACCTGGAAAGTACACAAGTCGGAAGGATGACTCATCATGGACTCCACTCTGCAGAATGCTTGTGCTCAGAAATCTGATCTGCTCATGAAGCAATACGACTGACATCATGGGCCGCAGCTGCAAATCAGAGGAAGTTCCAGTAAACCACACTTTTGATTTACTACTGATCTTTCAGCTCCTCTACCACTGTGTGTCAAGACTTCTCGTCGGCTCTGAGCAACGATGACATTTTGTTTGGAATTATGTAACGGTTTACCTAATGCCTTATTTATTCTTGAGTTTTGGGATGTCTCTGGCAGAATGCCAAATCAACTTATTGTCTGTTTGGATTCTGTTCTTCTGTACATGAGCAGAAGTTTACAATAAAAATGCAGTTTTTGCTGTGAGAACTAGTCCATGATTAATGATGAATGAGTTAAGTGGGGGAAAGGTATGAAATTATTGAAGTATCACTCATCCCTGAAAGACAAGGATGAATGAAATATCTGAAATATAATTCTGGTAAAAATTTTGAAGCACTTTTTGAGCAATAGCATATTTTTCCTGTGTTTATATTAATGTATTATGATTAACAAGACAAACCAAGGCATATCTTTGGAACTACTCATGATATCAGAATGATCCAGGTATCAAAATGTAGCTTAAAAGCCAGGATTCTGAAAAAAGTGCTTTGGTCATTTTGACCAAATTGTAATATTTGGTTTGATACAATGACGCGTGTTGTTTAAAAATGTAGGAAATTTCACAGGAAGAATAAAAGAGGATAAAAAAGTAGTTTGAGGTCTAACAAACGGCAGTTAAAGTTAGGTTTGTAAGGCCTTAAGACTCTATTTAAAATTGATGATTTATGGGTGTAGTAGGGAAAACAAAAAGAAAATGCGGGTGATGGTTTAGCGGCTTAGCAAAAGCAGCAACTAAATAATAAAATTGAAAAACATTTTTGAGACTGAACAGGTACTGAGTTAAAAATAAAACATTAAAACGTATTCATAAACTCAGAAAAGCTAGTGAGTAATAAGATTACAATAAAGTCTGATTCTTTAAAAATACACGTATAAAGAAATAAAGGGCGATTAAGACTTTTGCACAGTACTGTATGCACTGTATACTATTACTTTCTAAGACATTTCTTAAAACTATTTTGATACCTGTAATATAAAGACAAACTAAACTGTTAAATCGTGTTTTATTTTCAATTATATTGCTGACAGCTCTATTTGAGTCTAAGATGCCTTGCTCATGAGCACAACTAATGGAAACAGAAAGAAGCTGTAATGTCATTATTGTCACCTCTTCGGGAATTCAAACCAGCTGTGTTCTCCTTCTGAGCCACAATAAGCTGCATGTTGTGAATCATTCTGTCCTGCGCTGAAGGGTCACAAAGCCTGAGGTGGTGTGACCAAAGGCAGGAAACAGTCCATATTACCAGCTCAGAAATAGCTTCTTCTCCATATCATCCCTGCAAAACAACTCTGTCCGTGCTGCATAAGCCGGACCTCCCCCTCCTCCTCCTCTCTCCACAAAGCTATTCATGGTCAGGGACGGCGTGCAGCAGGTGGGGAGGCTCAGAATAGCAGAAACTTGATCTGGATCTGATGTCTGAGACTCTCACCGGGGTCCTCTGATGACCCTACAAGCAAAACATGTCACCCTTCGGTATTACAGGAAGGCTGCACCCTATTGATCTCAGGGACATATAAGCGAGAAGACAAGAAACACTTGCCAAACTAGAGACAGTTTTGCTTCGTTTTTGGGTCTTGTCGAGGAATCCTAAACAGCATGGGACAGCACGGCTCCAGATCCTCAGTGGAAGCTCGCGTGATTTTCCAACGCGCAGCTACGGAGGACATGGGTCCGACCACGGATCCATGCGCTACCCCGATTTCTGTTGTCCACTTTCAGAAGAGGGTGACCCCACCAGCCAGCTGTACTTATCCTTCCACACGGGCCTCACAGAAAGCAATGCCCCACTCTTGGCCTCAAAGTCGCCGTGAGGCTGGGGGACTGGTGTACGTGATGGATAACCCAACCGGTGGAGTGTGGGTGAAAGCAAGGGAAGAATGGACCAGGACTTGACAGGGGGAGTTGGGACAAACCTTTTTTACCTCCTTGTAAAATCCCATTGGAATTAACCAGAAGCCAAGTCCGGCTGTGACTGGATGCTTTCTGTGGCACCTCACATGGCATCTTCAGAGCTGCTGGTGCCATTATTTTTGGGTTTGCTCGGCTCTTGTGCTGGAGGAGCTGGAGTGGATTGTGCGAGTGAGGAGCTGACCAGGCAGATCATTACAGCTGATCGATTGTAACTCTGTGAAATATTCATAAGTCCAGGGTCAGACTGCGAGGAGAACGCTGAATGTCACACAGTGAAGCACACGATAATAACTCTTGGTTTGCCTCATTGTGCTGAAATTGGCAAGGCATAATATACACACACGTGTGTTTTAAGTTAGAGAGGGGAGCGTGTGTTGGATGAATCACTTGATTTAATGAGTTTCAATAACAACTCTACCGACCTTGATTTATTTATTTATTCTTCTCTTCGCCTTTTTTCTTTCTTTTTATATGTTGATATTCAATGGCGTAATGACAGTTTTTTATACTGTTGTATTTATTTAATAATTTTATATATATATTTTTTTTTGTAATGCAATTGTGTCATATCTTAGGGGTCAGATGCCCATTTGTTTAAGATGTCAAAGAAAAATACAGGTCTCTTTTTTTTGTTGATGAAAACAAGACATGGAAAAAAACAGTTGAAATGTCTGAGGTGAAGTTGGCTAACCTGATACTTATTACTTGAAGACAAAAAGTTGTTATAGAGAAAATGTTTTTATAAACAGAATTTCTTTCTTTTTTTCTCTCTCTGGCTCTCTTTTTTGCATGCACTTCCTGCCAATCCTATGATGGTTAGATATTGTGGTCACTCATAACATGTCTCAATTGTGATTAATAAAAAAAAATGGCCAACAAAAATCTGTAACAAATTTTTTTAACGTTATTGCTGTCATCATATTCAATTAAAGCATTAACTGAGAACATTATAAGCACTTTGTATTATTTCATTATTAAATCCCATAAAGAACCAGCCGATTTTTAAGAAAAATGCAAGCAATCACTGGATGTACACCATTGATGAACCCATTCAAGATGGCAAATCACTATAATAAATTTTACAGAGTGATGTAAAATTTGTATTACCATTTTATTACCATTCCCAATTCATTTTCTGACCAGTAACATTTTGAGCAAGATTTGTGTTTGCAATGTTGGAATCAACTCAGTCTGTCTGTTAGCAAAATACATCATGAACTTTTGGACAAATTTCAACGAAATGGTCAAGAAATAGTTGTTGGATGTGCATTTACAGCTAAGCAAATTTTGGAGCCAACCCAATTCAAATTGGCCGTGATAGCCATCTGAACACATTCACCGGAACAACTGTCACAATGAAGAGCACTTCTTACCTGGAACACATTTATGTTATCTATTATCTGTCTATACTGTTGGTGGTGGAGAAACAGATTCTGGCAGAGGTGGTGACTCGACCTGTGTGAATGGATCACCCTTTAGACCAAACATCTTAAAAATCACTAGTCATAATGAGAATTCCATCTATGGATGGATTGTTGCAGATGTGTTGATACAGACAATTCTACCTCCAAAATAAAGGAGCAGCAGATGATGCAGAAAGGGTATGGTAATTATTAAAACTGTTCATGGTGAAAATTTTTCAGTTCTTTTTTGAGGAAGGATCCAGGTTCTGGTAGTAGGATGTTGGGATGGGCAACTTACAGTAAATGATGGAAGGGAGGGGCCATCATTTTTGGTTCACGCCACATAGTGTTGCACACACAAATATAATAATTACACAC
>JAUBOC010000078.1:11762778-11782181 GCA_032275365.1 Anablepsoides cearensis | reverse complement strand
TTTTCTAACCAAAGAACATGAGTATGTTGCTTTGAATTTACTCAACTCAGTTAAGTGGAACCAGGTCACATAACATAATTAAGTAAATCCAAAATCTGTTTTTTAGAGTGCACTAACACACTGAAACATTTAGCAAAAGCTAATTCTAAAGCACTACTATAATCCAGTTGACACATGAAACATTTTTCAGAGTCAACATGAGACAATATTTACTGTGTGCAGAATATTGTCTCTTAGTGCCCTTGGCGGCCAAATGGGAGTCACCCGCAGGCCACATTTGGCCCGCAGTCCTTCAGTTTGACACATGTGACCTTGTAGATAAAATGTATGACAGCTTTCACCCTCAACTGTAAACAATAATGTTGATCAATAACATTTAAAGACTTCAGTCAGTGCTTCTAAAGTTAGCCTATAAATTTAGCAGGTGCTAATCCACTAATAAAGATAAAAAAATAGCAAAAGCTCTAAAGCACTAATCAAGAAATTAGTTCCCCTATTAGTGCTTTAGGGGAACTGTGTCCACCCCTGCTGAAACGGATGAGTGATTGACAGGCTGCTAAACTGGTTGACATTCTGAGTCATTTACTTATCTGAATGTAGTTATTTGAATCAGGTTGAAGCAGGGAAACAGCTAAAACATCCAGAACAGTGGGTCAAGAGGAGCAAGGTTGAAGTCCTTTGGTCTAACATATTGGCTGTGGCGGCCATCATAAATGGGTATGCTGAAAGTTAATTGGTTGTAGATGGGTGTGGTTACTTTGTGAGAGTTTCATTAAAATCTGTCCACTGTTGAACTTGATATAGTGCTCATGATAAAACAAACACACAAGCAAAACCAATAATCGTCTTCATCTTTGGACAATAAAAAGTCAAACTGATCAAGATGGTCAATACCAGTTTTTTTTAATAATACATTTAAAATTCAATTTTGTGCATGCAGTCTGCAGGGATTTAATGCAAAAAGTCAAGAGAGACAGTCTCATTCCTCTGAACAGTGGTGGTATGACGTCGGCCTGCTTTCTTGCTGACCTTACAGCTAATTCCCCCCATTCTTCTATGCAAAAGTAGCAACACATAAACCAACCCCTGCTTCACACCGACATGCAAGCCAGTGCATGTTTTCAGACACACACACACACTTTTCTTTGCTAATCAGTTCTATTGAATTCTAGCAACAATAGGCGCTCATCCTCTGGCCACCCAAGCAGTGCATGCTCGCGCACACACACACACACAAACACACACACACCAGTATCAACAGATCAGGAGTTAAGCCCTTTGTGTTTTCTCTTCCTCCATTGATCTCACCTTCACACTCAGGTCAGGAGTTGGCGCAGCGAGATTGTGTTATCTGGAGCATCGGCTGCTATCTGGGCCGCACACACTGCTCTCTCACACCCAGGAAGAAGGAAAAGGGGCTCGTTTAACCACTCTCACGTTTACGGACGCCGCCTTGCACAGAGAAACGTTGTGTTGTAAAAGGAAAATGTACAGATAGCAACATTCCTGTCATATCAGTCCTGCTGCAATCACAGCATTCTTTAGCAAATCTATAAACCATATGGTGGATCACAAAAAAAAGGGATGGGAAAATCTGCATTTATCACCTAAATAGTATTGTTTTTTTTTATTTTTGACAGAATTCTAGTTATTGTTGTTAGTTTTGTAAAACTTGTGCTTTTTTAGATTTACTGCACTAGTTTGTTGCCTCATGATATCATTTTGATCATTTATAATATGAATACAAAGTTGGTTTCCATCATTTTTTCAATCTCACCTTGTGCTCGTATTAAACATGCTCTGTTGTGTTTGCATAAGAATCTGTCATTTTTGACCTACTATTCTAGTTTTTGCCATGCATTTTGAGCACAATGAACGTGCTCCAGTTCTGTGATAATCAGACAAGTTTCATTCTCACAGAGCCGTGACTTTAAATGCGCCACGTGCTTCCAGACAATCATCCCTCGTTACATTAATTTGTTCTTGTTAGAGTACATGATTGAAGCTAAATCAGCAGAGCATGCAAACTGAAATGTTACCTTTCCACTGGCAAATAGCTTTAGCTGTTACAGTGTGTGTGTGTGTGTGTGTGTGTGTGTGTGTGTACAGTTTGGTTTAGACGTGGATGTGCACAAAAGCAATTTCAAAAGCCTGAAGTATCAGATTCAGACATGGGAAGCTCTGACAAACGAGATGCCGTTTTGTGAAAAGCGAAGGCATTTACAGCATCTACCTTTCATCTACACAGGTGGGCCTGATCGTTAGTGTGTGTGTGTGTATTAGGAGTAAAGTGAAGCAAGTAATCATGTTTTACTTTATGCATGTGGTTCCACAAAATAAAAACCTCAATATAATGTGTGCTCAAACTACTGGATCACATAAGTTTAGGGTGTGGTTTAAGGACAGATAGAGGTTTTAGATTAGAAAAAAAATAAAGTAAGTCAAGTCAAATAGAGCAGGTGTTTCCAATTAAAAGTACTTTGTGCACATAGGCAAAAAGGTGAAACTAGTGTGAATGTGAGTGTGTCCATATTTGTGTGG
Source organism: Anablepsoides cearensis (assembly GCA_032275365.1). NCBI lineage: Eukaryota > Metazoa > Chordata > Actinopteri > Cyprinodontiformes > Rivulidae > Anablepsoides > Anablepsoides cearensis. The sequence continues at coordinate 11,779,640 of JAUBOC010000078.1, read as the reverse complement.
CGGTGGCAGAGATTAAGACAGAGAAGTCACAACAGTATTTCAGGGAGCCAGTGATCCCAGGCACTTTCCAGCTGATGCAGCGCTCCAGTTCAGTGGCTCCTAATGTTAAGTGATTACTCAAAGAGCGGAGATGTCTGACAGGACGAAACTCTCACACAGTCATGTGAGGGTCCACAAAACATTCTAAGGACAAGACGTGTGTGTAATTACTGGGATCTGCGTGACAACACTTTGGAAAAGATCATGTCACTCTCTGTGGGTTCAACTTGAATGAAGCGATGAGTAACCTGTCTCACAGTGAGTACAATGACGAGACAGAACTATCTGATTCTTTCTTGTTCTGTAATATTATAAAGCCCTCCTTTGGTTTGCGCTACACGTTTTTATCATTAGATTAAAAAACAAACAAACAATAAAAACAACAACTACTAGGTGCAACGATACAGAAAATTCACGGTTCGGTTCGATACTTTAGTCTCACGGTTCAATATTTTTTCGATACAAAAAAGAGAAATTCCCATGCCCTTTTTAACTTGCAATTTATTGCAATTAATAATAAACATTTGCTTAACCTCAAAAGTCCAGTTTTTAAATTAAGTATTGCTAAAACATCAAGTTTGTTAGTGGATCTGCACTCCATGCAGCCTAGGTGGAGTAGTTGAACAAAGATCCACTGATCCTTCAACACAGAGCATCTTCAGTAAACAAGTTGATACAATACATTTAAATAATCTGTATTGTTCGATACAAGTGTCTTCGATACGGTTCGGTTGGGTTCGATACGGGTACATGTATTGTTGCACCCCTAACAACTACCAGCAGTTGATGGAAGATGGTGAGGAAAGATCTGGACAAGTCATCACAGAGATAAATGAGACAAATAATTATTCAGAATATCAAATGAACCCACCATGCATGCAATTGGACTGTGAGTGGAAATTTGAGTTTCTGGAAAAAGCCCACACATGCATTATAGGAACATGCAAACTCATCATGGAAAAGATCCAGCTGAGATCCTGTGACCATCTTAAGGTTGAGACAGCTGCACTAACCCCTGCACCTCCATAGATAATATTTTATAAAGACAAGCAGACAAATGTGATGGACTTATTACTGCAGGTACGTAAGAAATGATAACTTTTTTCTCAAAGCTCTTGCTCAATCAAACTGAACCCATATCATTTTTTTTTTGTATAATTGTCATTATTATTAAGTATTTTTTTTTCTTGACACGTAAACGTTGAGCTGAAGTTGGTGATATCTGGAAACGAAAACCCTTAAAGCCAACATTCCTAAATAAAATGTGGATTTTGTTTTCACCTCACAAGTTTAGTTTCAGCTGTGGCAGATGGAGAAAACATGAGCCGTGAGCTCAAAAACGGCTTTAGCTCAGCCAATTACACAGGTATTGCGCTCAAATGTGGTGTGGTAGTAGCTGTGAGCCATTTTCAACACATTAAAAAAAACTTTGTCATTGACTCTGAGTCAACTCTGTTAGCAAAATATCCCACAGACTACTAGATGGATTTTATTGCAAATATAACTGGTTGTGCTTCTAATCAACATTAGCCATTACAGAAATGGCTGGAATTTAGTCAATTTTACAGATAATGAGCTTAAACAAGGTTTTGTAGAAGCTAAGAGTCATCCTCACTCAGAGCTTTAACACATTTTGAAGATGTGGTGATGGCTGTGGCGGCCATGTTGAAATAAAACATGAAAGGAGGGGAGGGATAAGCATTCTTTCAAATTGTGTTTGTCTTCTGATGAATAATAAATATTTCAGTTTTATGCATGTGATTAATTAGGCTAAGACTAAAAGTCTGATTAAAAAAATATTTTAGGTTTAAAATTTCTATATATTTCTATTAAGCCTTTTATCTCACCAATAGAATTTGATTTAAAAAAAAAACAGCTAACTGAGTGCATTTAATGAATAAAATGTCTCTGCAGCAGCGGTAACAACACCTGAGCGTTCCGTCTTTGCATTGTACTAAAACACAGACTCAAAACACATGAACAAGAGAAAGACATTTTCATTCAATTTATTCTGTTAGTTTAATTTCTATAGCAGGTGAGGGAACATCACGGTCACATATGGGTTTTCTTGAGCATAGTTTTCAGAAGTCACAGTGTTTCAGACGTGGACAAGAACAACTTTAAAAAAAAAAAGACAATGAAGAAGGGAGGGCCACGAGGAAACTCAAAACACAAGGTGTGACACATTCCTCCACACCTTCTCCTTCATGGTCCTCCAACTGCCCCCTTTGCTCCAAACACTCACACAAATAATAATAATAAAAAAAAAAACGGCCACTGCAGTAACCTGTCGTCATTCCCTCCCTTCCATTACACCCCCCCTCCCCCCAACCTCAAAAGGCAAATAGAGCAACAAAACAAAACAAAACAAAACAAAACAAAAAGACTCAGTGACAAATAGATATATTTATTTATAATATATATTTACTCTTTTAAAAATAGAACTTCCGTCTAGATACTAGCATCTGTACAAACTACAAAAATAAAAATTTTAATATAAATAATTTATAAGGCATGACATTAACAGTTCTTTTGAAATAAACTACAAACCAATGCAGGAGCTTAACCCCCCCCCCCAAAGTATTACTAGTTTGTAACGTCGCCCTCCGAAACTGTCTGCGGCCTGACCAAACTGTGAACGGTGCTTCAGTTATTCACAACTCGCAGTAGCTACTCGAGCCCTCTTTCATATTTACAGAAAGAAAAAAAGAAAAAGAAAACAGCTGCCACTTTAATATGACATAAAAATAAAACAGATCTGCATGTTTATCCCTGCAATATAACCTGGCAGTGATGAGACCAATACTGAAACAACGGAAAGTTTGTGAGGCAAGCTTAACAAACCAAAAAAAGAGGAAAGAAAAAAAAAAAGAATATGACTAAGAAACACGTGTAATGCAGCATGTAAGAGTCTCACGTGAACAACAAAAACAAACAGAAGAAGAAATTAGAAAGTGAGTGAAGGCAAAGTGAGACATTATGAAAGATTAAACTGTTTTTTTGTAATGTCATAATTTAAATGTCACAACACCACCAATACTGTTTCAACTCCAAAGCAGCCAGCAAAGGGGACAGAAGACGGAAACAATAAAATATAATAAAATATCTCCCTTTGCTTTTTATAATTCCCTTTTAAAATGAACAGAAGACGTTGTATGCCACTTCTGCCAAACACAAAGTGACCAAAAAAAAAAAAAAAAAAAAAAGAGCACCACCCACATTAGAGCTTACAAAAACTGCAGGAGAAAAAAAAAAACACCAAAAAAATAAAACAATCACAGCTCCTTCAAGTAGTTTCAAACTGCAGAGGACATTGGGACAACCTGGTGCAGATTTAATAGGCGTCACGCCGCCAGCATGACGGCTAAACGGTGGCAAACAATAAAAAATCCATGTGCTACTGCTTGCTTGGTGTCTGGTTGAGACAAACACGTATTTACAACAAAGTGAGAATATAATACTGAGCTTTAAATGCTGTGATGGTGACAGGTGTGTGTGGAGGACATACTGAAGGCACGGTGGCTACTGCTGTTAGGAAAACAGTTTGTTTACAGTGCACACTGCGGGAGGGGGGTGCTCACTTATACGGCTGATGCAGTATCTCACAGCGTAACACTGTGAAACTTATTTGTTCCCCTTAAACAATAGAGGGGAGGGGCCGGGGGGAGTACTGCACTTTTTAAGGCAATAATAGTTTTGAAGTGTAGCAGCAACAAAGTTACAATACAAATTAAAACACTGACCATGTATGTTCAAAAACCTAATAACATCTCACGTTTTTTTTTTGTTTTTTTGTTTTTTGCGAAAACATATAGAAACATTTCTTATTCTATACAGTGTGTGGCGGATTAACGAAGAAAAAAAAGAACATCAACCACCCCACATAAAAATAATCTTTTACATTTTACACAAGAGTATACCCAAGTTATACAGTACTCTTTTAAATAGCTTCCCTCTTTTTTTAGTATTAAAATATATACTCATAGATTTATATAATTATTAAAACAAGTATTGTTTTTTTTATGTCCTTGATGTAAATCCTCTGTATAAGTATGTACAGTTGAGAAGTTCAAGGCATAATGTGATGCTTTGTGGACATCAAGGTGCTCTGGGGACCAGGGACCCAACATGAGAGAACACAGTGTGGGGGGGAGTCTAGCAGTCTTTGGATGCCTGGATCCGCGGCCCACCTGCAGCACACAATACACACAGACAAATTAGCAAAACGTAAATGTAAAAGCCCACTGCTTGTCTTTGCGTACTTTTTAAAAAAGGAAAAATCAGGTGCAAATCTCAACTCACCTTGCGTCTTGTGTTCTGCAGGGCCCTGAGTCGTCTCCAGGTCCTGGAGCTCTAAAGAGTCTCTTTTACATGAAGAATATTTCGTTTTGTCACAAGTCCTTTTAGCAGCGTCAAAACAGTCCAGCTCGCTGTCCGTGTCAAAACCTTCATGCATGTAGCCTTGGTAGGCCGCCCCCGGTAAGGTCGGATGCACGGCCACCGTCACGGAGGCCGTGGCCGTCACCATGGTAACGGGTCCCCCGGCGGAGCCTTGCGGTGCTGCAGAGTTGCTGTGGCTATAGCCTTTAGTCCTGTTTGGCTGAGGCCCTCTGCCGTTCTGCAGCCTGGGGCCGCTTTGAGGAGTCCTCCCGGGCAAATGCTGCGCGGGCGCCGCCGCCGCCAGCCTCTGCTGCTCCCGCTTGTTTCCGTCCCAGCAGGTAACCTGTGTGTTGTGAGCCGATTCACAGAGCGGCTCCACCTTCCCGCCAGACGCATTTTCTCTGAATGGCTTCACCACCTAGAACGGATAGGTTCAAATGTTAATTTTATAGGAAAAAAAAAGACATTGAGGGAAAAAAAAAAAAAAAGTTGATATGAGGATTTACGGGACGTACCGTGAGTTTGGGGAAGCTCGGGTTCTTGCTGGCCTCCAGCAGTATGTGAGACGTCGCAGGAGGCGCGCCGTTCAGCGGTGCCTGGTACGCACTCCGATCGCAGTACTTGTAATCCTCCTCGCCAATCCCTGATGTCGTCGTCGTCAGCTCCGAGTAATACTCCGAGTCAGATGACTCCGAGAAGGCCTGGCGGCGAGGCGACTGCGGGTCGTGGTGGCCCGCGTAGTAGCCGTGGTGGGTCATGGGCGGGGGCAGCGGGGGCTCGGGCGAGGGCGTCGGCAGGCAGCTGGCGTTGTCGGCGTGGGTGACTTCAGCTGGAGGGCCCGTCATGGAGAGGAGGACTGGCAGAAGAACCAAGCCGTTCAACATCCCCAAAACTGTCAGAATGGCCAGCACCGCAAAGAAATACCTGAAAGATGTAAAAATATGAAACATTAGTAAAAAAAAGTGCAATTTTTTTTTTTGGATACTAAGCGTTTTTATATGTATGTTTTTTTGTTCTTTCCTTTCACGCAAGACCACACGAAGGATGTTTTATATGAACACGAACATTAAAGAAGACATGAACGTACAAGCATACAAACATGTATGAGGAAGAGAAAGAGCCCAAGGGAAGAAAGTAGGGAAAGCCCGATACTTGTGTATCAAAAGCAGGGGAAGCAGGGTTGGGGGCTGCGTTAATCTGACTCCCCACTCAACTTAAACATGCTTTTATGCCTGCAGCGCTGCAGCTACAAGACTTTCTCTCACTGTTTTTTTTCTTCTTCTTTTTACTCATGCTGTATGCATGTGTGCACGGGTTTTGTGTGTGTATGTGTGTGCGCCTTTCGGTAGAGCTCTGAGGAGGCCAGGGGTGGAGGCAGGCCACAAGAAAGAGCTCCCCGAGAAAATTAGAGAGGACTCCACTTAAACACTAACAGAAAGCACAGAGAGAGACAGTGAGATGCTAACCACCAAACAGACTTTAAGAGGTAAAAGAAAAAAAGGGGGATGAAAAAAAAATAAAAATAAAAATTGATGCTGTTGGTATGAAATGTGTGTGTGTTTGGGGGTGGGTGTAAGCCAGGGCAAGGATAATAGCTGAGGAGTCTTATGGAAACAAACACGCTTCTCCTTGAATGGACTGCTACAGTACTTATTACTATCACTCTATTGGCAAAGATAAAAAAAAGTTCAAGGTAAAACATATTAACAAGCCAACACTGAGCACACAAGTAGGCAATTATTGCTTTTATGAAATCACCTTTTCTTGAGCACGATGGAGGGAAAAATAAAGGGTGAGGAAGAAAGACGGAAAGCTGGTGGGACCTCCAACGATGTCTCACTGTCAGGAATTTTGTTTATTTAAACTGTAATCTTTTCCAGTCGGTGTCAGGCCTGAAGATTTCTTCTGTGTGTGTGTGTGTATATATATATGTCTGTGAGAAACAGTTCTGAGTGTTTACATGCCTATACATACGTGTGTTTCTTTTTGTGTCTTCCCCTGCGTGCGCACTCCCTCAGTGTGTGTGTGAAACGTCTCTGAGCCGAGTTTGAATCAGGCCCGCTGTTTATTCAGAGTGTTACAAGGCCAGGAGATGTTTACAGCAGCGTATTTATCCTACTCCCCAGCTAGCCAGCATTGGATCTCTCCGTTTACCCGACTACAGCTACAGCTAAACAAGACCTCCAACAGAGACCGCGGCCCCTCTGTCCCACCCCCGTCCTCTGACGCACGACAGCCGAGACGGGATAAAAACTGTTCTGTGACTCCATTACGGACGTTTTGTTTTCTGACTCGACTTCCACGCATCTACTATTCTGTGGAGGATTCTTTTATTAGCCACTGATCAAGCCCTTTACAAGAACCACCCTCGCAGTACTTCTCCTTCTTTCCCCCCCCCACCCTTTTTTTTTTTTTGCTTCTGTCTCCATTTGTTCACAAAAACATTGCTTTTTATGTCATGGAGGCCTGTGAGCTCAAGGTTGTGGTTTTGGGTATAGGCCGAGACCACATTCAGCTTAAAAACATGGAGCTTTTTCTCTCTCTCTCTCTTTCTTTCTTTTTTTCTTTTCCCCCCATTATAACCATAAAGTGGGAGAAAACACACATGAGAGTGCGCATAAGATTTACACACGTTTCCATCGAGGAGAGACAGAGAGGGGAATGCTGTCTGTTGGTGGGCTACAGACCAAATGACTGGCTGACCAGTTCAAAATTAGCTCCACTTTTTTTTCTCTTTTTTTATTTTTATTAAGGCTGAGAAAATGCCAAACGGATGATAGGAATTTTTACAGATTCCTGTGTTTGTGTGAGAGCGAGATGCAGAGAGAGACACCACCCAGTGGGCCACAGAGCACTTCCATGTTTACAAGCAGCTGCTACACACCACTGATGTTTTCCCCCCATTTGTTGCACTCCGAGTATGTGCGCGCTCTCCGAGTGACAGAACCAGCTGCGTATCGTTGTCACCGGTTGTGCATAAACAGAGGCGGAACATTGCCACCTGCACACAGCCTAGATCCCCCACAGGGCTTTGTTCTGCACCCCGAATGAGGCTAAACAACAAACACCCAGAGAGAGAGAGAGAGAGAGAAAGAGAGAGAGAGAGATCACATCTCACCTCATGATGAAGTCAAACTCGGACCCTGCCAGCATGAGAACACCCAGCAATGTAGAAATGGCTCCGTCTACCACTGGGGCGAACATGTGCTCCAGCGCCACTGCTGAGCGCTTGTTTCTGTTGCCAATCGCTGTCAGGAAGCCCTGTGGCAGCGGGGGGAGAGAAGGAAAGAGAAATAAGTTGGAAATCTTTCCGATCACACAAAACGTGTTTGCGGTGAGACCTGGCAGGGCTTGGATTATTACTACGCGTCACTAAGAGATGAAATTAAAAAAAAAATTGCGCGCACTTTACTGCAAAGGTACACAGATTAAAAACAACAACAGGCTCCAGAGGAAAAAAAAATCTGTTTATCAGCTGATCTCTATTTCTAGCTTTAACCAACATGTGCGCTACAGCTTTCCGCTGAGTTTCAAGCCTTACCAATGCAATGTGAACGGTAAACTCCACTCCGATGCCCACTGAGGCAATCAGGATGACCACAGGAATGGCACTGAGCTTGATGCCAATCAGGCCCATGATGCCAAACAACTCCACAGTCATCATGGCCAAGATAAACACCTGAAACACACACAAGGAAACAAAATGTTATGAACGCCTTGAAGAAGGAAAAAACGCAGCTATAGGGAAGCCTAAATAAAAAAACATGGAGTTGACAAAAAAGCATTCAGCTTTACAATTTAATACAGTGGTTATGTCTGTTTTAATGAGTCTTTTGACCATCTGTGTCCCCTGTTTCTAAGATCTCAACCATGTTGATTCGGTTCCTCCCTCCTCAGGCTACTAGGTTCCCACTTTCCTCTCTGTCCTCCTTTTCCTTCTTTCTCTTCCTTCCTTGAGGTGGTGGCTCAAATGTTAGATAGTATATAAGACACGAATGTGTGGGCACACTTTCACCCCTCCCTCATTTTCATTTTAAACATATGTGACCCGTCACATCGACACAAGGATTAAGTCTAAAAGTGGGATACGGAGAAATAGGCAAATATAGCGTTTTGATTAAAATGTTTGCAAAAATTGCATTTTGTCAAAACATAAATGAACAAATGCCTTATCACTGTATCATTTGGATGAAGTGTCTGAAATATAATCATAAAACAAAATTTTGAAGCACTTTTTTAAGCAGTAGCAACAAAAAACCTGATTTTGAGGAAAAATGCCTTAAAATTTTGAGATTTTCCATGTGAGCTAGCAAAGTTTTGTTTCTTTTCAGCTGGGAAATGTCAATATTCAAATATAATTTGAGGTTTCCTCTTTATAAGGACATTAAAATTACATAAAATTAGGATTCAGACCAAATATTTATGTATTATTGTAACCAACAAGACAAATTAAGCCATAAGTATGGATTTACTTATGATATCAGAATGATCCAGGTGTCAGAATGTATCTTTTAAAGCCAGGAATTTGAAAATGTACTTAGATCATTTTGACAAAATTGAACTTAATTCTCATTTCGATATGATGGGTCACATATATATAATAATCTCTTTGTACATTTAGTTATTTTTGGGTTTGTTTGATAGATAACAGCCCGTTTGTTTTCTGTATTTTAACGCCGCAGTCGCCAGCTCTTGGTAAAAATGTTTTGTGCTATCAAAAATCCCAATGCAAACAAATAAAATCAATTCTAACCCTTTTTGGTTTCTAAGTTGAGGTGGAGCATTTGAAAGGTTAAAATTTGATTAGTTTCTTTTCGTGTTATTTTCTAAGACTGGTTAAACCTAAATTGAAAAGGGGTTGTCCAAACATTTTTTTTCTAGTTATATTAAAACAAAAGGAAGGAACAGAAGGAAGCTAATTAAATTGCAAGAAGTAAGACAAAAACAGAAAATGATGGAACATGTTGAAAATGAGAACTGTAGGGTAGTGGGGGTTTTGACTTACGATGATGCCAGCGGTCCAGGGGTTGAGCAGCAGGATCGCACAAACCAGGAAGGTGCAGGCCAGGACCACGCTGATCGCCAGCAGGAACCAGTGTCTGAGACCGATGTACTGCTCCCAGAACAGGAAGGGGTATCCGTTTGGGTAGTTGAGCACACCCTTACGACTAAACTCGTCGCAGATGGCACGCACGCTCTCGATGGCCTCCACAAAGTCGCTGGCCTGCCGGAGGCCATTCAGGTAGAAGGGGAACTGAGCAAACTCCAGAGGCTCTGCAGCTGGGACTGCAAACAGCAAAAGGAAAAGATGGTTTATGCAGGAATACATTTTCAGATTCGTCCACTCGGGATATGTTTGAGATTAAAAACAACTTACTGCGCAGATTTTCCCCTGTAGTGTCGTATTTGTCATGAATCCACTCTCTGGGGTGAGGGTAGAAATTGGCCTGGGATGCAGCGTAGCCCAGGGGGTCATTACTGACCCATACTGTCAGGTAAATGTAAAACACCTCTGGGGGGATCAGACCCTCTGCATCCACCAGCTGACGGGTTGTTAGCTTAAGAAGAACCATTCAAAAGGAACAATTAGGTTTTAAAAAACCAACGACTACCTGACAACAGCAATATCTGTTTATTAGTTTCACACACAAAAAAAGTTTTTAATCTTTCCAAAACAGGTTTTAAACACACCTGGCTGTAGTTAAAAGGGTCTTTCTTGGAGCCGGTCTGAATGAGGAGCTTGTACGCCAAAGCTCCATCCTCGGTACCGTTCCTATAGCTGTCAGCGGTGATCCTGCCTGCCTGCCAGTCAGCATCAAAAGCAGCCTGAAGACCTATGTGTGAGGTAAAACACACAAAAAAGAAAGAATTATTGCAGCTCTTATTTATGAATGCCTCAATTTCTATTCCCATAAAAACATAAAGGTTTTCCAGACATCTGTTCACACACTCAGTGATGTTGGAAATGCAGAATATCATGTTTCCTTCTTATTTTTTTTCCCCCCCCTCCTTTTTAGTTGGCCCCGATTGACCGGTTAACTATTACTTCCTCTTGACTGAGCCTTTGACACATTATAACCTAAGGACACACGCATGTGCGCACACACACCAAGGAGAGATAACCCGTGACCTCAACCTATCTACTACGACACCCCTGAGCCCAGATGGAGGGCGAAAAACAGCATGAGTGAACTTTCACTCACCCCTTTGTGCATTCTCAGCCCCAAGCCCTCGGCTCATTGCTGTTTTTAGTAAAAACTTTGCTAGCCCACTCAATGAGACTCTTTGAGACTTTTTTAAAATATCCATCGAGGACAAAATATATTTTTTCATTACTCTCCCCGAGTTGTTTACTGGTTTTTAATTTTTTTTTTTACCTTTGAGCCAGTCCTGGAAGTAGTGCAGCCACATGCGGGGCAGCTTGTTGTCGCCGTCTCTGACCACGTATCTGACAGAGTTGAAAGCGTTGTGCAGCTGAATCAGCAGCCGCTGCGATCGGGCGTAGTCAAATCCATCCATGGTGACCAGGTACATGTTGTAGAAGGAAAAGTACTTAAACTGGGCGTCGATGAAGTCGTACTCCTTGGTGTCGCGCGGCACGATATCGGTCAGGTACAGGCCGTCGTGCACCATGGTGGTCCCGTACAGGCTGAGACCCAGGAGGCTCAGGAAGAGGACGACCACGACCACTTTGCTCTTGGGTTTGAGGAGGAGCGGGGCGTATTTCTCCCTGGCAAAACTGGACAGGTTCCAGTGCAGGAAAGGGAGCGGGACGCACTTCTTCCCCGATTTGGAGTCCTCCACCTGGGCTAGGAGGTCCCTGGTGGAGCTGGAGGTAGGGGTGAAGAGCTGGGAGCCGTAGGGGTCGGGCACCGAGGTGGTGGTAGGGGAAGGTGAGGCGGCTAAATGGAAAAAAGAAACCGTTATATTGATTCAACTTGCATTTAACACACTAACATGATGACAATCAGAGCGCTCACTGATACCTTGAGGCTGGGAGGAGGGGCAGACGATGATGGAGGTGGGGCTGGTGGAGATCTGCGAAGTCGGTGGCAGTATGGTGACGATATGCTGCCCCGCGGCGTCGCACTGCGTGAACGCCTGCACCGTCGTGGTGATTTGGGTGCTGGTGGTGATGGTCGAGCCCGCGGCGTACTGGTGCGGGTGCGCCGCTGCCCCCGCCGCCGCCGCGGGCGCGTGGGGCTGCTCGCCGGCGTCGGACAGCTCGTGGGGCGAGAGGTGGATGACGCGGTCGGAGCAGGGGCTGTACAGGCAGCAGAGGATGTCCAGGCGCTTGTCCTCGCGCCGATGGAGGTCCAGGCTGAGGATGGCGGGGAAGATGAGCAGCACCATGGCAAAGTTGAACACAACCACGATGGCCGCCTGGGGAGAGAGAGAGAGAGAGAGAAACTTTTAAAAACATGAAATACAAAGTGAGAAGAGACAGAGAGCGGTGTGTGAAATTACAGACCCGCAGCCCCAGCTGGGAAAAGTCAGAATTTTTTTTTTCTTTTTTTTTTTTTCAGGGTCTGAGAACACAGCCCACTAAGTAAAGAAAAGCCCTGCTGTATATCAACAGGCAGGAGTACTACGTGAGCCAGGAGGGATGAAAAAGACAGCAAATTAAACAAAAAAATACAGAGGGTGTATATATATATATATATATATTGTGTGTGTTTGTGTGTGCGTGTGTGAAGCAAGTGAGCGACAGATACGTTGAGAGTCTAAGCATAACCATCACCCCTCACCAGTACGTCTACCACCCCTCCTATATACCCCAGCCCCTGAAGCTGACATTCTATTATGTGGTTTCCAGTGTGTGTACATCTGTGTGAGTGTTTGTGTGCTTCAGACCACCCACAGTTTAGTCACAGATCAGAGAAAACCGCTTTGACGGGCCAGTGATATACTGATCTACTCCTCCCTCCTTCTCCTTCTTCTCTTTCTGTCTGCTTCTCTACGTCTGCTCGCTATACTGGAAGTATTCCTCATTACGCGCACACACATGCAAACACACATGCAAAGACTTGCATCCAGGAAGGAAAAATAAAAAAATAAAAAAAAAAAGTTAGTTGGCCCTCTAGGTGCAGTGGCAATAAAACAGGGAACAAAGACTCTTTTTTTTTCTTGCTCTGAATAAATGTCACCTCTTTTAAGTTATCTCTTTCATTTGCAAAAGAGCCTCAGGCCTCACGGTGTGCGATTGTGTGCTTGTTGTGCTCGTGTCTCTGCGCAGGCGCGAGAGGGTTTGTGCCCCCCGACAAACAAGAAAAAAAAATAAAACACGTACCTGCAATGAGAATGCTCGCAAGGCAGGAATGGGCACAAGGGCCGCCATGAAAAATGCAATCATGTTGTTGATGGAGGTGAGAGCCACGCTGGTGCCAGTGCGACGCAAACAATCTCCCGTCCGCTCCTTTTGTACAAAAAAAAAAAAGAAAACAGAAACGAGTCAGAGGAGAAGAGAGGGGGGAAAGCACACAAGTTTAGAAGAGGTATTTTAAAAGTACCTTAAAAGGGATATTACTTCCTGTTTCTGTGAAGGAATGAGCCAACAGAAACATGTCATCCACACCAATCCCCAGCGCCAGGAAGGGAAGCACCTGGGATGTGAAACGCACAGGGTCAGAATGAGCATTTGAAGTCAGTTAACGTCGAGTTTGGGATCTTAAATCAAAGGATTAACCCGTTTCTGTTAGGGTCAAACCATCTTTTAAGCCGTATAAAACCGGCACTTTTCTCGGTCCTGTACCTGCGTGGTTGCAGCATTGAAGGAGAGTCCGAGGAGGGAGCAAAGACCGAGGCCTGCGGCCACTGACAGGGCCACCAACAGCACCCCTGCAAGTCCAACAGCCCCCTGGGACTTGGCACAGTCCCACCTGAGCATCGTTACGCAGGCATAGGCCAGCTAGAAAGAAGACATTTGCAAGTATTTTTAGAAAAAAAAAAAACATGATGTGATTAGTTTTTTTAACCTTTTAATTAATGATACCAGAATGAGTTAATCACCATGAGCAGGTATCCACCAGCCACCCTGATGGCACTGACATCGGAGAAGGATTTCATAATGTCGTTGAGGGTTGTGGTGGAGAAAGCGTGGATGGACTGACTTGAGTTAGCTGGGACGCTCTGGTGGACCACCTGTAAAAGAAAGCAAGTTAGCCACAAAGAATCGCACTGTTCATGAAGCCTACAAGAGCACACACTTTTTAAAAATTTGTTAGACAAAGTGAGCAACTTAAAGCCTTTTCTGTTTTAATTAAACATGTCCGGAACTACAACTCCTACTCTCCTGCTCTCCGTTCCATACCTCGTATTTTAAATGAGGGAAGCCCCGTGTCCCGTGGAAACACACTTTTGTCTGAAAGTGAGCGCGGATGTGCAAATGTGTTTTTACATGTGGCAGCGTGTGTGTGTGTGTGTGCGTATGACAACTGAGGAGTAATGAGCACAGATGCCAGAGGTTGTGAGGTCAAAGGTGAAAAGGATGGGATCACATGGTTCAGGGCGGCTACTCTCTGCTCGCCGTTTCCCCCACTTTAAAAAAAAATTAAAATAAAATTTACCTGTATGTCTATGTTTTTGCTGTCTTGTACAGATCTGCTCTCGTTCTTTAATGTGTCACGGTGGGGTGGGGGGGTCTCGTGCCTCTGTCAGTTTACGTTTAGAGTTTGTTACCGCCACCCGCCTCCCCCGCCCCGACACCCATTTTCCACATGCCCCCTCGGTTTCTTGCCTCCCTCCTTTACCCTCACAGTGGTGGGTGTCAGCTATCACGGCAACAGCTTGTTCCTATAACTAGGGCTCTGACAGAGAGAGATGATTGCCCTACCGCACACACACACACAAACCTGGTGCCCTGTTCTGCCCTGCGATTCACTTTACAAGGGAGCTGAAGACTGATGGAATTCGAACACTGCAGAGTAAGCCCTAGAGTGTGTATGTGTGTGTATAAACGCAGACCAAAGCTACGCAGGGAAGGGGGAAAAAAATGCTACACATCTCTAATTGTGTCCATTTTAGCTCTTTAAAATGTGCAATGTTTTGCACGAAACGTTTCGCACCTCCACGAATTTCCTCTGCCACGACTCGAGGATGGCGGTGGCCTTTTCTTCGTTCCAGTTGATGTCGTGGATCTCGTAGTCGTCTTTAAAGTGCTCGTACAGCTGTTTGGGACTCATCAACAGGAACATGGTTTGGAGAGCCTCGGCACTGCAAAACACATCAACCAGCTTAGGACAAATCATATTAAATCTTCTCATCTGAGCCTCATTTGTCTCTTAACTCAAACAGTAAAAGTGGATCCAACACTTTACACTGCTTTGTATTTAATGGTTAAAAGATGATATTTTTCAGGAAATGTCTGCTAGTCTGACTTCCAGTGCAAACAACAAAAATCAGGTGTTATCTAGTCTGCCTAATGGTCTCTAGGCTGCGATCACAGATGTCCTCAAGTATTTTTGGCACAGGCACAGCACTGAAAGCCCAAAATGTAAAAGAAATGATCGTAAATCGCGCCAAGCAGTAAGTGTGACTCACACAGATGGAACTAGAATCCTCTTTCATTCAAGTCTCAAGTCTTGAGCTTGCGTGGGTCTTGATCTGGCCTCTGACCCAATCCTGTCACTTCATTTGTACCAACGGCGTTTTTCAAATCCACTTGATGACGGTAAAAAAAAAAAAAAAAAAAGGCACGACTTCCTACGATCGCCTAATAAAGAGATTTGCGCGAGCTCGACAGATAAACATGTTTTTCTCCTTGTTCTTTGGTTCCTCTGTGCAACCAATGCGTAGCAGGGGCGGGAGGCTTTATGTGGCTGTCAATCATCTTTAATTAGCCTATCCAAGAGCGGGGTCATTCGGGAAACCGATCTCTCCCAGTTCGATGCATTCCTAGCATGTGTCTGCAGAGTTCATGGGGGTTAAACACAGATCCAGCAATGGATTGTCTGTCTGCTCGGCTGATGAAAATCACATCTTACTATTAACCTCAATGCAAGATTAGTTTGTAATGCAGTTCCTGTGCTTTTATTTTTTTTTATTAGATATACACACCTCAGCAGAGCATCCTGGGTGCTTTTGACCCGCCCTCCCAGGATGAGCTCCTCCTGCCAGTGCATGAACTTCCGGCTGAAACCATGGCAGCCACCCTGGAGACGCCCAGCAATGTCAGGACTCTGGATAGACAAGTAGCCAGAAAATGTTAGTTTTTTTTCTTTTCTAGTGAGAGCTACTCTACTACATCCTGTTCACAAAATGACCATTTGTATGAATTTACCTCCTCCTTTTCCTTATTGGGTGCGCTGAGAGGGCAGTCAGGGTCTGACGGGTCAAGACAGGGCCTGTTCATGTAAGCATGTCCCACCTGAGGAATCAAAAATCTCAGTATCTAAGAACATCTATATTGATAAGAAACAAGGTCTTCGGATGATTAAGTCAGTAAATAAATAGATTTTGGTGTCTTACCTGAGCTTTGTCCAACATCTCCTTAAACCCTTCCAGGGAAGTGAACTGGCTCAACTCCTCCATCAGTTTGACAGGATCTAAATTCATCCACTGGATATCTGGCATACCCCTGCAGAGCAAACACACATGTGTGGTCATAATCAGCGCAAAGCAGTTAAGGCATAAAAGAAGATGAAACTCTAAACTTTCTTATCTGATCTTAACTCGTTTCCTGCTAATCTTTCCTGTGAACAAAATCGATCGGGTTTTCTTTTTTTCTCTCTTTCTTTTCTGCAGCACAGGCCCGCTCAGGAGGCCAGCTGCAGATACAGGATAAAATAGCGTTTATTATCCTGTTTCACGCTGCCACAATGCCCAGGGAAAAGGCAGGGTGGCTGCCTGCTCACTTTCATTCCTCAGTGCCCTGCACTGAGTCATAACAATTACCTCTGCCTCCCAAACATCTTGATAAGGACCGATGGGAGGGAGGGGGAGGAAAAAATTAATTTAGGGATGAGGAGAGACACTGGGAGCTGTTAAACTTTGCTGATGGATGATTATGGACACGTGACTTAATTTGAAGCATAATTTGTTTTAAGTTCTCAGAATGTTGATTTTTGATTTAGATCATACATGATGTTTTTTGATTGCTGCTAAATAAAATAATCTTAAATAACATCCACACTTTGTCACTGAATATTTTAAAGTATTAGAAAGTGATTATTCACTGTTTTGTCCAAAAATACAGGGTAAAAGAAAAGTGTCTCAGATGGAGGCTCAGTCCTCCTTCAGTGGCTTATGAAGAGAGATCCTCTCCTTTTCACACATACCAGGCTCCTTTTTTTGCTGCTGGCTGCAAAGATGCTCCTTTATCAGCTAGTTTTTGCTTGACTGAACGAGGCCTGGGTCCTTTTGTTTTTTTCATACAGTTGTGGTCAAAAGTTTACATACACTTGTAAAGAAACATAATGTTATGGCTGTCTTGAGTTTTCAATAAG
>JAUBOC010000078.1:11750727-11762678 GCA_032275365.1 Anablepsoides cearensis | reverse complement strand
TCTGACTTAAAGAAGTAAAAAAATCTTTGATAACTTATAGTTTCTTGACCTATTCTGTTAGTATTTGTAGGTTTTTGTTTTTTTCATAGATTGGCGCTTCTCCTAAGTTTATTCTCTCTGCCACCACTCGCTCCTCACTCTGTCCTCTCAAATCTGTCTCCTTCAAATTTCCTTTTTCTACCCTCCTGTTGCATTCTGTTTAGCACCTTAAACAAGTCCTCTAAAGCGACGCCGCTGTCATCCACCAGTATTCTTTAGCGGCGCGTAAAAAAACAATTAACGAACAGCTAATAAATTACAACAAATGTTGAAAACTTTATATGGGTTACAGGAACGCTTGGCTGATGCGTGAATCATCAAAGACCCCCCCCCCCCTTCTCCCGTCTTCAGTGCTCTCACACAAGCCAACTGGGAGATGCTGAGGATGGGAAACTGGGGTTTGTTTCTGTATGCGCTAGCTTGTCATGCAACACGGCGCAGTCAGCTCAAAACGGATACATAAACAAATGGTTCTGTTGCACAAAAACATCTGCTATGATCTAAACTATCTTTTTCTAAAGTAAGCACTCGATTGAAATATCACTTCTGACAACAAAAAAGGAATCCCTTTCAGCGACTCTATTTCTCAAGAGAACTTTGTTCCACAAAAAAAAAGAGGGAGGTAGAAAAAAAAAAAAACTTGAATCTGCGAATACGCCCAGACTCCACTGTTAGCTGTCTTGTAGCCTCTCTCTGTCCTTCTCGGGGGACTTGAGGCTTGAATATGGCCTATTTTATTTGTTGGACAACTTGGGAGCTGGGAGCCCAGGGCATTACCATGAGAATGCCGAGTGTTAGCCGTGAGCTGACAAAGCCGCCTCCCCCACCACCACCACCACCACCTCACCGCCACCACCTCCTCTCTGGGGCCCCTGCACTGATGGACACTCACTCGTAAACTGAAAGAATGCTTACCATTGTCTGACCCAAAGGGCTCCCCTGCCACCGCCACCACCGCTGCCGCCGCCTCCCCGCCCTCTGTTCCACCAACCCACCGCCCGGTTGCTGCAGCAGCCACCTCCTCTCCCTCGGGTTTGCTGCATCTCTCCCTAACCTTCCTCTTTTGAATTTCCCTGTCAGGACCCCCACCACCAACCACCTCCTCCAGCCCCTGCTCCTCGGACCCTAAAAGGACTCTATTACTGACCGCCGCTGTCAGTCACAGCGCCCACTGACAGACCACTGAAAGCCCAACTGTATGTCTCCATCCAGCCAAACCGTTGTGGACCCCCCTCAAAAGTGCCTAGCGGGACGGGGATGGAGGCAGTCGCAGCGCAGGGAGAGCACAAGCCCTC
Source organism: Anablepsoides cearensis (assembly GCA_032275365.1). Classification (NCBI taxonomy): domain Eukaryota; kingdom Metazoa; phylum Chordata; class Actinopteri; order Cyprinodontiformes; family Rivulidae; genus Anablepsoides; species Anablepsoides cearensis. The sequence continues at coordinate 11,761,344 of JAUBOC010000078.1, read as the reverse complement.
TATGAAGCGTTGTGACGTTGCAAAGGAGGTTTATGTTGGATCGAAACAAATTCCAGGACTTACGGTAAATAGGCAGAACCTCCTTGTAGTTTGGCCCCTTCCCAGAAACAGTCCAATGGGGTGATTATCATACAGGGGAAAAGCTTGTCAATCATCTGGGATCAGGCACAGAAAGCAGGACCGATTAAACCCGACAAATGAGTGAGAAATGTGCACTTAGAGGAATAAAAAGTAGCTGCATTGTTGACGTACCCTTTCAATCATGACGTTTTCGATGATAGGCACTCCTGACTTGTAGCATATTTTATTAAGATCCCACGATCTAAAAGGGTAAAAAAATAAGTGAGTTAAATTGCAACTTAGTGTCAAAAGCCACAATGTTCAAAAAAAAAAATGATTCACTTACTTTCCAAACAGCGACACCTGCACCCTGCTGGCAGACAGGGCGGCTTCCATGTGAACCAACAAAGCCTCCTGGGTAAGAATATTAGTGCCTTCTTCTTTGGGGGTCTGGATAAGCATCTGTGAGGTAAATACAGACTCCTCTCCTTGCTTCTCCTTGGTGTAGCGAAGCTCTGTGCTCACCCGGCTGCCAGCTAGAAATCAACAAAGAGGGAAGAAATGAACACAGAAGGTTTTTATTTTCATCTACAAAATGTTTTTTTTTAGTCTTTTGCAAAGTAAGATTCAAACATACATACTGCATGCACACATGCTTGCACAAGAACACACGCGTATATTGACCAACGCCCTTGGCCTTCGCCCGTGTTGGTTTTGAAGGCACTTCACACAAGGCAGTGTCTGGCCAAGAGAAATGACTAATATGGCTTCTCATTGGCTGCTTCTGTGAAACAGATGTGCCCTGTTAGTTAGCAAAACCAGCTTTCTGATGCCCCAAAACCCTCTACTGTATACTGCTCCAGGCAGCAGATATGGACTCAAACATTCTGAGCTCATGGAAAAAGATTGTTATGGACTTGCTTTTCTGTGTTTTATGTTTAACTTTGACACTGTTTAGATGAAAAAGCCCAGAAGGAAACTATACAGAAGAGTCGAAGAGGAGTCTTTCATAGGCTTTTAATAAAAGCACAGGAGTGAGCTTAAAGAAATATAGATTTCAGTGGTTCTGATTAGCAGGAAAGAGCTAGATAGAGGATTAAAACAGGGGGAATGAGAGACAGAGCTATGCTGTGCAGTGTGGTGGACCCCAGCCCCCTAATTATAGGAGGTTGCCCTGAAAAGAGTTTGCCAGCCGGGGGGATCTGTGCCTGTGCCAAGTGGACATGAAACACGCCGCGTTGGATCACAGAGAGCCTGTCTGCCCCTCTTGCTGTCCCGCTACATGACAACCCCAAAGAGAGAAAGAGAAAGCAGGGAGGGGGGGAGAACAGAAGAACGCTGCAAAGTTTGAAAACAAGACCTACCACCATTCTAAACCAAACTCTCATCCCTGTTTTACCCAGCTCGCCTGTGATGAGCTCTGTTCTGGCTTTTACCTCATTTCGACCATCTATATATCACCCTTCTCAACCCGACTTCACTGGTTTCTCTTTCCATTTGTTTCACTTTTTTTTTTTTCGGTCTTATTTTTCTTTCTTTCTGTCTTTCCCTCACGTTCCCTGCACCTCCCCCAGCCTGGAACAGGCTGCTATAATTGATGGGGAGAAAAGAAAAAACAAACTACTCAGCCTTCGCCGCTAAAGTGTGAGATCAGGTTAGAACTCCGGGCCTTGGAGAAACAGTCCAGCATTTCTGCGCTTCGCTTTCAAGGCTTTAATTACATTCGCAGGGCTTTGAAAATATCAGGCTGACTTTGTCTTCAGTTTTTTTACGTTGTGATGAGTGCATCCTGAAAACAAAATACCCCTAAAAGGGGATAAACATGCATAACCTCCAACTATTTTTTTTAATTCATGTTGTCATTAAGGTATCATTGTGAGGAGAATTGCTTTTGAAAACATTTATACATGAAATATCATGCAAGTCTATTGCGTTCGTTGTGGTAAGGAAGATGGCTTTGAAGTTCTGAAGCACATTTTGACTTAATAAATCCTTTTTTACATTGTTATGTACCTCTAAACTTAAAAAGAAGAAGAAAAAAACATCACAGTGGGTGAGAAGCAGCAATTACATGTTCAGCACACCATGACTCCATTTAGCTTTAGTCCAACACATTTCCAATCAAAAATGACTCCTTCAAAATGGAAGCTTTTCCGTTTGCGGACCTTTCTGACATCTGTTAAACCTTTTTTGACATTTCGTATGTTAACCTCTGCAGTGCAGGGTTTTGATCCCAACAGGAACTGGGTGGCTTGGAGAGACTCTGGCTCTGTAATTACAGGCCTCCTGAAGTAAATTATAGCTATTTGTGTCTCGTTCCTCCCATCTGGACCACACAGGCAGCCGGTCGTCTCTCTCTACTCTCTTTCTCGCCTTCGCTCCTCGGCCCCTGGTCCGGCCCCAACCACCCAACTCTGCAGAGCTCCACAGAAACTCAGCCCGCCGCTGCTCCGCTATGCTAACCTCACTCTTTTTTCCACCTCTGCTTGTTTCTTTTATCCCTTTCTTCCTTCTTTTTCTCTTTTTTTTCCCTGACTGTCTGTTTCTCACTCGTATTTTTTTTTCTTCACTATACCCCGTACTCTCCCCCCCTTCACTCAGCCTGTGTTTCAAACAGCCTTAAAGAGACAGCTCTCAGAAATTTTCCCACCCTGGGAAGAAAGCTCCTTTTGAGTATGAAAACAGAGGTTATATCACACCAGCAGCTGGTAGTTTTATTACATGCGCTCACTAAAACCATGAAATATGTTTCTATGTTGATTACAAACTAATTGATAAACAGAAATGACCAAAATGATAGAAACATCTACAACTCTGAGGGTGTTTTGTCAGGAATTCTGACAAAATTCATCATGTAAATTGGACTTTTTAAAGTGCAACATGTTAGTCATTACAGCATCTATGAATACTAGGGAAGTGAACAAAAATAAGTCATGACAAGGTTTCATGGCATTGTATCTTTAAATGTAATATTTTGTATTATTGTGCATCTTCCTGATGTATGAATACACTGGACCCCATCTCCACCAGCCCACCTGAACCTTCAATCCTTAAGAACAAAAAACACCCAGAAATACTTTACTCAGGAGGGAAATGTGCACCTTCTCAAACCTGACAACAAACCAAGTCCACTTTCATGTGTGTTTGAATCTATTCAGTTCTGCCTTCATGGTGTCTTACAGGCCTGGTTCTAGTTCCAGGCCATGCTAGGTCAGACTAGGCCACCTTCAAACTTTAGTGTGGTAGATTAGCTGGATTAGGGGGCCTCTGAAAGGCCCCACGCTGCTACAGAGGAAGAGCCAAAACGAAGGGAGATGGAAGTGTATGCTTGCACTTGCCATTTTTATTTTAGCTTACTTACACAGTGTGTCAACAGGAGAAGGAAAAAGTACACCGGATTTTAACACAAAACTCAAGTTTAAAATAAATTAAATGAGACTTAGCCCCTCGATTTTCTAACAAGTCCAAACCCTAACCCTAACTCGAACCAATCATATTGCAAAACCCATTTTATTTTATTTTTTAAAGTCACCTGAGCAGAATCAAATCCTTTAAGTCCTAAAAGTGCCCCTGCTCTATGGCATCCCCCAACCAGGACACCGCCTAAAGCAGGCTGCTCCCAGCAGATGGGCCCTTTCCTCCATACAATCCTCCAGTCCAGCTCCAGACTGAATGCAGACGCTTTTGTCATTCAACACTTCAATTTCTTTCAAATGTTTCCCAACAAACAGCAGAATAAGAAAAGGGTCTTTTTTGCACAAATGGACCTAAACTTTCCCAGCTTGTAAAACAATGCCAGGGCCAGGCGTGGGAGGGTAAGGATGGGGTGGTGGGGGCACGGAAAGAGAGGCTGGCATGTTGCTGTCTTACCTATAGAAATGCACTGTATCTCTTCATGAATCAACATTATTTAGGGGGATAATCCCATTCGGTGCAATAACACAAGAAAAAAACATCATCAATTTCAGTCTGATTGAATTCTGTGGCTCCACTCTAAACACCTATCCTGCAGTCACAACTGTATGCAGGGCAAAAACAAGATGAAAAATCAGTTTCACTTACACTCTATTCAGATGTGCCAGTGGTGTTAGCCACCGCACATAAATTTCCACCAGGGTTGGCATTTAGGCACTTTCTATTTCCATATGTATAGGCTTGCCTCTGCTAATTATGCTAATCATGGGCAGTGTTGGCCACTGTGAAAAATAGTCACATTAGACACTCCACTGACCGCTAATACTGCTTAATGTGTGGTTGAAACATACATTCATCCCTGCCTGAAAAGCAAAATTTTTCCACGTTGCTGGTCGCATTCAGATGAGAAATGAATTTATTGAGCCCGAGAAGCATTTCTTTTTTTTTTTTTTTTTCCTCCTCCTCTTCTTCCCTCCCAAGTACCAAGAAAATGTTCAGTCTCCGTCTCGCTCTCTCTTTACTTTTTTTTTTTTTTGTATTTTCATGGTGTAAAGACAGATGCAAATGGTGCAAACTCTAAGGTGACTGGTGTTGCTTTATTTCGCCCCGGAGCAGAGACAAAGGTTGCTCTTCATCGAGGGGGAGAAAGGGTGCCACACTATACTGATTGAGATTTTATTATACTGTTTTTTTTGGTTTGCTTTGTCGCCTTTTTAAGAATATCACGTTCAATGTAGCCAAGACACACCCAGACAACAAAAAATAAAAGCATCAAGGAATCTTTTTTAAGGAACACTGTTGATTACAAACTAATAAATATAACAAAATTTATTTTTTACAAATAAATGATGCGCTCTCTTTGCGTTTTGTGTGCAGTAACAGCAAAATCCATGTCTGTTTTATGCGTATTACTGCTCATTGTGTGTTTATTTGTGTGTGTGTGTGGAGGGGTGTCCTGGTCTGTATGTTGGGGTGTGTTGTGGGGTGGGGGGGATGCTGAGAAAAAAAAAAGGATGGAATGAAGTAGTGTTGAATTGAAGGATGGAAGGAAAGGGGGTGAAATAAACATTTAGAAGTGACCCAAGATGACTCTGGTCTTGTTTGTTCTCTCTACCAGTGAGGTCCCGGGCCCTGAATGCTGGGAGTTTATTTATCTAGCTGGGGCACCACCGCGCACTATTCACCTCCAATAATGCCTCATAGAGCTCCCTTTCTCTGTCTGAACTGGGCTGCTGTGTGCACTCCGATGAATTATAGCATTTACCTGCTGCACCGCTCTGAGGTTTGTTTAGAGAAACTGCTCCAAACTCCGAAATGCCCACGTGTGCATTCAGTCATTTGCGTAAACAGAGGTGTGTGGTGTTTTTTTTTCTTTCTCAACCTGCATCTCTGTTTTTTTTTTCTTCTTTTTTTAAATCAATTTAGTTCTTGATCTTCTCATATCCTGTCTAATTTCACTGCAAGCTAAAGCAGAACTTCAGTCATGAGGACTGTGAACGCTCTCTACCTCCCCCACTTTTCTACACATTTTTATGGGACATGTGGTGCGACTGCTAGGCCCCGTCCTGCTGCATGCGTATTTGGACAGCTTGAGTCTGTGTATATGTCTGTCATGCCTCACCCAAACCTTGCTAAGAAAGATGAGTTTAGTTGATGTCAGAGTAAACACAACATAAAGACCTTTTTTTTCACCTCCTCGAGCAAGCTTTTTTCAAGTGGTGCATTGTGAAGGTAGATCAACCAGCAGAATAGAATCAGCCAAAAGCATTCACACTCACAGTAAAAACGGATAATCAGGTCCTGGTAAACTTCTAAGCTAAAGAAAACAAACTCTTGTAAAAACACACTGCACTTTGTCGGGAAGTGAAGAAACGCAGGAGACAGTCTCACACTTGATGTTTGTTCATGTGAGGCAGGAAAAATACCAGGAAAAAAAAGGGTGCTCAAGAGCCATAAAACTTCTACCCTGTTCCTGCCCCCACCCACCCCAATTGTCTCCTCTCATCCCTGTCTTCTTCCTGAACCTCTTTTATGATCTTTCTTTTCTGCTTGTGAACAATACAGAGTTCAGGTCTCACAGTAATCTCAGACAGAATAATATAACGTGTGTTAAATAATGTGGATTAAAGGAATACGACTGCTTTTGGGTTATCCATAAATAGATTGATGGGTCATGTCTGCGAAAGGTTCTCTCTCTGAAGCTGAGCTAGAAACAGGTCTTAATCCCCACCTCAGACTAAACACCCGGATGCAGTCGCATTTTGCATCACAGGTGCGACGAATCCTTCAGCTTCAACAAGTTGCGTGTCCACAACGCAGGTGGATGCCAATCGCTCAAGTCGAGCCAAATGAGGCCGATATTTCGGATGGCCCTTCGAGTTTTCTCTCCATCTACTCTTTCTAGACCCAAGCTGCTCTGATTCACAAAGTTTCCGTCCTGGAGAATGAAAGGAAGCAATTAAAAGCGCCACGGTGGCCTGACTTGACAGAGCAGGCAGACACACAGGTAGAAACATAAACACAGGCAGACAGACGGCCGGGCCTGCTGAACACGGACGGAGGTGACAAAGATGACGAGTGTGCGTACGTGTGTGCGAGCGAGACAGTGAGTGTGAAAACTCTAGGGGCAGGTTCTCGTATGAATATATGATAGGAAGCATATGCTCCTTAACACCTTGCAGGCAGAGTGTTAACACATACGGTGTCAATTCACAGCTAGTTTACTCTGAGCAATCTTAGAATAAAAATAGAAGCGTGGATGTTTACAACAAATATGTTTGTTTTTTTTCACTTACAATTCATCATTTAAGCAACACTAAGAGTCCCTTCAATTGAAATCTTAGTTGTGAGCTGGTTATTCGTCCATTCTTGCTCATGTGCAACAGTGCATGAGTGTGTGTTGCTCCCTGTTTGTGTGTGAGAGAGAGAGGGAAACAGAGAGAGAACTAACCTCTCCTTGTTACCGAACCACTTTACTCTCCATTGAGGCCCTAGCAGCTTTGTCAATGGGCTATTGGTGGAAACAAGGCAGGCAGAAACTTTAGAAACATGGCCACAGCCTCTTAAAGGCACAGCGTTCCCTGTCAGCCCCCCCCCCCCCTTTTCAGTTCAGATCTCTGAATCCCACAGCAAAACAACTGGCACACAAACATCTAAACATCTCTTTTAAAAGACATCTCGGCCAATTAGCTCAAGAGGTAATCCCACTAACCAGATGGAAACCAAAGGGAAAGGCAACAGTTACCATTTGGATTTCTTTTTTGTGCTTGAAATTCTACATTTTTCCCTTCATCTCACATAATAATATTTATTAGCTGCTTTCTACCCAGAATGTTTTTTTTTTTAAGTACGGCTGGATGGGGGGGCTTGCTCAAATTCCTGTGCAAGTGAAGCGTACGGCCTCCCAACACTTCTCCCGACACCGGCGGTGTGGGACCCCTGCGACACCTCCGCGCAGGTCCTGCGGGAGCCGCCTGTTCCTGTCCTCTGGTGGGCTTGAAAACCCTATAGAGTCTGTTTATATTCACCAACTGCTGTGGCGCTTTTAGAGCATGCAAAACAGGTGGGTAAACTTCAGCTGCATTCACTTATATGTATTTTTTTCTCTTCTCTTCTGCTGGTGAGGAGGAGAGGAGGAGGAAAAGGGAGGGAGGAGAGGGTGGGGGGTTAGGGAGGTGGTGCCTGCTTGCCTCTTGTTGAATGGAATCCAAGAATAGTTAGGGACCACACAGGGAGCTGGAGGGGGGAGGGGTCAGAGCCCTCAAAGATGGCTAACCATTCACACAGTCCATCTGCTGCAGGGATCAGGCCCGGCACAGAAAGCCTGAGGGTTTAAAAGGAATTTGGCCAGTGTGAAAAACTAAATAAAGCTGCCTTCGCCTCTGAATGTGTGCAGATAACTTTAAAAAAAAAAGAGTGCAGAGGGAAAGAGCAGGCGAGCGCGGCGACATTTGTAAAGAGGCCATACTGTAAACAAGAAAAAGTGTTTCTGTTTGACAGAAGAAGAGCAGAATGTAAGGGGAAAGAAGTGTCGAGATATGTGATTGTGTTTCTCAGATAAAGCTCTACTCAGAAAAAAAATCCCATCCACAAAGCACAGGCAGGAACTGTGTGCTCATTAAACCACTTCAAACAAACTCTTGCAAAGCCTCAACTTTGCTGCTGCTCTTTCAAAAAAAAAAAAAGAAGAAAAAAATCCAGCCAGACAATCCAGTGCGTCAGACACTGAACACCTATTTCCTCCCACTAAGATGACACAAATCTTGTCATCCAGCATCTTCCCATCAACACATTATTGTCTTGTTATAGTGGAGAAAAAAAAGAACTACTGTATTTCTGTCCAGAATCTGAAAGCCCACACACCAGATGATTATCAGATGACAACATAACCCTCAACGTGAAGACGACTGCGACGATTCCAGTGCTGCTTCGCACAAACACAGCTGAACACAAACCATAGCAAAAGGAGCGACGTCTTCAACTCACCTTCAACCCACAGCTGCTCGATGTTTGTTTCGATGGCTGCGACTCGGAGTCCCACAGACAGAGCCCCAAACACTAAGAGTCCGATAAAGAGGACCTTCCCGCAGTGCCTCTGGATGTGGCAGCCCAGAGAGAACAGGAAGGCCTGGAACCTCGCCCGGATCCACAGAGGAGCTTTCTGACCTACCGCCTTTCCCTGGATTTCACACAGGAGGGAGGGCGAGAACAACAAAAAAACGACATTATTATAGCAATACTACATAATGCATCACATCACTGTTTTGTCCATGTTGTGCATCTCAGTTTTCAAGCTTCAACTGGGTAGCATGGTGACAACTAACCCAAAGAGTTTGACAGGACATGATTTAAGAGCCTGTATGACACCAAAACTGAGACAAACATAAAATGTTCTTTATAAAAACCACAAGTCCACTCCAGTGACAGCTCAGATTTAGGATTTAAATGCCATTTCTGTGCCTGTTTCATGAATATAAGCAGAGATCATTAATGTGTTGACAGTCAGAGGCTGATCAGGCAGAAGTGTCAACATACTAAAGATCTATTTAAATAGTATATAGCTATAGATGTCATTAGACACTTTATTATAAAGATACTGCCTGTGCATGACATAAAACTAGAACGTCTGCTTTAAAATAAGAGTTGTTTCTTATGAAAACCCTGTTGTGTTGTCTTTTAGCATTTCTCCTTTTTAACTTTAAATGTCCCAATCTCTGCCTGCCTGTGTGTGAAACCTTAAGTTCCCCCTTAAAAAAATGTCACTGCTTGCAGAGGACGTTGCTCTGCTCTGCTGTTGTGGTTCTCCCCTCAGCAAGTCCTGAAACACGTCCAAAGCATCCGGGCGGTCCAAAGATGCTTTGTCAGATCAAACTCAATCAGTGAATTCCTTCACAGGACCCACCGCATTTCCAAACAGACCGCGAGCGCAGTTGCCGTGCGCTCTCCGTTGGCTGCACGCACAAGACGAAAAAAAACATGCACAAGACTGGGGAGTGCAGGGAACAACAAAAGCACCTCTAAACTTTATATCAGAGAGGGAAGTGGGAAAAAAATGAATGAGTAGCTCAGGTCCATTCAATGTTAAACCTGTTGTTAGGATGGTTTACACAGCAAACAGGGTAGAACATTTATTTTCTCTTATCCTGCTTTGCAGGGAGCTCTGGTGGTCCTTAGACCCCAGGTTTTTGTTTTATTTTTTATGTTTTGAAGCTGTTAACACAGTCCAATCACTAGAAAACTCTTAAAATTAAGAGTGACAACAAACATCTTGGTAAACCACTCTATAAAAATAAAACTACAGAAATAAATTAATATTAATAATGAATAAGCATCACCTTTGAGATCTGTTTAAGTGCGAAAGCAGCGTGGCAGTAGCTGGGTCTCCGGAGAAGGTCGGGGTTGGCAGGCGGCTGGGAGCGCGCATAACTCGGGGGTAAGTCTCCAAAGACGCCGCCGGTGGCCCCCGGGACCCCGCGGTCCGAGGCCATAGTCCACGGATGGGATGAGCTGGGGCCGATGCGCGAAACACGGGGGGCGATCGATGCGAGTTCAGGGGAAGCGACGGCAATAATCCAACATAGAAGCGGAGCGCATCCAGCAGCGGCCGCGGCACCGCCGGCGACGGAGACCTCGCTCTTCTATTCGTCCACGGAGGAGCCAAACAAGTCGCGAAACTCCATCCCAACATTATGCGCCCAAATCCGTGCGGATCCTTCAGTCTTCATTCGTCCCGAGAGTTTATGGGGTGGAGAACTCAGAGAGTAGCTGTAGCAGCAGCAGCAGCAGTAGTAGTAATAGTAGTAGTAGTAGTTGTTGTTGTGGTAAATAGTAGCCTGAGAGAGAGCGAGAGAGAGAGCGAGAGAGAGAGAGAGACAGAGAGAGTCGGAGCTGTCCGCGTCAAGTCTAACTTCGATCCCGCAGCGGTAACATTTGGAGAAGCTCGCCTCTCGGCAAATCCTGAAAAGGGAGGTTTGATGGAAAAGTGCTCCGGCTCCCATTGGCCAAGGAAGTGGCAAATTACTTTGCAAACATCGCCTATTATTAGCTGCTAAGCAACAGCTCACCAAAGTGGAGAGAGAGAGAGAGAGAGAGAGAGAGAGAGAGAGAGAGAGAGAGAGAGAGAGAGAGAGAGAGAGAGAGAGA
>JAUBOC010000078.1:11691263-11704462 GCA_032275365.1 Anablepsoides cearensis | reverse complement strand
ACACAACAATAACCCCAGTGTTTTCTCATGCATTCCGCTTGAGGCGCCATTTTTTAATTAACGTTTTTGCTCCATGTGCTTTTGGGAGACAAATCTTTTGAATTATGTACTATGAACTATTGCATGAGGACAAAGGTTAATTCATTTAGTGAAACCTGTTGACAAAGCTAATTTACTTAATATTTATTTCCCAGTAGGTAAATACAAGTAGTTTTTAGACAGGACTTACTGTGGAGCTCAGTAATTGCATATCAACATTATTGAAGTGTAATAGTTAATGCATTTATTACGAGCCCCACTTACACCAAGAACCCAATGTCATTAGATTTCTGTCTTCCATTCATTTTTCACCAAGGTCAGTACTAAACTGCATGAGAGGACAGTTGATCAAATAGAAATGAGGATTGAACAAGCAAGTGTTAAGTTATAATCAGAGAGGTGTTGTTAAAAATAAGCAATGCTCTTTACCCTTTACCTGTTCAGATCTAACACCAGTTAATAATGACATGTGAAAGTTTGAGTGAGCCATACAAAACCATCCAGACACAGCTGTGGACTGATGTATCTAACTAAAAGCCTCCTGAGTCTGTGAAACACTGATGAAGAGTCCCACAACCCAGTCTGCACATAAAATCGTCAATTCAATCAGAAATAAATAAAAATATATTACTGTTCAACTAATAAAAGACTATACAATGTGTAGTGTCTTTAAAAATCAGTAGTAAACTACCCCAATAATCACGTGTATTTAGGTTCAGTAAAAAAAATAAATAAATAATAATAACTTAATTTTTATTAATGCTTCAATTCATCTTTTGGAGACAAATATTTAAACGAAGTACCCAGCGAAAGCCTATGTTCAGAGAGAAAACATGCAAATTCAATCCAGAAAGTTAAAATAATTTAGAAAGAACTGAATATTTTATTGCATTCAAGTCAGTGATATTATAATGAACAATGTAGTCTTTCTACTTCTAGAGACCGCTAAAGTCATCTCTGAGGTTTTCTGATCCAGTAATATGGAATAAATAATATTTATTACAAGTTTAATCATGTTTCAGATCTGGTTTAAATATGTTTACAACTTTCAAAACAAGCTGTCATTACGTCCTGCTGACTGAGCAGCATAACGGCTGTGAGCTGCCCGTAAAAATCTCAGATGTCTTACAAGTTCTGATCTATGTGTAACACTTATTGGAACTATTATAGTTACATGAGAAAGGAAACGTAGTCAAGTAAAAAATGGTAATGGTTTGTGTAACCTAAACTTGTCTTATTTTATCACAATCTTTGTAAATTATAAAAAAAAGACTGGATTATAAGAAAAGAAATTCAAAAACAGGAAAAATACAAAATTAGGATTTTGAGTTTTCTTATGAAACGTGTAATTGAAAATATATAATGTGCTGATTTGGACCCAGAAATCTTCAGAAAGGTTGCAGGTTTAAAACTCAACAAGTTTTGCAATTTAGAAAAAAAAAAATTTACTCTGTTCGATGAACTTAGGAAATGTCGTTTTTATGATTTCTGTGACTAATTTATCATCTTGTGGCATCTTACAACACACAGTCATGAGTTAAAATTAGCAGGGGCATCACTTCCCGTAAGTTCATCTGAGTTGTCAAATGATTGGGTTACAGGTCTGCCATCTTTATTTATGAACTGTATCTCATGGTTACCATTGCCTAAACATTATGCACATAAAGCCTGACAGGAAACAGTTACTCATAACTTTAAAAAGGCCTTTCATGGGGGAAAAAAAACAAGATTACTCAAATATAACCCAGAAATAATTAACAATGATTAGAATGTGTCAAGATGTGAGATGTTAAAAAGAAATATTCTTTGCTTGTGTCTACAGATTATTTGTAGGCCTTAATATGATAATCCATGACTGAAGATTTAAGATTAACATTTATCTGTTTGTCTTCTTTAAAATAAATGCTTGTGTCATTCTAATCCAACCCACTCCAACAAATGGGTTTACTGAGTGTAACAATTCTAACACAAAATGCACATTACTTATTTGTTACAATTCTTGTTTTATCAGAATAAAATACCATAAAAAAGTCACAAACTGAACATTGTGACTCCACATTCTAATGTCGTATATTCTGTCGATGAGAGTTCAAAAGGCCTTTCTAATTAGATGACTTATCTGACCCTGAAATCCAGATTCTGTCCAGCAGGTGGCAGTGTGAGACTATTTTAAAACTGTGTGTTCTGAAGCAGTGCAGAAATATATACACACCGTTTTGTTTTGAAACGTTTCTTTCAAACACATTCATTTAACATTTCCATTGATCAAAGTGTGATCACAAATGAATAATTTCTTTTGTGTCTTTAGAGGATTCAGACCGAGCTGCTCTTTTACTTTCTGTTTGACTTGCGTTTGTACTTGTTTCTGCTACATAGTGAGGACCCTCGTTTATTTTTAACCAACAAAGTGAGGTCATTTTTGGGAAGTGAGGACATTTTTACAGTCCTCACTATTTTTGCAATCTATTAGGTGTATGGTGTGAATTACGTTTTGGTAAGGGTTAGGATTAGACTAATAACTGCTAGGGTTAGGGGAAATGTCTGGGTTAGGCATAAATGCAGTTAAAACATGAATGGAAGTCAATAGGGGAAATGTCTGGGTTAGGCATAAATGCAGTTAAAACATGAATGGAAGTCAATACAAGTGCAAGGATGTGTGTGTGCCTATATCTTTGAGAGAATGCATTTTGACAGTCTGCTGTCCTTGTGAGGACATTTTGCATAGTCCTCATAAGGGACCACCCCTTTTGTGTGTCAGGGGTTAGGTTTTGGTCTAATATATGAGTTAAGTTCAGGTATGTACTGGGGTGGTTAGGTTTAGGGTAAGGGTTAAGGCCATAGAAGTGACTAATAAATGAATGGAAGTCAATGGAAGTCCTGACAAGTACTGCAAGACAAACACACGTGCATGTGTGTGTGTCACAGTTTGCCCTTAAACTGTGATTTTGTAGTTATTATAGACTTTGATGAAATCCCAAGCTGCAAAAGCGTGCACAGCAGGAAAACACAAAGGAAACCGACAGATATGAATGTTCGATACTTCAGGCTTTTTACTTTTTATCATCTTAATTTTAAATATTTATGGTGTTTAGTATAAACCATCTTTTTTATTTCATTTGGAAGAAACTGTAGCTGTGTATTAAAGTCCACTGCTGAGAGGTAAAGGAAACTAACAATGTTTTTGTTGTGTTTGTGTGTACAGATTTGTGTGTATGTCTTTGTGTTTGTTTGGTAGTAGATACGATTCAGTCACAACACATACTCATATATCATTGTATCAATATGAAACATGAAACTGTGCAAAACATTATTTTTCACGGTTTGACCACAACAGCTTTTAAGACAAGGTCATGAGGTGAGGTCATGTTGGATTTATGACCACTGATGCTTCTGCAGGTAGTGCCTTATTTTCCAAAAAAAAAAAAAAAAAAAAAAATTAAAATAAAATAAAATAATTTACTCACAGTTGTGACTGAAAACTTAAAAAAAGACCAAACAGCTGAGCTGATTCAAGATAGGAGGTCTGATTCAGCTGGGAACAATCAGGCACAGCAACACGGATCACAACACCTGGTACTCTCATTATGTCACTTCAGCCTCATGTATTTTAATGAGAGCCTAAGTAATGTTGCCACTGGCCTGCATACAAAGCCTGATTTGCATGTTTAATCACACTTTATTATTCCACTGTTCCCTTTAACTGTCCTGACTAACTTCAAAGCATGCAGCTAAAGCTCCTACAAGAAATTAGATAAACCAACAGTGCAGTCTTTTAATTAACTTGTAGGTGCTGAAAGTCTATCAAACTCACCTTTATCTAATGCATGCGATATGTAGTCGGTCTAGCTTTTGAAAAATATCTGTTTGTCTTCTGATTTTTGTAAACATGAACATAGCATCTGTTTTGGTCAGAACATGAAGGTCAGTTTGATTTGGATTGATTAGCAGGTTGGAAATGTTCAGGCCAGCAGATTAATGTTTTGTTATGCAATGATGCATCCGAGTCCCAATAAAGTTGCCTTTTGTGTGTCAGCTCTTTGACAAGAATATGTCTGCAACATTTTGTGCAACCTAAGAGTCCATGTATGTTCAAAGAATAAAAACATTTTTTTCAAATAAAAGCTCAGTGTGCTGAGAATAATGTTTTAGACATAAATAAATCAAGTTTTTATCTAATTTGTAGAAAGTTAAATAAGGCTAATCTAAATGTATTTTAATTTGTTCCACATAATAATCAGCAGAGCACCTTTAGCCTGCAGAGATGTAAGAAAACAATGCTTCACCCAGGACCTGAAAGAAAAGAAAAATTGTGTTTCAGACAAATGACTCACTGCAGCAGGAACAGGTTGAGCGACCTACAGGTGAGTCATTATTAACATCAGTAAATCTTTGCCTTTTTTTGGTATCCAATCTTAACATCCCATCTGTGACTTATTTTGAGAACTTTAAGCTCAGTTTGTGTTCCGTTTTTTCTTCATTGTCGGCCCTTCCTTTCAAAATCAGCAAACAGTTTGAGCTGTTTTATTTGAGGTTATTTTCATAATTGAGGTTATTTCCATATATGTTATTGTGAATTTGAGTTTTGCATGAGCTAATGCATGGCACCCAGTGATGATAGCAAAACAAGAATCAAGTACACATAAGAGGAAAAATGCAAAGTGACTAAAGCAAATCAAATATATAGCCCTGCTGATTAGAGATAAAACATTAAATCACTGTGTTGCTGCAAGTTGAAGGGTTGCTGCTGCAATGCAGGATATAGAAGGAAACAAGAAGTGAGTAGTGTATCCTTTTCTTTTTTTTTTTTTTTTTTTGCTAATGTTGAATATCTCTTCAGTTATCCCTTTGGTTATTAAATATGTTAAGTTTATTTTCATCAATGGTACCTGTACATCTTGGCCTGTTGATAGTAAAAAAAAAAAGTTATGCATATGTTTTATTCACAATCTAACCTCCTATTCCAAACCCACACACTGCTTTGATTTGATCCAATAACTGATAGTAAGAATCTTTATTTATAATTCACATCTTGCAAACATACATCAATACCAACCATGAGGCAATATAAAACCCACTGCCAAATGTTTAGTTGGATAATACTTCATGCTTTACAGAAACTGTAACAAAAGTGATTTTAGTGGAGGAAGTAGAACGAGGCCGTGCACCTCTTTTGTGTAACATGCCCTAAATCTCTTTTCTGCTGACTTATTTTTTTCCTCCAAACAGTGATTATGTAACACAGCAAGCATAAATTTGATCAGAAGCTTTTGCCCAGTAGCCTTTTGTGTTTTTTATTTGTTTTTTAAGCTCAGAGGTAAATTTAGTCTGCCAGGGTGACAAAGGTCATTAAAATGAATAACATTCACAGTAAACGGCACGCGTGTTGTCGTTTTCGAGTTTTGGAGACATGCTACATTTATTTACTGGATCATGTCAGTGATGAGCTTCATGCACTGTACAACACATGGTACTGACAAAAAGAAAATGCCTGGTAAAACTAGCTGCTGCCAATACCAGAGTTTTGGAATAAAATCATCTTATGTTGCCAAACGAGGTCATTTTGGTCAAACCTGAATCACTCCCACCAAAGCTCAGGTCAGTATCTTTATAATTGCCTGAGCTTTGGGCATTTTTGTGTTTTTAAGGTCAGTCGGCTGTGGCAGCCATCTTGAACAGTTTGCTTTTCAAAGGCCGGAGATATTAGTATGTAAACCCCACACAAGTCTTGTTAACCTGACGTGGGATCATCACTGATTTGAAGAGTATTATGTGTTTGATTGAGTTCTGATAATTCTCACATCACTTTGCTTCAAGCAATACATTTTTTTCCCCTGCTGATACGCCACCTAGTCATAACGTAAGGCAAGGCTTTGTTCTGAGCTTCTGGTGAAAACAACGTGTCAGACACGGTCAAGAGGTGTGATCCCCTTCTTTGTTAAGCAGTAGTTTTTCTGCATATAAAGATGAAAAAGTACAGCAGGCGGAATATTTTTCTCACACTTTGCAACACAAACCTCCACTATCATGCACAGCAAATTCAAAAGTGTAAATTTAACACTATCAGAGTTAGAATTACCACTGCTCTACTGTTACATAAAAGTGTTAAAATTATTAACACAAACTAAGAGTTAAATGTATGGAAAAAATAACTCTATAAGAGTTGTAAAATTACACCAAGTTAGTGTTAAAACTACATTTGTGGTGTAAAACAGTAACACCAGAAGAGTTTTAAAAGTACACTAGTTCAGTGTTAAAGTTACTTTTCTGTGGTGTAAAACAGTATCTCTATAAGAGTTATGAAATTACAATGATTTATTGCTAATATTACATTATTGTACATTATTGTACGCTATTGTGATGTACAACATTAACTCCGTTTGAAACTGGCCAAGTGTACACAGTGAAAATGTGACTCCCTCTCTCATCTGAATATTATAACGGTATAAATGCTCTCTCTGGACTTCTGATAGTCAAGATGAAATAAGTGCTGTAAAAGCCTCTCCATTTGTTGCGTAATAAAAGACCTGCAGAGAACTGAAGCGTGCCCTTCACATAACATCCGCGTATACAACACTCTTTATTTCTAAAGCACAAACACATCGATAAAGTACCCTGCTGTACACAGATATCTGCAGAAGTGGCTGACCTCACAGAAATGAAAATCTGAAGAGCTTTTTTTTTTTTTTTTTTGCAAAGCGGGCTTTTGATGGCACAATATCACTCACACACAAAGTTAGTTCCAGTTGTGTGAATATTTAAAAGACATCCAAAAGCAGAATGCAGGGAAAAAGTAATATCATTTGTAATATTATTTCTTTTGGGTACAAAGTATTCATTTTGAAACTATTTATTTTTTTTTTCTTAGTGATGCTCATGTAAAGGTCAACAGCTCTGTTCTTTGGTTCCAGACACAAGATAATGTTTTTGAAGCAGAGCCTACAAGCTGGAAATTTCATATCTTTGTCCAGATGAAAAATGTTCTTGCAAAGCCAGGTTACATTTTTTATTTTGCAGATCCATAAAGAAAACTAGATAAGCTTGATTATTTCCTCAAGCGGGTGTTTTCCAAGTGGGTTTATGTTAAATTTATTGCTGGTTCCTCCTTTCCATCAGTTCAGCACAACTGTGGTATCATTTAGAGTAAACATGAACAAAAAAATACAAATAAAAAAAGGAGAAGAGCATTAAATTTAAACCCACAATTATTTGAATGCATCCGATTTGTTTGCACAATGGTTACACATTGTTTTTATATCCAGCAACATAAAAAAATAATAATAATCATAATAAAATAAAAATGCAAGTTTGGTAATAAAATGAGATCATTTGCATAATCAGAAACTTTGTGGATCATTACCTTCCTTTTAAGCTTGGCTTCCTCTCTGCTGTCACTGTGGTTCTGTGAAAAACAAAACACTAAATCTCAAGTTACACTTGGCTGTGTTGTGAATGCTGGTGCTTGCATGCCCTGTTGTGTAATAATTTATCAGAAACTCATTTTTCTTTGAGTTTACCAGCGTGTTTATTGTAGTTTTAGTCTTGCGTTCCAGGCTGGCCTTAGCCTATTTGGTGCCCGAGGCCAAGATTTAAGGTGGCCACCCCTTGTGCTATTTTCTGAACCTCACTGCCTATTTACATACATTCACAAGTAGATTTAAATAGTTTTGTTGTAGATATTATTATTTACCTTTTAATTGTATCTTTATCTTTAACATTCTAATTAATTTGTTAACAGAATACCAGAAGTCTACCTCATACCTACCAACATCTGTTGACAGCAGTGAGGAACACCTGTTCTTGCTAACAGCTGTGGAGTGAAACAGTTGTAGGGGGTTCCGGGACTCCCCTGAAATATATTTTAAGAGATCTACTTAAAACAATGCATTTTTCAACCATTTGAAGAGCATTTTACACAATTCTTGAGATCAATAAAACATAAAATCTGTATTTTAAGAAGGTAGAACACTGAGAAACATACTTCCATTTCAGAAACTTCCATCGTTCTTGTTTTGTTTTCTATTTACACATTGAGCCCCAGTAGTTAGTCTTGACTACATCACATGATAAATAAAAACATATATATTTGTTATCCCTCCTTTTACCATTAAGGATTTATACATCTGAGAGGCAGATTATCTGAAGGATGATTCTTTTTTAAAGAACTGACTTTTAACTTTTTTGCAAAAATCGATACACATTTACCAGCTCAAAATATTAAAGTAGTGACTAGAAATCTTAGTGTATTCACCACCCTATTCCCCCAAAAGTCATAAAACAATGAAATGTTGCCCAATGTATGTAGCCCAAACTGCAAACCTCATTCAAATATCAAACATTTGGTTTCAATCCTTCGCCTCTTTCTGTTTGCTTCAAGCTTGTGTGACGCTTGTTAAACTGGCTTTATGAGCCTTTTCCTGTAAAACAAAGCATAATAAATGTTGCTTTGAGTAACACTATAAACTAATCAGACTTCGCAGAGGGCTGTCTAGAGCGAAAGAAAACTTTTTTTACTGTGTTTTAACACTCAGAATTCACAAAAAGTCATCCTACTTGGTTGTCATCATGAGCTGTAAACACCTTGTTGGTTACAGTTTTTATCTCACTCGATCGCACTAATGTGTTATTTTCAGCAGTGTTCAGAAATCTTACTTTTGAAAAGAGAACATAAAGTTTGGAGGCCTAACAAAAGGAACAAAGAGAAACGACCATGGTAACACATTAGCAAGATAAAATCTTTGTGGACCCAGTGTCTCTAAATGTCCTTTTTGTTACTGTATTTATGCCTAACCCAGACATTTTCCCTAAAACTAACCGTCTATTCCTAACCCTAATCTGAACCTAAACTTAATGTCAGAAAAAGTGAAAGACCAGAACAAGGTCCTCACTTTACATCAAAGACCTCACTTTGATAGTAACTATTTTGCAAGTGGTCCTCACTCTGTCGCAGAAACAAGTACACAAGCACCTCAAAGGACCCTAGGATGTTAACAGCTCAGTTTTGGGCAGCTGCTTTCTTCCCCTTCTAATCTCATTGTGTGTATGCTGGCCTCTGATCCTTTGGCATTTTCCACATTCCAACCATCTGCTGGGCTCTCATTTACCCGGCAGCACAAAGCAGCACAAAACTAAACAGCAAGAAAGAGAGACAGAGAAACAGAAACAGAAAGAAATATCGTTTCCTATCAGAGCTAATCGTGGTATCCCTTTACTGCAATGAAAGCCCCCTCAGATGTGAGAAACAACGGTGTGGTGGCGCAGTGACACGTCTTAAAGGAGCTTTATTTAATCTAGTTTAAACCAGAAGACAGACCACAGACAGAAATGTTGTCTCATATACAATTCTGGTTTGAAAGTGAGAACCTGTGGGCGGAGTTTATAAGAGGTTTGAGAGACAACAAATGAGGTAAACATCGTTTTCAATGGGTCGCCGCGATGCAAATGAGCACCACAAAATCAAGAGTGATGAGCAATGAAATGCAAGCGTCGTCAAATGTTTTCCATAACGAAAGGTTAGGTTTGTTTCCTTTCTGTTTTTTTTTTTTAAAGGTGAAATGTGAAAATGTGGTTGAGAGGGCAGGATGTTAGAAGGTCATGGAGTGGTTTTGGCATTCTCTCAATTTCATCTCATCTGCTTTTACGATTTTTGTCACTTCTTTGTGCATTTTAGAAACTCTTTAGACATTTTTTCAAATGTACTTTTACCAAACGAGTGACAGCTAGTGGATACAAAAGTCATTTAGAGTATTTAGGTTGGGAATGCCTAAAATTCTTTAAGTTATTCATGATATATTTTGCTAACTGTACAGACATACACACACAAACACAGGAAAAAACATTGTTGCACCACCATCACCTTCTGTGACTTTTGTTTATATTCAAATCATCTTATCTCAAGTTCATCTCATGACAAATAGTCTGGCGGTTTTATATGTTAATCATTGTAAGAGAGAAAGCCAAAGGTCAGCGTTTAGGGAAGTTTCTCATAGAGCAATATTTGACTATCACATGTTCAGTTCCTCTAGGTTACAGGTTTCAAAGACCCTCACTATCGAACAAAAACCTCACTCGCACCCACCCATGCACAGTTGCTAAATCTAACCACATAAGCGTGTCATAGGGCAAAAAAACGACTTCCGGTGTGCTTTTTACAGCAACAAGTGTTCACACTCATCAGTTCATCAATCAGACTCTATTTATGGGGCGCTTTTCAGGCAGATTAGAGCGACACAAAGTGCTTCACCGCCAATGAAAACAAACAAACAAACAAGTCAAGCCATAATGACATTAAGAGATTAAAACACAGACACGGTAGTAGAAAAAGAACAGGGGAAATGAAAGTTGTTTTTTGACTTTTAGTTTTTTAGAGTAATATCAGAAATCAATGAAAGCTGATGGTTTAACTGAACCTCTTCCCACAGAATCAAGCGTTTTGCTCACCAACTCCAGTGTGAGGGGTCTTTGGCCCACTCAGACATGTAATGTTACAGGTGGGACCAAGTCATTGTTTTGCAAATCTAAGTCAAGACAGGAAACTGTCAAGTCCCAAGTCTGAAACTTGGAACGTCAAGTCTTTTTGAGACATTTTTTTTAACAAGGCTGCAGTTACAGTATATGTTCAATGTCATGTTCTTTTTTAAATCTGTATTTATCTTATATCATGAAAAATGTGCAGCTGAAAGTATAAAAAAAAATAAGAATTTTGAAACTGCACCTCTATGTTGCACAGTTCAGTTAAATTTAACTATAACTTTCCATTTTAAAAGTCTGGTTAATTTGATTGGGCTGCAGCTCATGCACACATACTGTATGTACAGAGTATGGAAAAACAAAGGGTCGGGTTTGGTAATACAGAATGAGTGAAATGAAATAATGGGGTGTACTTTAGAAACATGTGTTTTAAACTTTAGATTTTAGGTAAAATACCAAGTCTTTTTAAGTGAACAGGTTGAAATCCTTGTTGGTTAGCAAGAAAACGGTAGAGAATTTTTAGAAATGCACACATGAATCGTGTTTTGAATACCGGCTGTTTATGTGTCATGGGTGTTTCACATGAAAGAGAAAGTAAGATAAGACGAAGATAAAATCAACAAATGAGAGTGAGCAAAAGGGTTTGGGGGCAAAGAACTGTTCAAGTTTACAATAATTGCCTACCATGACATGAAATGTGTGAGTGTGACAGACTCAGACTGAAAATATAGATTTAAAGAAAGATCAAGTGGAGGAAGAGGAGGAGGAGGAGGAGGGAGAGGAAGAGAGGGAGGGGGAAAAAAAGGGCTGGGGTTTCCTCGCCTCTACTAGGCTAATCTAGGTGATGACGCAGGCGAAGGAGTCGATACCATGTAAGTCTGCAAACACAGTCACTTGCAAATACACACAGTGCAATATGCAGTTGCCTGAACCATCACTGTGCATTTCCAAAATAACCACATCTGCAAGATAACAACGCTTTCTCCTCTGATTTCTCTTTCCTTCTGGGCAGGTCCTCACGTCTCAGATTTTCTCCACCTGTCTGTGTGTTATCTTTATGTTTCCTAAACCATGACACTTTTTTTATCCTTTCTCTTTTTTGCAGTTGCTTTTGTAATGGCTTATAAACTCAGCCTTTAGTAAAGTTGTGGTAAAATAGCAGATTCATGTGATTAATTTTTGTGAATGTGGGACCAATCCTTCTTTTCCTTACTTACTCTGTTTTGTTTCCTCATGCTATTTTAGCTTTTAGCTATTTTCTTCTACTTTTACCTTCTTTAGATTACCTTTAGCTACTTTTATATTTATATTTTAAATGATTAATTGTAGTGTAAAAATGCTTTGGAGTCCATGGATTTAATAAAGCTCTATATGAGTTCAGACCATTTTATCTTTTAGCTAACGTTCAGCTACTTTTAGCTTTTAGCTTGCCTTTTGCTGTTCTTAACTTTTGGTTAACCTTTTCCTTATGTTAGTATTTAACTAGCCTCTTAAGACTTTAGCAAACTTTATGCTACTTTTAGCTTTTGCTTACGTTTTGCTGCTTTTGT
This sequence comes from Anablepsoides cearensis, assembly GCA_032275365.1. NCBI lineage: Eukaryota > Metazoa > Chordata > Actinopteri > Cyprinodontiformes > Rivulidae > Anablepsoides > Anablepsoides cearensis. Next base: position 11,692,406 of record JAUBOC010000078.1, on the reverse strand, counting down.
TACCTTTAGCTTCTACCGTTTTGCCATTTTAACATTTAGTTAGCTTGCTAAATTTAACTTTTAGCTAGTTTTTTTGCTACTTTTACCTATTGGGTAGCAGTTTGCTACTTTTAGATTTTAGCATTTTATTAAAGTTGCTTTAACAATTTTAAGAACATTCAGTGATAATGAAACAATCTGACTTATCAGTGATCTCTGTCTTCTGTTGCTTTTTTTAAATCTTAATTTACTTATTTAGTAATCATAATAACTGCAGAGAAAAATAGTAGTTTGTGGTTTGGACAAGCCCACTATTTGTTTAATTCATTCATTATATTGTCTTAAAAAACAATCTTTCATTGGTTGTCATGTTAAAAAAAAACAGACAATCTTGAGTAATTCATATATTTTTCTAAACTCACTCACTTTTGGATTGTTGCTGAGATTTGTTAAAAATTTACAATGGTGAAAGTGACATGTTTTTATTTTATAGTATAACGTAATTTAGAAAAGTTCTTTGAATGTCCATTTAAGTTATTTTATGAGGTTGTAAAAAGGAAGTTACAATGCAAACTTTCTAAGGAAGGTTTTCATAATAGTGCTGTTGCTATTTCTAGATACCTTTGGATGAAGTATAATCATTTATTGCCTAACCCTACAATAAATTAAAATCAACTGTAGGCGGCAAAGAAAAAAAAAGCACATGCATAAAAATAGAACATGAGGTACAAATTAAGGGTGAACAAAAACAAAGAAGCGTCACAAAACTAAACAGGAAATAAGTTTAACCAAAATTGAAATTAGCTGGAGTACAAAACATAACAAAGAAATAACTTTATAGCTGAGAAATAAAAGATACAATAACTCAATAGTCATGCAAAAATAGAGCAGTAGGGGCCTGAATGCTGTCAAACAAAAGATCCTTTAAGATAAGTGAGGGAGTTTCCCCCAAAAAATCTCTGTCTTCAATCTCTACCTTCAAGTTTATTTAAATCTATGAATGTCAAACCAGATGACTGGATTTGGAGAGCAAATATTCGGATTCTCATTACTATAGTGGTGTGAAAAAGTGTTTGCCCCCTCCCTTATTTCCTGTTTTTTTGCATGTTTGTCACACTTAAGTGTTTCAGAACATCAAACCAATTTAAACAATAGTCAAGGACA
>JAUBOC010000078.1:11652723-11664818 GCA_032275365.1 Anablepsoides cearensis | reverse complement strand
ACACACACACACACACACACACACACACACACACACACACACACACACACACACACACACACACACACACACTTCTATCCTCATAGGGACTTTATCGGTCATTTATACAGCCTAACCCTGACCCCTTACCCTAAACCTAACCTCACAGGTATCTGACCTCACATCTTAGTCCTAAACCAAACCCCTGACCCATCAACCTTATTTCTCCCAATGGGGACCAGGCTTTTGTCCCCATAAAGAACAGTGGGTCTTCACCAGGCTGTGTGTACCAGGAAATTGGTAAAAAAAAAAAATAATAATAATAATCATCCCCAAAAGCATGTACACACACACAAACACACCCACAAGTATGTACACACTTTGAATAAGCACAGATTAGGCTGCTGCTCAATGCATTGAAAGTCCTTCATATAAATATGCTGTCCTATTCACGATGATGATAATGAAGATAATGATGATGGTCAAAAAAAGAAAAATCTGGTGTTTGTTTTTAGATTTTGGTATCCAACTTTATAAAACAATACACCCAATTTCCATATATTTAAATCAAATCTGTCTGTGACTCATGAGCTAGTTTGCCGACAGATAAACAGAGTTCAACAGTTAAGCTTCAAAGCAAAGATCTCATGCAGCGAGTAGCACTTGGAGTATAAGTTGTGACTAAATCTGAGCTAACATACCAAAATTTTGTTCATTATCTGGAAAATCAACTGCATTATAATGCCATTTATGTGTCCTGATAAAACTTGAGAATATGTCCATGTTTGATGAGGAGTGAAGCGTTATCTCCTGGCTTTGACAAAACTATGATTTATATTCTTGCTTCACTGGCGTTTGATCTGATTGAAGTGTGTTGTATGATAGGTGAGGTTTGGCATATCAAACCATCGTTTGTACTAATGTGAATTTCATAGCTTTGCGGGTAAATGTTACAGTGACTCATCAAATAGTCTGTGTGAGGGTGAAACTACAAGGTGGTGTATTATCCTGTCTTTGTACATAATGTGACTGAAAAAAAAACAACAAAAATGATGTATTGTTATGATAAGCAAAAGTTGCAGGACTGGAAAGCAGACATGGGCGTGACATGTAGTGAAAAGAAAAAAGCAAAACGTATTGTAATGAGAGACAAACCTTTATTTATACAGTTTTATGAGCCCAGATCAATCAAGTAGCAGCAAGGTAATTTTTCAAAGCGCCACCCCTTTCTTAAACAGTTCACATGGACAACTTCCCACATGGTTCCCTGTATTAAACCATATGGCACTTTAATTCACCACCAGGGGCCTGTAGGAAATTTCCAGTAATGAGTTTCTTTAGTCTTAGATTTTAAAGCTCTGGTTTCAAGTTTCAAAAATGTAAACTATGGCAATAAAAAAAGGAAAGAAAATGAGGAAACAAGCAGGAGGAATCAGATAAAGTAAGCATGTTGCGGAGTGTAATGGGTAAATGTGCAGATGGCAAAATCGTAAGCGAAAAAAATGAATCTGGGAAATGAATGTGCATGTCTGAACAATGGATAAGGATGCACCGGGACTGAAATCAAAGTCGTGGGAAGGGAAACGCTGTGATGAAACAGATAAAAAAAAAGGCTTGTTCCTGTGAGGAAACCAGTGCTGGCTAAGTAACCCTCCTAAAGCATAAATTTTTCTGCACTCACATGCGCCTCGGCTTGTGGCCTTGGCAGGAATTCATGAGAAACACACGCACATAAAAAAAAACCCATCACACACATCGTGCAGAGGGGTGGAGAGAGAGGAAGTGCTTCAGAAAACAGAAGCTACTAATTAGGCAAAATTGTCCCAGAGCAGTTAGAAGTCTGGCTGAATTCTTGCTCTCCCCTCTCTCATCTCATCTGTCTGCATATCTCCAGATGTTCGACTTCCTACGGCTTTGACTTTGGTTTGGGTGCTGATTAATTTTCTAAAGTCACAGCAGGAAACAGCGAGGCTGATCATTAGGGAGAACAAATAATAAGTTTAACCAAAGAACAAAACCAGCATGGTGGAAAGATGGGGGGAAATGAACACAAATCACCAGAAACAGTTAGATTCAAAAGCGCTCAGTATTGATAATGTTTTGGACAAAAGAAGTCTAAAGAAGAATTCTAGTTGATGTTATTGGTAATTTACCAGAATTTCTAGTGGTAAATCTTCATTATTATCTCTGCAGATCGAAACATGTTGACAGCCATTGCAAAACTGCATACTAAAAGTGGAAGCATGTGCCCCCTTCACCACAAAGTGACTAAAGGAACACATCAAAAAAGCTCACTTCCAACATCCCATTCCAACTGAGCAGCCACATGAAGCAAGGGAAAAAGGCCAATCTATGAAAGCCCAGCTCTGCAAACCACACTGCCAACATCCTCTGTCCATGTCCGTTTATAGGTCCCTACAGGTTAGAGTAAAGTGATTTTCTTTTTAATCTTGTTTCCAAATCTGTCCCTGTAACCTGTGGCATTTCGTTGAGAGACATGAAGAGCTGTAGGCTATCTCTGCCGTTTAGTGAAACGTGAGGCAGACTCTTTTAATAAGATTTAATAACCAAACATTTATATTTTGGGATTTCACAACACGTCCCACTATTTATCATGATCTAATGTTTTCTTACAATGATTGTGCCATCAAGATGACACTTCTTTTTTTTAATAATCTTGAAAACAGTAAGTAGCCCATGTTTATATGAACAAGTGGCTATCAAGACTCCAAAATATGCTTTTAAAATGTCCAAGTCTAAATCCTTGTTTAATTCTCAAAAATAGTCAGAATAATACAAATTATTGCACAAAGAACTGGTACCAATATAAAACAAAAAAAAGTTTTTATTATGAATTTAGGAGAAAGTTGTTAATCATGCCAGCTAGAGCTAACCTAAAGTTACAGTGACATGTGTTTCATCAAACATATAATATCCACTACAGGGGTGTCAAACTCATTTTCACAGAGGGCCACACAAGGATTGTGGCCCCTCAAAAGGCCAGTTGTAATTAACTTCTATGATGTGTTTAACTTCAACTAAACACGAAACATCTCCTTCCTCATCTCATTATTTTACTGAGCTTCGCTAACAACAATAATCGAGGTCTATGTGGTATTTTGTAAATAGAAAAAGCATTTTAACACATTTTTTTATAAACCCAGAAAAGTACTATGTGTACAACAGACTGAATATGAAATAAATACTATTACTATTAAAAGTAAAAATAGGAGAGTTTTACTGAGTTGTGGTGAGTAGTCACAATCTTCTGAACTCTCCCACTTTCCAACAGGGAATACCCACTGGAGGGACATTCCAGTTTTATTTTACAACTTGTACATGGGAAATTCCCACTTCCCAGTGCAACTGGACGGCAGGAAAAGTAGTTGGCAAAAATGAGGCGAAACAGCAATATTTTATCGTTAATGTTAGCTTTAAAGCAGCATTTATGCTTATTTTAAGACACTAGTACATCATTGAAGCTCTTGTGGGCCACATAAAATGCTGTAATGGGCCCCATTTGGCTCTCGGGCCTTGAGTTTGATACATGTACACTACAATATTTAATGAATGGACATAAAAGTTGATTTTAAATGTTAGGAAAATAAGGTCAAATACCAGCAACAGAGGCTAATTTTATTAATGGTATACTTTCTCTTCAATCAACCAAGATTGTCTATTTGGTACCAAATATCAGCCATCCACTGAATCAAAAATTGAATTGAAATCTCTAAAAGACTATCTTAGCTAAATGACTCAGTAATCCAGAAAACTACTTTTTTTCCTAAGTCCCCACTGAGTCACATAAACGTGGACGGGTATTTTCAGTCTGGCCACGCTACAGTGGATGACATTCTCCTTTGTGTTTTAATGGGAAACAGAAGCTGACTGGTAAAAGGAAACACACGCTTCCTGTAGGGCTGCAGCGTGACGTAGGAGTGTGTGTGTGTGTGTGTGTGATGGTCTGAGAGTAGCTCTTACAGGGAGAAATGTTACATCAGCAACTGGATCCTGCATGAGGGGTAACCCCCTCCACACACGTACACATACACACTGGAGCAGGAACAAGATGTAGCCAAAGGTCAGGGAAACAGCAACAAGAGGAAGAGAACTGACTTTTTTTTTCCTTATTTTTTTTTTTTTTAGCACTGCCACCCACTTTGTCTTGACTCACATTCAAAGATTTTATGGACCACAGCAGCCATTCTTCTTTTGAATGCGAAGGGGAAACACACTGTCCTCCAAAGGGAAACATAATCACTTCAAGGGTTTATGAATTAATGTATTTTTCTATTGTAAAAGACAGGACATGTGACTGATTTGAGAATCACACATTTGAGAAGAGACAATTCAGATCTTTTGAAGAATGTTCCATAGAAAAATGATGAATCATTTAATTTATACCTATTGTATATGACTAGTTGAATGAAATCCTTTGAATAACTAAAGTTTGTTTATTTATTTATTTATTTATTTCCTGACTGGGTTGGCAAGCTAAGGGCTGGTCCAAACAGGGCAAAGATAAAAACTGATTGCTGCTTCTTAAAACTTCTCAAATCTTTTTAAATATTACAGCATTTCATGTGAATGTTACATTACATTTCTATCAGATTTTCATTAAAATGTTACTCTGCAAAAATATTAAACTGCATTTGTAATGTAAATAAATGTGTAATGAAAAATAAAGATGTAAACCATTAGAAAATAAAGTTTATTTTAGACAGCAGTGATCAGTGTTGTTCCTGTTGGGACTAGCCATTAGCTTGTCAGTTAAGTCGGAGCTAAACTTTTTTTCTTTCAATCAACAAACTATATTCAGCAAGTAAAACAATAATTGTTCATACAATTTCCACAGAAGCCCACTTTAAAAATCACAAACTACCTGTTAAAGCTGCTTTTTCCAATACAGACAAAAACCAACATTAAAGCAGAGGGATGAAGGGAAACAATGGTGAAAAGCAAATTTAGATAACTGAACACTGCCTAAGAGGGGACTGGCTCTAATTCGAATATTTCAGGTAAAAATAGGATTAATAATGATTAAATACTGATACCTGCTAGGTGACTAAAATAAGCTGATGTAATTAGATGCCGGATTTATCTGGAACAGCCAGATGGGAAGGGGTAGGAGGCCATGGCTCCGATTTACAGAAAACAAACAAACGTAAGAAATCGAGTGAAAATTGAAATTGGGTTTAACTGCTTTCAGATAATTGGTAATCTTCTATATTAAGTTCAAAGAAGGCACAGTGATGTTAGATTGGTGTGAGGTTTTTAAGTCTTTTGTACCTTATCTTACATCCTCAGACTGTTGGAGGTTGAAGGTTTATCCTTCCTCATGAACTCATTTTAGCTTTGAGAGGGTCTGGGTGACCTCAGGGAGATTCCATATGGTATTATTATATAATATTATGGTACCTATCTAACATAGAGTTTGAGTGTACTTTACGTGAGAAATCAACATGATTATATAAAGTAGTGGCTGTGCTCGCTTTTACAATCATAAGCTAATTTCTTTTATAAAGATTCAGAGGAGAGAGTTTTTTTTTCTACAGTATTTAAATGTGACAATGCTGAAAAAGTGACACCTTTTGGCTAGTGAGTTTAATCAAGCATGTGACACCGGCCGGAACTGTCGAGTGTCAGCAGTGTGTCAACGGCAAAGTCACAGTCTCTCTTTTTCACGCACTTTACTGCAGAATTCCTCCACAGAGTCAAACTGACCTTGTTTAGAAATCCTCCACAGTTCAATCTGAGCAACGTAGGGTGGCCCATCAAGCCTTATGATAGTCTGGGGTATTTTCAAGCACAATGGCTTGGACAAAACTAAAAGAGGAAGATAGAAACAAGATGACTTTGCCAGAGCAGTTGGCAGGGAAACCACATTGCTGAGAGAAGTCTGGCTGGGTGCCACTCAGGTACAGAACAGCAAGTGCAGTGAGCACTGCTGAGGAAATAATTCATTCCTGGAACTGATGTGGGTCGTCTAAAGATCTTCATGTTGCTGTCTGATAAACAAATGACTTTTTTTTTCAAACTTTTCATCTCAAATATTGAAATTTGCTCCTGTTACAAATCAAATACAAGGAAAAATCCCCCTGTTTGTCCCAGCCATTTCATGCCTCTGGGCTTGTTGCAGCCATGGCTGATGCATTATCTGATTACTGTAAATCAGTATGTCAAATATATCTAAGATGATTATCTAGCCAAATGTGGCCTGCCATGTCATTTTATGTGGCCTGTACTAATGTCTTAAAATAAGCATATGGTGCTTTAAAGCCAGTATTGATAATATAAATGACATTTTCCAAAATGCCTGTTGATTATTTTACCTGCAAAACGACAACATCCCACCACTAGGTAGAGGTGCACAGGGTTCAGAAATAGCCAGTGAAATTCACCGTATAAAAGCTCGGATATAGCCGTGCTTTTGAGTGTCAAGCTGGGTCGGCTGCAGTGTAGGTGTTTGTACTTGACATGTATATTAGTGCAGTATTCTCCGCAAGGTGGTAATGTGAAACGTGGTATGTGAAATATTGTAAAGGAGAACAAATGCCTAACGTGACAATGCACAGGGGTGTGGAGTGTGACATTACATCACTGCTGGCGCTCATGCGTCGACTATAAACCTAGTTTAAAATCAAACTTCCGATACATTTTCACCAGTTATTTTTGGCCCAGTTGTACTTGGAAGTGAGAATTTCCCTTTTCCAAGTCGTAAATTTAAACCTGAACGCCCCTCCAGTGGGAATTCCCTGTGAGAGAGTTCAGCATTAAAGACAGCAGCTACTCACCACAACTCATAAGTCAGTAAAACGCTCTTACTTTTACTTTTAATAGTATTTTTGTATTATTTTTTGCATTTATTTGTGTTTCTGTGCAAAAAACACCACATAGAGCTCAGTTACTGTTTGTTAGTGGGGCTCAGTCGAAGTACCATAATCCTTGTGAGGCCCTCAATCAAAATGAGTTGTGTTTTAGCCCCTTGGTTTTAAATAGACTGTTAGAGTTTCATCATCACCGTGACTCCGCCCAATTCAACACGATAGCTACAGCTAATCAACTTTAGCCATCAGAACAAGGCCAATCATATATTGTGTCAAATAGAAACTATAGTGTAATTTACAAACTTCTAAGAGCCCTTGTTGTTTGAGATCTTAAAAATGATAGGCAAGTTATGCAGAAAAACTGGCTTCTTCTTCCTGCTGATGGTACAACATGCTTCTCAGCCTTTTACAACGTGAGTCTCTGTCACGTCGTCAACAACATGTTTCCTTCCTCGTTCAAGAACACAGCCTCTGCACAGATTGTAAACAGTTTCAGAGAGTTACCATCAGATGCTTTTAAACAGGTCTTTCATTTGTAGGTCACATTAAAAAAAAAAACAAAACAAAGACATTCAGGTTAAAAAATAAGTTTTTTACAAACAATAAATTTAAGAAATTTGATTTACATGTTCTTTTAAATGAGTAACTTTGAATGCCTGGACTTTCAGGAGAATTTACTTCACGTCTATTATAGAAACTAAAGTTCTTGTTCGCTGCATTTGTTGAATAAAGTCGTTTCCAATACTTTTATTGTGCATACTAAAGATGAGCTCTAATACATTACAATTCAGATAATGATTATGCTTGTTTTTTTGTTTTTGCCAGTGTATAGATATTTCATAGATCTCCCAAGGAAGGCTTGCGGAAATTGTGCTGTCGACTGCAGGGCAGATTTATTGTTATTTCAGAAGATTTTCTTTGAAAAGAACAAATTGTCTCACGGTGACAAGCTGCAGAGCTTGTTCAGAACCGTAACTGCGTCACAAAAAAAATAATTGCACAAAATTGCATTTCACTTGTAACACGAGAGCGTTGTGGTGATGACACGCCTTTAAATCATGAGAGCAGATCCTGCATGGATTTAGACTTTTTCACATTGGACACACCAGCCACATGGCATCCAAACATTTAGTGTTTTTAATATAGCAGATCAATATGCAATTCAGAAAATCTTCATCAAATCAATGCATATGCTTTAATTTTATCACATCTGCCCTCTCGATCTGTGATGACCTCTTACTTTTGCTTTTTGTTTTCTGCTGTTTTATGACCTTGAAGATCCTGATAAAGCAGATTAATCACCACCAATTATTAGAGAATGTGTCTGATCCTCTCAGCTTTGTTTTCTTAAATCAGCTGTTGTAGTTCTCCTGTGCTATCTTTCCTCAAGAGATGAAATAAGTACAAGATTTTATGGTTATAATGATAAAGTTTCCAATGGATAGCATTGGTTCAAAATGTAATCACAGTTAAAAGTTAAATTTCTATACTTTTAAAAAACAGTATATATATATATATATATATATATATAGTATTAAATTATATAACAGATACCTCATATATACAGTGAAAACAAGTCAGTAAAGGTGCATGGGACTTTTTTGCCACTTAAGAGGAACCAGTTTGTCAGGAGATTTTCTGCAAAATGTACAAGGCCACCGAGACTGTACGAAACTGGTTCTACATATTTGTGATTCCTCTTAAAGCATTAAAAAAATACTGTAATTAAAAACTGGTAACAGTGATGAATTTGTAAACAAAAATCATGACAAACTGTTAAACATCTTTTCAAACACCAGACAGTGTTGGTTTGTATATAGTGTGTGCAAAGTATCTCATGAACCACTAGATTTTGGATTTTAATGAAATTCCCAGAAATTAGATGGCCATCCAAAACTGATTAACTTCTGGGCTCCACTCACTTCAAGATGTCCGCTATATAACATTCTGATGTTAAGAAACACAAAAATGGCTAACACAGCCAATTTGAGAAATAATGAGCTAAGATTTGGTGTTTTACTAAGTGAGGATCATTTATTTATAACCTTTATTTAACCAGGAAGTCCCATTGAGATTAAAACCCTCTTTTACAAGAGACATTGCAACACATACTTCAAGCATTACAAGTTGGGCACCATTTTTGTTTGAAACCTTGGAGCTAACGCTGTCTGTCTGTTAGTACGATGTCTCATGAATCAATAAATTTTAGTAAAACTCAAAAATCTACCATTGGCCTACAACATAACAATTAAAGTCAACCCAACAGCGAATTGAACTTAGCAAATACAAAAATAGGTGATTTATGTAATTTTAAATATACTGAGCCGGAATTTGGTCTGGCAGTAGCTGAGAGTCATCCTCAACACATAGAGCACCGTTTTATAAGTTCTCACAATAATGTGTGTGTGATTGAGCATAACACCATTATGTCTAACGTTTGAGCTAAGAAACAAACTGTTTTTTCACAACATAGGATGATCTTAGTTTAGTTTTACTCTGGCAGTTTTATTCAGAAATTACATAACTCATTGTGTGGCTTTTGACTGGTTTGTCTCAACAGAAACATCTTCTCATGCTGACAATGTTATGATTCTATTTACTTCTCTAAAAAGAAATAAATCCATGCACATAGCCAAAGAAATATCCTACTGTATAGTTTGGAGACATGATCTATGGCAACTCTCAGCTGGTGAGAGCATTGCATCAGTGCTTATGGTACTAGAACATACCATTAAGTCTTCTGCGAAATCTCATTTATGAGTCACCTGCAGGCATAATTACAACTCAGCCAAACAAGATTCATCAGGCATACCAAGGCTGCATTTCTGAGTGGGTACATTTCAAACACTCCACTTTATTAAACAGATGTACCAAACATTTTTTTCCCTTGCAGTTAAATATACCACAATTTTAAAATAAACAGTTCTATTGTAACCTACAGAAATTAAAACTCAAAGTTAAGCACTATTTTAGCAGCTATAACGGCTTTTCCAAATAAAATCTTCAACTGATTTATGAATATATGAATATGATATTTTGTAAAAAAAAAAAAAAAAAAGTCTATATATGCAACAGACACTCAAACTAAAAATTGTAACCCTTCATATTTAAATCTCCAATATAAAAACGCAAAAGCAAGGTAAATTTTCAATAAACTTTATTTTCCCATTTTCCCCCAAAATACGTCACATACAAAAACAGGTGATCGGAATCGAACATTTCCTTGTGTCAAGACCGCAACATTTTACACAATAAATAAAAAGAAAACATGTATAAATTAAAAAAAATAAATAAGACATTATGTGCCAAAAAAAAATAGACTCTTCTAAATTGGCAGATGGCTTTCACAATGTTGAGTTTTTTTTTATGTTTGTTTTTTGGGGGCGGGGGGAACACTTGTAAGTAAATACTTGCATTCCATGGGGGGTGGGGGGTCACAGTTTTAAGGATACAACTCTGGATCAAGAAAGCAATGTAAACCGATAAGGGTTACAGTACAGTACAACAGCGTACAATGATTTCTTTTTTCCATAGTTAGATATTACTGGGTTATATACTTCTATGTTAACTGTTGTTCTAAAAGCTTATACCAGGTAGTGAGAGTGTAGTGCTATTGGATTTACTTTTAAACTCGACTCAAAAGTACAAAAGTAAATTCCACCAGTAAAACCCATCTCAAGTCTTGTTTGTAGCCGGCTCGACATTCATCAACAGGTTGTTATTGCACTATACAGACTTCCCTCAGAAAGGCACTTTTATCCCACCTCCCAACCCTCAGTTTGTATTAGTTACTGGCACGTGGGTATCGGACACATTCACCTTCTGCAAGTGAATTTAAAATGGACGGAAACGCTTTAAAACCAAAATCACTTGGTATCTGTCTAGTTTAAAAACCATGTTAAAACATGCAACAAGTGACTAAAACTTTTTCCTGAAAGTTATACAGTTAAAAAAAAAAAAAAAAAAAAAAAAGTGCAAATGTGTCGCAAGTCCATGTCGTGTACCGCATCAGTGAAATGAGTAAAAAAAGTGACCATGGAGCTAAAACAAAAAAAGCAATAACTTTCAGAACTTAAGCTAGAAAAAAAAAATGTATTTGTGCATGTGAGGTCAAGACCTAGTGATCCAGCTGGCTCAGTTTTCCAAAAAAAGAAAAAAAAAAAATTAAAATTATGCCAGAATGTGTGTACCATGAGCGCCAGTGAACAACTGAGGGACAGGAGGTTCTTTCAAGTCAAACTATCCTTGATTTCGAAAGCAACTCAGCTGAAAAAAGGTCACAGTTGCAGTCTTATGTAGAGGAAGAACTTGCCGTTAAAACGCTTTAACCCAAACTGCATTTCAACCACAAAAATCAACCCAATTCTGTTTGCAAGCTTTTTTTTTTGTTGTATGAACAGTTTTAGTGTTTAAGACGCCTTTTGAGAAGCCGTGCCTGCATCACCGGCTACCGGCCGACGACCTGCAGGGTCATTGGCTTTCAAAAAAGGTCCACCCCAAACAGCGTTAGTTTCGAGTGAGTAAACAGAAAAAAAAAAAAAAAAAAAAAAAAAATGTCTGCTCCTGGAATCCATTCTTTCAGGCAAGGCATCAATACCCTCCAGGCATAAATCTGGGTAGGCACAAACCCACGAGGCAGCTGCTTCTTTGGGGGAACAAAATAACTTCAGAACCGCTCAACGTTCCTAAAAGGTCATTCAAACTCATCGTCCAGTAAACGATTGTTCTCACTCAGTCAAGTTGAGCAGCTTTTCATCAGTCAGGCTTCACTTGCCCTCTGCACCGCCTTGAGAGATCAACCCGTCAGGCTGGGTAAGAAAAAGGAGGGAAAAAAAAAAAAAAAAAAAAAAGTTCAACTGGTCCATCCTGCTTCTGAAGCCACTCAGCCTGAGAAGGAGGTGCCAGTCCTCTTTCAGGCATCAGTGTGGTGCTGGAGCAGCTGGACCACATATTTGAGTCGGTGACGTAGCTCCGAGGTGCAGCCGCTTTCAATCAGCATGCTGAGGAGGTACGTGTAGGAGATGCGCTCACGGGTTATGTAGGTGAGCAAGTAGGAGTCGTCTGACGACTTGGACAGGATGATCTTCGTGTGGTCCGTGTAGAAGTTCACCTATAGAAGAGAAACAAACATAATGTTTAGGGAACCTGAGCCAAAAAGTGACTTAAAGAAAAAAAAAAAAAAAAAAAAAAAAGTTGCATTTATTCTTCAAAATATTCAACATAAGAACCTTTTCTTCCATATATTCATATGATAGACTAAGCAGTCTTGGTCCATTCTACTCTCAAAAG
>JAUBOC010000078.1:11617274-11633042 GCA_032275365.1 Anablepsoides cearensis | reverse complement strand
ATGTACTTTAATGGAGTACCAATAAAATTGATGGTACTTTTTATGCAGATAAACATAGTCTATCTCTTGGACTAAAGAGACAGTACCTATTTAACAGAACACATATAATAAAGTGAATTATGCAGTCATTGTTGAGAGCACTACAGTACTTTATTTGAAACTAAATCTGCTGTATTGTGATTATCTCAGCATCTCTGATTATTAGGATGAAGACTCAGAACCAGGACACCACCAGCACAAAGCACAGTGTTGCTATCACACATTGCTGGGGCAATTTGCACCTTTGTTATAACTTGTGCTTGAAGCGCCAACAAGAGAACATTTTCAAACAGATGACACAAACAAACTCTTATGTAAAGACCATTGAGAGTAATGGGCTCAAAACAACTCCAGCTTTGCATTCATTACTCATGTATTAATCATGCATTTATTGCTGAAGTCTTTAAGGGCTTGCACTCAGCAATAAATACACCAAGTAAAAGTAAAAATTTCTGAGTTATAACCAATGAATTTAGCTGTAGTAGCCATCTTAAATTTTTGAACAGCATTTAGGGTTTGGTAAAAATAGTTTTCAATACAACTACTACATTAATTATCCATTTTGTTTATCTAAAATAGGCTGAATTATTGCTCCTTGTAAAATTAGCATTAGTGGTTAGCTTGAAATTCTGTGCTGTTGCAGCACTCTTGAATTTTAAAATTCAGAGTAACTTTCTTTATTTGTATGTGTCTCCCTAAAGAACACTTTGGCCACACCTGCTTCACCTCTTGCAAAAGGTTTAGCTCTGCCTCTGTTAGAAGGATGCAGACCCTGAATTTGGACACATGTCTGGGCTGGAAAATGGCAAAAGTAGTCCCCTATTTGCTTTTTTTTTTGTCCAAAATGTCAATAAATATCCTAAAGTGTGGCATTTTTAACCGTGTATTACAGCATGCAGCCTATATTGGGGAAAAAAACTCTTGCAATTAACATATGTGTCTTTCATCACATACGGTTTCTTTTCCCATCATTTCCAGACAATAACAGTTGATAAAAGTCAAGGAACTCCTTTGATTCTATAACATTGTTTAGGTTAATAAGGTTTAAATTTAGTTGGCATTTGTTTGGCTAAGGGAGAGAAACGTTTGCTGGAGTTTTAGGATTTCAACGACATCTCTAATTATGCTTAGTTACAAGACCACCAACACTCCAGGAAGTATAAGTTGGCAAGCTTTAAAAACAAATCCTTCTTGACTTGAGTGGATCAAGAAAAGGAGAAACTGGTTTACAACACTGGAACAACTTTCTTTGTTTGCTTTAGAAAATGGGCTTTTATGTTCTGTGCACGCATTTAACGTGCAATAAAACAGGCTTAAACTATAAACGCCCAGGAGCTCATTCAGTCACAAGAACATGACCTGTGTGTTTTTTTCACACTGTCACTCACTGGGCCTTTTATTGAATTCTAATTCCTCACTATCACCAAGATCCTAGAAACTAGAGTGTAATTTCAGTGTCAGCTACAATTGAAATTTCTTACAAAATATCTGCTTTTAACAAAGTAAACCACAAATAAAACACAGGCCCAGTTTTTTACAGTTCATTGAAAATGTTCTTTTTAAAAATATGACAAAATAAGAAAAAAATAAATGTGTTGGAATGCAGAACGTGTTAAAAAATATAGTTTCCCCTAACTTTTTTCTTTGTCATTTATTGCCAGCTGCTAAGATGTGATAATATTTTGGCTGTATCGGAGTGTGTGGGTGTTCTGTTAGCAAAACAGTTTAAATAAACCACTGGGAAGTCTCAAAGATCCAAACCAAGTCCTGGTTTATGTCAGCTGGTGGAAGAGGCTTGAGGCATTAAAGTCTAATGACTGGGTGACCCAATCCCGAGAACTGGTATCCACATCATCCCAGGAAACTGTGCAACAGCTGCTGACATCATCTCATCTGTCTGACTCTGTTTTGACTCCGTCTGTCTGTTTTAATTAACTAAGATGCTTTGCTTCACTGACTCCCTCCACACAATTATTACACAATAATTATCAGCCTGCTTTCATTTATTTAGTTAATTTACAAGGAATAGGCAATGAGTTGATTTTAGAGCATGGACACATATCATCAGTGTGGATTGAATGTTTATTTTTTTACAGCTGCATTTTGTGAAAAAAGCAAAAAAAAAAAAAAAAAATCCAACAAAAACCTTCAATTTTCCTGAATAAGTGCACTGTTATCGTTCAGCCACACAATTACCAGAAATCTAATTTTTTTACAATAACCTGCAAAAATATGTAAATTGTTTCCACTCTTAAAGGGGACATACAGTATCTTGCAAAATCCACTGTTTTTTGTTAAATGCATTTTGTTGTCTACTTGAAACACCTGATTTGAATTTAAAGAGACAGCCTCAAAGCGAAAACATTTTTTGAACACACATGAAAGTTTTTGGCTGCTTTTAAACCTGAATTTCTCCTCTGTGGAAAAATAAGGCTATTCTATTCTATTCTATTCTATTCTATTCTATTCTATTCTATTCTATTCTATTCTATTCTATTCTATTCTATTCTATGTAATTAATTTAATTAAACAATTAAACCCTTCCGCTTTTTAGTGTTCAGATGTAAAGTCTGTTCTTGGCAAACATTTGTTTACAAAAACAACATATTCTTTTGGTCTAACATATTAAAACCATTTGTTTGGTCTTTTCTGGAAATTGTTCTCAAAATCTTTTTTCAGTTTTTTTTTCATTTGCTTCAGATATAAATGTATCACATGTGAAAAACTTTGATCAATATATTTATAAAAACTCAAAAAACATGTACAATAGGTTGCCTTCGGGCCCAGGCCTCCCTTGAAAAAGAGATCTGAGATCTCAATGGGACTTGCCTGGTTAAATAACGGTTAATAAAAAAATAAATCTTTTGAACATTTTTCCCCACATAAAATGTTTTTCAGTCTTCAAAAACATTTTAGGTATAGTTTATATTGTGGCTTGCACAATTTCGGGTTGTTTACTTTTTTGTCTTTGATCTCCATTTAGCAAAGTCTAAAGGAATAAAATCCTGTTTTTTTTAATTACACTTACAACTAATATGATTTAAATTGCCATCCAAACCACAGTTGCTATATGTTGAGAGCTTTTGAGCTGCATTTTCCCACACAAACAGCCCTGCTTAAAACCTCCTTAAAATAATTTTTAACCTTAGAGTCAACTTTTGTGAATAATCTGACTTCACTTCCTTGTTCGCGTCATTTTGTGCCTTTGATAGAGAGCATACACGAGTATCCAAAAATTGCTCTCTTGTACACAGTGGTTGTGGTAACAATCATAGAAATCTGTGCACACAAGAAAAAACTCAGAAGGGAACATGTTCAACCGTCTCTTCACATGGCATTCATTTGTTTTCACTTAAATAACCTTGGTTTTATCTGCGCAGCTTCCTCTAATCTGATGTTTTCCACCAAAGATACACAGATTCATTTTACACCAAAGAAAACCTAAAAGCAGCCTCGCAGACTTCTGACAGCTGTAAACATACAGAATGAGACACAACTGGTTCTGCTTCTCCTGATAGGATCTTTTCATTTCAGCGCAAACAGAAAGCATGCCGCTTGTTTAGGCTTGAAAATGAAGGAACATTTTATTTCTTATAAGAAAATGGCAGAAGATTGTCAGTTTTACTGTTTTTACCACATAAGATTTTCCATCACAGGCCTGTCATTGTGTAAAACAAAACAAACTTTTTCAAACAGAGAATAAAACGAAGCACACAATCAGGAATGTTTCCAGTTACATGATTAAATATACCATAATCTTCAAAGGGGAAATTAATGGTCTTTTCACATGTTTACTCTTGAAACCAACGAGGGTTTGTGTTTATATTTCTCAAAGGGAGTGCTGAAGCCAACATATACATGCAGTAGTTATAAATGTCTGATGGGTACCAAATGTATTTACACAAATGTGGTCAGTGGCCTCAGACAATCTGATCTATAGACTAAATGTTATTATGATGGTGCTTAATTTTTTAGCACATAACAAAGAGATATTTTAAATCTCAGTCAACAAATACATTTTGCTAAATGTCAGTCAATTATATGACAGATTTATAGTACTATAAAAATGATTAGCTTTACTTGGAAATATCTGACATTTACTTTAATTTGGGGTCTTGTTAAAAAGAGACATATTATGCATTTTTGTTTCTTTTTCCACATTTAAATCATTCAGTTTGGGTCTATATAAAGTGGAACTTTAAGCTTTTATGTGAATTCTTTCCTATTGTAACTCCACAAGCACCTCTTTCACCGCTTTTTTGAGGTGTGTCACAGAATAACTCATTTTGAGGCTGTCTCTTTAAATCCAAATGAGGCACCCCCCCCTCTCTCATCCAGCTTTCAGATAGTATCCAGCACCTGGACTGACCTTTATGCACCTTTATGACTACATTTGGATGGAAAAAAATGAGAGTATGATGGAGAGACTAATTTAAAGAGATGTGTGTGTGCTTTAAAAAAAAAAAAAACATTTCAAAAACACCCCCCACCCCAGCCCTCCTCCAGCAAGAGGAAGCATCACTTTAAGGAAAACATCGTATAAACCTTCCCCCCGCTGTTTTACATCTGTGAGGGGCACGTCTCCCAGCATGGGAGGAAACCAACACACGCAACAGAAAACAGTCACATTTCCTTAAAAATATGGAGAGCCATGCATGGCATCGTTTTTCAATGTCCCATGAAGCACTGTGAATGTCATCACCTCCCACACAGCACGTCGCCACAGCAAAGCGTTTGAATGGATTTTAATGTGCCATCTGAATCTTCTGCATGCGCCTCCTGTTTGGTGTAACTAAAGATGTTTTCCTACAAAGATTTAACGGGTTTGTGAAAATAAAACAATAATACGATTAATCAAATGCAAAATGTAGAACAGGGATTAGGACACCTGCTGGTTATTGCACCCATAAACTACATCAAGTTGCTTTTTTATTTTATTTATTTTTATTTTTTTGCAAGACAGCAAAAAGATTCTGCATAAACAATACTTTCTGTAGAACTCCAATTTCAAAAATGTTGCTCCATTATGCAAAATGTTACGAAAAGCATATTAAAAACAGATCACAGTGAAATATTAATGGTTTCAACTAAGAAACAGTACTTTTAAATAAAAAGTGGATTTTTTTTCACAAAAAATCCTAATATGTATTTACATTTTTAAAGCTGTGATTTGCTTTATTCCTATTAAAGTGGGCTAAATTGTATTGTCACACACTGCTGCAGCAGAGTGGATGTTGATAACGGGGACTGCATAGGTACAGATTTTTTGTAGATTACTCATATTGTACCAATATTCAGACATACAGGGCAATCAGATATTTTGAAAAATTGCCCTTCAGCGGAGAGGATATCAGCATCTGAAGTTTAGCACATCCAGTTTGCACCTGCCTTTCAAACGTGCTAAATATTGATGTTAAAACAGCAATTTATACTCACTAATCTTTGATAAATCAACCCCATAATGATTTACATTTCAGGAATGTAGAACTTGTTTTAGAGGTACTTCCTTGTTTATTATGACATCATATCCGGGGTACTTGACTGTGTTATAAAGCTGTGGGTCATGTGTTGTTCTCCGTGATTTTTCCTGGGTCTCTGAAGTGAGGGGAAATTGACCAGATCTGAGTTAAATGGTAAACTTTGCATGTGTAGAAATATATAAATTCAAGTCTGAGAATTAAATTGATCTCCTGAGCATAAAAAGGTCTCGCATTTGAATAAAATTTTTCAGATCTGTCAATCAACTCCGGTCGCACCTGGGATGACTAATCAGGTCTCAGGGGTTGCAAGCGCCACCATTACCACCCCTCTGGCTCCGCCCCTGATCATATCTGAGAAATGTTGGAACAGAGACAACAAAAGGCTGTAAATGGTGTGTATAAGAAACAGTGGATGAAAGGTCCTACAAGTCAGAAACAGTTTACAACTTTCTTTCTTTTTTTATAATTTCAAACATCACACCAGATATTTAATAAACTCCTTAAGTGTAAAAAAAAAAAAAAGCTTTCGGTCATTTATTTCATTTCAAAACTTTTGTTGTGCAAAAAGTCACAGCAGATGTTTTAGCACCACTGTTCTCTTTGGAATTTGCCTTGACTCCTGCGTCTTTGAACTGATCTCTAAATTGGACGCCCAGACTTCATGCCCCAAGGTTTCACTTTTCATTTTCTTAAGGAAGCCATCCGAAAAGAAATAGTTGTTCTCTGCATGCTTTGAAGTGGGAAGGGGCCAAGTGTCTGAGGCTTGTGGTTACACAGAGTATTCTGGGGTGGACAGATTTTATTAAAATAACAAGAGACACATTTTGAAGAAAAACAAATGTTCAATCAAAGCAATTTTTTTTATTTTATTTTTTATCAGAAGTCATTTTCTGAAGTGATCGTTGTCATCAGTCTCAAAGAGGTGCACATCAAGAAAAAAAATAATAATTCCAGGAAACACTTGTGCTTTTTTTTAAACCAGTCTTTGTCATTTGTATGCGATTTTGACTAAATGTCCTCTTTTCTTTTGTTTTGCAGAATGTTTTCTATCAAACACAACTACTGTTTTGTGGTCCTAAATCCTGTCTGGGTTTGTTTTGGTCCTAACCTCACCACTTAAAATCCTTTTTTATTTTACAGCAGTAAGATCTATCTGCTTAAGAGATTGATTTGAATTCCCACTGATTTGTTTTTTGTTTTTTTCCCTGCAATGAAACACACAGGGAATAAAAGCAGTTTTACACATTAAGGAGGCTCAGACAAAAGACAATTGAGGTGAGAAAACTATTTAGGTAGAGAGAGTATGTCTTCTCTTTCTCTACCCATTTCATTCACTGAAGGAGAAGAGGAATAGAGTCACTCCCAGTCTGAATACCCATTGGCCTGCGGGAGTTTGGAGAGATTTTAACATGTGAAGAGGGAGAGAGAGCAAAAGTCACTGGTCGAGTAGTGATCTCTGTATTATTAGCTCCTGCCTGTCAACAGGTGGCAGAAGTCTGGTGACTGAAATCCAGACTTTCAGAAAAAGGACTCAAACCAAAAACTTCAAGGACGGGAAACTTAAATAAAAACTTCAAGGGTAAGATACACTCATTTAAAATTTAGAAAGCCTTTGCTTCTCATGAATGCACATATTAAAATCAAATTTTAATCAGTCTGAAATATTAAACTCTGTAAACAATAATTTGAAAGGCCTGTAATAATTTATAAATATGTTTTGAAAGGTTTTGCATATTTTTTATACAAATCTTATTCATTCTTATTAAATGCCTCACTTTTTTAATTTAACAGAAAATATGTTTATCCCTACAGCAGTTATCCCTGTTTATCTCATTTAGTGCACATTCTTGTGTCATCTAAGGTTTAGCTTTCAAGTTTCCAAGACTGATGCTGTTTTTGACATTGAATTTGAATGGCAGCACTGTTAAACATGCTGGGAGTCCTGATAAATAAGGATTTGCTGTATGAAGATATATGAGAACTGAGAGTATTATTTATAAATAAGAAAAACTAATAGAATATTTGCCAGTGTTACATGAGACTAGTTAGATTTTCATTTAAAAAGACAGGCCTTTTTGATCATTTGTTCAATATTTATAGCTCTACAGACAGCATTAGATCAAAATGATTATTTTTCCGTTGCATCCTGTGACCGCAGCAAAAGCTTGAGGAAACTATGATTCACAGCTTCTTTATATCACTTAGCTCTGTTGTGTTGAAGATGATTCCAGATTATTTTGTCAACAGATCTACCAGACCTTTTTTTTCACCATAATACCTTATTATTTACAATAACTTTGGGACAATGAATATTCTCACAGGGCTGTTGATCCAGTAGATTTACAATTTATTGCTACTGTACTGGCTCAGGGAATACACAGAAGCCCTCACAAAATGAGCAACAGATGTGGACCCTCAGCTGTGCAAAATGATAGAAGAGGAGGAGAGAAAGAGAGGACACAGTGAAGGACAACTTTGAGACGGTTTCTCAGAAAAGAAATCCAGAGGACCTAACTGCTTTCAGGGAAACATCAAAACTCAATTTATGAAGTGGCTTTACTATCACTTAGTAAAAGTAACATCCCACCACATGAAAACCACTGAAAACCCAATGCCCATGGGCTGCTTCATTATTATCTTTTCATCTGAAAGCACTGCTGAAGGAAACAGAGCCTCAAAAGTTTCAAATGAAAATCTGAATCGAGGTCTTCCTGTGGTCTGTGTGGTGGCAGGAGGTAGCTATAGTCATACACATTCTTTGTTTATCCAGATAAAAATCTCCTTGAGAATTAAAAAGTTTCTATAGAGGTCTGGCCATGAGGTAGTAAAACATATAACACATTAACATAATAAAACTACAGAATCTAAACTCAGAGCAGCAACAAAGTCAAATGCAACTGACCTATAGATCTCTCTCATTAAAAAAAAAAAAAAACATTTATACAAGGGTACCAGTTTTGCAACAAAATAAAACATTGAGGAAAGGAAAGTCCTGTCCTCAAGCCTCATTGGATTGAGATTTGTCCTTAGTTGAAATATGGTGTAATAGTTTTTTGTCAGAGACACTATCTTCAAAGGATGATGGAAATGTGCACAAATTGAGTCTTCTTCAAATGCTTTTGGTTTTTTGATTCTGTATCTTCAAAAATGTCTGTCCTTTTCCCCTCGCTTTGTTCTTTGAAGCTGTCCCAGCTCTCAAGGAGATTTTCAAAAGTACATATTTCCCAAACTGGATACTTTTGTCCAGACAGAGTTTTGGTAATTGTTGTTATTCCTTTGAGAAGTGTCCTCCTTTTTTTTCTTCTTTATTTTGAAAGATATAAAGGGCAAGTTGCTGGGAAAGAAACTCTTCTGCACAACTGATCACGTACATGTTGTCAAACATTTATAGACCTATTGACATGACAGGGCTCTGAGATACGGATGGTTTTCCCAAAATTGATTTTTTTATCTACTTCTTTTAGACGCTTTGTATTTTTCTGGAGATGAACTGTGTGATGATTTGAATCAGTCTGTGTTCTTTTGGGTTATAAATGTTTTAGACTCCAAAATATTCAGTTATCAGTCCAGTATGGTGCATTCAACAAACCTTGGTAGTTTTTAACAAAAGAGAAATCCTACCAATTATTTGCTGCTGCAACTCACTTTATAATGATGTTTAGACCACAGACAAAGATCTTTATGTTTTTCTTTATGTTTAATTTGTATAATTTAGAAATTATTCACCAATGATGGTAAAAAACCTGGAAAAAAAATACAAACCATTCGATAGCTACTATGTTTTACACCAAAAAACACAATTGTGCTTCTCTGTGCAAATGAATTTAACATGTTTTTATAATGGTATTATAGTTTTATATTGACAGCCTAATGAATTTTTACTCACTTTTTTGAGGTTTCCAGAAATCTTGTTTGGGCCATGTTGCAGGTGATGATTAAAACTTTATTTAAGCCTTGAAATGCAAAACGCTAATGTTTTGTCAGAAAGTTTACAGACTTTTGTACATCATTGTTTACATTTGAGCCATATTTCAATCATTCATTTGCAAATTATTCGTCACTTATCTGTCAACATACTGTATGCCTTCATTTCTCTAGTCACTCCACATTAATCTTAAACCAAACTTTTACCATTTAGACATCCTTTAAACATCCTTCAGTTCAGTCAATCCATCCATCTCAACAGATTTAAGTACTCTAAATCGCTCAGTGCTCTCGGTTTCCTCTCTTCTAAACATCTAAATCTTCCCACAGCAGGACATTCTCAGTCAGCAGCAGCCCTTCAGTGGAAAGTCAAAGTGTTACAGCCTTCAAGAAAAACAAAAAGAAGAAGTCTGAAAACAAATACAATCTTGCCAGGAGGTCAAAAGTTGAATCTCTTTGTGTAGCAGAGCTTAGTGCCATGACTATAACATCCTGTCTATAATGTGGCTCTCACAGTCAGGCAGATTTAAACAGAATCATTCCATCATCTCAAATTCACTGAATACTGCTCACTTCATTTATCTTACTTCTCAGTGTATTATCCTTTGCCTTTTTTTTTGCTCCTTCATTATTTCATATCATAATTTGTCATGAAATGATCTCTGAGGTATATTCTTAAAAGTTTTTTTTGCCAAAGTTTCGACCACCCCAAAGTTGGAATAAATCATTCGCCATATGTTATAGTCTGGATTGTGTGCACAGCTACCAGCCTCTGACCTCAAGTCTTTGACCAGCAGCACCTAAACAAACACTGAAAGTGACCCAAAAAAGGTCAAGAGTCTTTGGTTTAGACTGTGTGCAGACGGCACATCAGCTGTACCCATTTAATTACACATCAAATGTCCCCCAAAATAATGCAGCGTTTCACACGTAGAGCCACTTGAATTCAATCAAGTCATCTGAATTCATGCCTTCACATTTACTCAGCTGAAAACCATTTGAACCTGGCTGTGGTAAAAGTATCTGATAATATATTCTGAATTTCTTTGGAACCCTGCTGTAAATGTGACCAGAATCACAATGATGGGCAAATGATTGGTAGGATTCAGGTCTACTTGTTGACATTTTAACAATCTGGCCAACAATATGTCTAAGTTGATTCATGAAATTGTTTGGGATCTTTTTTCTCTCTGCACATTTTTATTTTATTTATTTATTTATTTTTTTTACTTTTACAGATGGTTTTAGCATTTGATGGTCAACGAGCCCTTGCTTTTTAAAGTGGGGTTTGTGGAAGATAAAACTCACCTGGAGAGTAAAAGCACAACCGTTTTGATTGTAAACTGGTGTCAGCCTGTCTGACAGCACTTTTGATTTTGATTTGAAAGCCTTGTAAAATCTATTATAAATGGTTTCAAATTAAAATACTCCTATGTCTAAATGGCTGTATGGGCCCTCCCCTTTAAACTGATGTTAGAGTGCCTGTGACATCAATTTTTTGTAATAAATATGAATGCATTTTTGGTAAGGTAACATTGGCAACATATTGCAAAACAAATTTCATGCGGCTGAGATGAACAGCTGTTGAGATATTTGCATGTGATGTAACAGGTAATGATGTCAAAGGAAAATGTCTGCATGTGAACAGAGCACTGATAAAAGGCCGACAATACAGACTGTAGAGAAGATTCTGATGTTTCTTTAGGTTTTTTTGAGTCCCTATCAAAGAGAGACAAAGAACAGTTAAAGTTTAAATCATTTTGTTTTAATAAACAAAAACCAGAGTTTATTTCATTTATGAGTTCCCCTTTGATGTCACTTCCTGTTTCACTTTTGCTGAGCCAAATTCCAAAGAAAATAGTCCAGTTATGCGACAAAACAATAATAATCAATAATAATCTGTACTATGCCAATTTTCTTAAGTATAAAGATGTTTTCTTTGACTTTTTGTATTTGAAGGATAGGCATATCACAGGCACTTTAAGTTTGACTTTTCACTTTACCTGCATTTTTTACAGAGTAATCCTCTATTCTTCTTTATTGACTACAGGATATTTCATAAAGTGTTAATGCTTTTCTGAATGCTAATGTTGTGTCTTTCCATGCACAAGTTTAAAAAAAGGTTTAACATCTCCCCACCATGTTTAATAGATTTTTACCAGAATGTTAAAATTAAATCAGAGCCTCTCAAATCCTCCAAAGGGTAAAAAAAGCACCCTTTTTCTAAAGCATGTAATTTGGTTTCTCAGGGAAGCCACTACAAGGTTTTAAGTTAACATTACATCACTTTCATCAGACACAATGACATCATCTCTGCAGACAAGTCTCTGCTCTTTCTGCAGCTGTGAAACGCCTGAGCGAGCACAATTCACAGCTAAGAGCCAAAGGATCTCCGGCAAAGCGATGACGGATCACTTTTTGCCGCTGTTTAATGTGGAATAGGAGCAATAACACACAAACACACACACACATTGGCAGTGACATAATGGTTCGAATTTCCTGAGATTGAATATACAGCAGCCGTGCCTCATTGAATATAATGCCGCTCCTGAAATGTCTGCACAGTATTTCTGCTCTGAGGATTCAAAAGTAACTCTCTGTGAACTCAGAGACTCAGGTTCAGTTCAGTGCAACAAACAGCTACAGTTTCAGGGGTTTGATCCACATTCTGTAGTTTATGCCAGATATATACTCTATACAAAATCTATACTCTATAGAAGCAAATGCAATATTGCACATATGGGCAATGAAGTTAATATGTCTATTACAGTCGACAGTTAAGTGATCATGTATCCTTTATTAGTTTCGTCAGACTGTGTTGAAATGGCAGGGTTAAACAGAAGGTCCCTTTAACTAACAACTGTTTTAGTGTTGCTCTTTATTCATTTAAAGTGTATGTATTCTTACAGGCATTTTGAATCTGTTAAAGTTTACACATGTATGAGTGTCTGTGGCCATCTGTGTGATGAACAAAGACCCACCAACAAACCAGGTGTGACTGTGAGGTTTCAGTCAGGATAACTCCAGGAGACAAAATACAATAATCTTTATATAACAAAAACTTTGACGAGGCAGCAATAACTCACTCTAGAGAAAAACACAAATGGAAAAACACAGAGATTGACATAAAAAAATGTTTAACAGAAAACACACAGAAAGACACCTTTAACAAGAAAGTGAGCCAAAAGACCAAAATCCTCCATATTTGTTACCAAACTGATGCAATAAAGTGTCACATGTTAGATTATCAAATGACATTTTGACACAAAAATACCGTTATTGGTCATTTACATGGTTTCATGCAACAGTTGATATTATTAAAACAAATAAGCTCACAAAAAAAGTTAACCATAATTCACTACCAATGTGTTTCTTTTATTTTAAAATAGTTAACCAGTTCTGTCTATGCTTTCACATGATATTCAAATTCAGAAAACCACGAAAAAAGAAAATAAAAACTTAATTTTAGTGTGTGACGTGTATCTAAAAGAGCATTTTTCACTGGTTTAACCATCAAAAGTTCATGTCCTGTGTGAACTTGGTGTCTATCTTGTACACACAAATGAAGACTTTAAAAAAAACTGTTATTTCTTTATTTTTCATGAGACAACAACAATCTAAAACAATAAGATAATTAACCTTACAACACAGGGAAAAGAAAAGAAGCTCACAGAGCTCATATAAAACCTCTGTTTTTGTAAGGCCAAACCATAAAAACAAATTATGCATAAAATCATAAAAAAAGCTATCAACATTACAATAAACATTTAGAATAAACTTAGAACAAGTACATCATAACAGCTATAAAGAAGCAATTAAAAA
Organism: Anablepsoides cearensis; assembly: GCA_032275365.1. Lineage (NCBI taxonomy): Eukaryota > Metazoa > Chordata > Actinopteri > Cyprinodontiformes > Rivulidae > Anablepsoides > Anablepsoides cearensis. The sequence goes on along the minus strand of JAUBOC010000078.1, from coordinate 11,619,777 downwards.
CTCTTTCAAGCCTTGTTTTTTTTTACAATGTTTTGATGACTTACTAAGTGTCTGCTTTTACATTGATTTGCAGCAATGACCACCCAGCAGTCGTGGATGGTCCTGTTCCTACTGACCCTGCTCTGCTCTGTGTCACACTGTGTAAGCTCCAAGGACAACCAGCCAGACCCTTCAAACCCACAGCAGGAGCTCACCTTCAGCCACGTCTATAAGATTGATGTCCCAGGAAGCTCCAGTTGCACTCTAGAACATCTGCCGAGCCAGGATGAGACAGGTCATTCACACAAGACATAAATCAAAAATAAAGAGAGTCAGCTGAAAACAATTAAGGATGGATTCAGGAGATATTCAATATGAATATGTGTTTACAGTAATATTTACGATAACAGGACAGACTTCAACAGTGTTTTTACATTGGGATAAGATATTATAATGTATTTTATGACTTTATGAAAGTGGATTTGTCACATTTTTGTAGGTCTTCATAAAGACACGATTATAAATGGAGAAAACGGCATTACCTTCAAACACAATATCAGGCTGCAGACACCCAAGTGTGATTGTGAGGAGTCGGAAAGCTTCAAGAACCTTTTGTACAGAGTCAATGGATTGGAGGAAGAGGTCAACTATCTGAAGACCCAGTGCACACAGGGATGCTGCGAAAGAGGTGGTGCCGTAGGTGAGCTCTAACAACCAGTAGTAAAGCTGCTAAAGTATGGAATCGGCTTTTTTCGCAGTAGGGAGAAGAAACTGAAAGCTGGGGTTTCAGCAGAGAAGAAACAACATACATTCTGGCATTCAATGAGAACCAATCAATGAGGAGCTGAGCTAAAAACTGTTTTCAAATCGCTACAAACTAATTCTCTTTAATCCTGTTTTTTCTAAAGGCGTGGACACAAGCTGCAGCGGTCACGGTGCTTACCAGCACGACACGTGCAGCTGCCTCTGTAACCTGGGATGGGAAGGCCCAGATTGCTCTGTGTCCTCCTGCCCTGATGAGTGCAACGACAACGGCCGCTGTGTGGATGGGAAATGTGTGTGCTATCAGGGCTACGCAGGGGAAGACTGCAGCCAGCTGATGTGTCCCGACAACTGCAACGATAAGGGACAGTGTGTGGAAGGGAAATGCGTGTGCTTCCCACACTTTACCGGTGAAACTTGCAACACCCCGAGGTGTCCTAATGACTGCGCCGACAATGGGCAGTGCGTGAACGGCCAGTGCATCTGTGAGGAAGGCTTTCACGGGGAGGACTGCTCATTAGGTAAGCTAAATCAAACCCTAAACACAAATGTGTATTATTTATGGTTGTATGAACTTACTTTTAAATGCAACAACATACTATTTGAGCAGTTTTAGTCTAAATAAAATGGTTCCATTTAGAAACTCACTTTTAACCTCGTTATAAAAAATGTCCACGGGGCATTTTTCTGTGTTAATAGTTACATCACAAGCATAAAAAACTTTCAGCATCACAGCACAGATTTAATGAGTTTGTATCTAGATTTCATACACAGAAGACACAGCAGCACATTAGCAACCCATGTTGGTTTTAAAATGCCAGTTTGAAGAATCAAACATGTATAAAAATGCAGGCAGTATTAGTGGTCAGGCTGAGAATTGGCAGGCAGATAAGAAGCAAATGTACAGGCAATCTCCCTGAGGCAGAGGAAACAGAGGATGAAAGAAAAACAAGAATAGAACTTGTTGCTAGACTGAAGTTTGAGGGCAAGCTAAGTGTTGCCCGAGTGGGAAAACAACATCCTGGTGATGAGTTCAAAGAAGCCTAGGGGAGATATAATGTGTGATATATATATAAAAAAGATGAGAAGCAGTTGTGTCAGGTAATGCCACGTCCATCTATACATTATGAAAGAGACAGTGAACAACGTGCACAGAGGGGAAAGAAAAGGGAGGGAGAAATGAAACCAAAGCCTTCCAGCCTGCTGTGATCAGAGAGAGGCTGAAGGACCTTTGGTTATAGCATCTGATAAGGCAGATTAAGAAAACAAAGCCTAATAATAAACAGAAAAAAAATGTCTCTTACTCCCTCCTGCTTGTTGCAGAATGCAGACGTAGAATTACTTCAAGATTCTATAAATGAACTGTCAAAAGTACCTTCATCTGACCATACATCAAAGAAGAATCAATACACGTTAAATGATTTTGGAACAGTCCTCCGTGGGCACATCTCTACTGGCATCAGACGCAGAACAGGCAGCTACTAATAACATGAAAATAGAGGTTTGTGATCTGCTCTTCTTGAGCGGCTGACATTATAGAGTACTAGGCAAATCCCAAACAAGTTTAGATTACAAAATCCAGCAACAAGAAGGTGTCAAAGTATTTTACACGATAAAAAAACATAAAGAACATTGCTGTGATTTAATGAAGAAAATGAAAGAAAATATGGATCACAAACTGAAAATCTGTTTGAGTTAATATTTTAAACAGAACAGTCAGAGAGAACTCTAAACAAATGGGGTTTCACTCCTAATTTATATA
>JAUBOC010000078.1:11570879-11588137 GCA_032275365.1 Anablepsoides cearensis | reverse complement strand
ACACCGCAATTGCAAAACTGTGTTTTTTCGACATTAACAAAATATCGACAAAGTTTTGCGCACATTTGTAATGGAAATGCAGCTATTGTGAGGCAGGAGAAGAATATCTGATTTCTGGTTCTTCGGCTCATTTAGTCATTTTCTAATTGCAGTTTCCAAACCACATCACTTCCCTCACAGTCAGTTAAGTAACTGTCCTTGCAGGAACTGATGACTGTTCACTGTCTGGTATCGAAACAGGTTTCCCAATTCTCTATCTCATCATCTAGACAGCCCAAGCACGCCGACTGTCTGAGCAGGAACTATTTTTACACAGACACTTTTGTACAGCAACTGCAAGGGTACAGAAAGAACTGCAAAAGCACACCGCACCATTTAATGACAAACAAACCCGATGTAACAAATTCAGGTACGCTTCAAGAGTGTGACTCCATTTCAAAAGATCAAACATCGAGGTGAACAGATAAAACCGTTGACTGTTTATTTGTCAAAATCAAATAGAGTTTGAGGAGACTGTCGGATAAAAAGTGGCAGCAAATTTTTTCCAGCAAGGTACTTTATTTCCACTTGGGAATGAAATGTCTCACAAAAGCTCATTGATGCAAGAGGCTGTTTCAGCCACAGTGACTGCAAATTACTTTAAGGAGATTGGTTTATACTGTTGCTTTGAGAGGCAAGTGCTTTGTTCTGTGCCAGCATAAACAGAAAGTGGGGGGGGGGGGAATATGGTTTCCCCTCCCTCCCACCTCTCCCCTGTCTGTCGGTCACAAATGTGTGTACATACAGAGTGCAGAGTGAGTTTGCAGACATACACATGCTGTATGTCTGCCAGCGCCACTCAGGTTGACACTTCCCACAGGGGCGGTGTGACGAGTATTTTCCATGCAAAACTTTAGTTCTGAAACAAGAGAGTGATTGTGTAACAGAGTAGTCAGTATAGAAAAACAAGAAAACACTAAAGAAGATGGAAGATGAATTGAAATGAAAAACCTATTTGTGATTTTTTTTTTATTCAAATCAATACCTTAGTAATTTTACAGCTGGTCTTTTATGTAATTTGGACAGTAAAACACTGTTTCTGTCCTTAATTCTTTGATTTATTCATATACTAAAAAGGTAAAAAGTCAAAATCATTCAACACACAACATTAAAGTATTGGAAAAAAAAAACTTTTATAAAATAAGAAACAACCTTGAATGAAAAACATTAAAAAAGTAAGCAAAATGTGCGACTAAAAGCCAAATACCAAATTATTCACATACAGAAAGAGCCAGAAATCAGCCATAATTTGTTTACTCCCACAGACTACAGCCAACATAATTATGTAAGTGTTCACCTCATTTTCTGTAGATCTGTTTAAATGCATTGTTTACATTGAGTGTGGACCTGCAACACAAAATCTGGAAAGTAAACTTTTTCAAACTACAACATTTAAAATAGTTCAGAAAAACATTTTCTGTTTGATGTAATATTTTGCAATGAGGAACTTTAATTTAGGTTTGTATTAATAAATACATTATTGTCAATAATACTTTAGTTAGTTTCTTCAATTTGATTTAGCTCTATTGTTCAAAACTTGGTTTGAAACAATGATGTTGTTAAGTTTATCTATGGCATCACTTTTGACTATTCTTTAAGAAAAATAAAATAAAAATCCAAGGCCTATTTATACATATTTTAGGTCTAAATGATTAATGAGAAAAGGGAGGAAAATATTTTGGAGCTGGTCCAAAACTGTAAGCGACACAGCTGTTATGGAATCCAGGGGAACACAGCTTATCAAAGTAAAGTGCATGTTTTTGTTGTTATCCTGCCATGTTTTTTTTTTTTGCCTTTTTGTGTCAAAAACAATTTGAATTAACCTTTGCTCTAACTGTTGTTTTAAGACAAGCTATTATTTACTTCAAGAACAAAATGTTAGAATGTTTCTTCTCTTAGTAATTTAGTCAAAACACATCTTTCAAACCAAATAACCACGGAGGCATAATTGGCTTAACTCACAGCTGATATTCTTAGTTGAAAAGGCAGTCATTAAGATGTAGGTTCTTTGACTCTTTCAAGTCAAAATGTCGGCACTGAACTAGGCCTGCAAATTAGTGGCAGCTGCTCAGTTTAGGAGGAAGTGGTACTTAATAGAAAAGACCATGACTCTTTAGGTGAGTGGTTCCAAACCCTGGTCCTTGAAAAACCTGTAAATCACCCATTTATACAAACAGGTGTGTCACAGCAGGGACACATGCAGCACCAGGGTTGGTGATCCACTGCTTTAAGTGACTTAAAAGCAAACCAAGAAGACCTTGGATGAGAAAGAAGAAGGCCAACAATAATTTACTAACTTACTCCAAACACCCGAGGCAAAGAAGAAAATAGTATTTATTGTTCTTCTATTTGAAGACCATTTCTGTGTGGTTTTTGCAAAGACAACAGATGGTCCATCTGCTACTGTAAACACCTGCCTCTTCTTTGTCTATATATTAACTCATAGCATTAATGAAACCAACCCATCCAATGTGCTCATCCATGGCTTTTTATGCTGTGATTGTCTCATTCTAAACCCTAGACCTAAAAACTTTTATTTAACTGGGAAATTGGAGCTTTTATGGAGAATTACATAGGGGATAATTTTAGACTGTTTAACTTGACACACTGTAATCAAATGGATATTCATTTCTTACTTAAAAGCTTAAAGGTGTTTTGTGTTAATATTTATTAATCAAAACTTCATGTTATAATGTTTATCTTGTTTAATTTGTTATTTAGATTTTTATATTTCATATACAGTATATTGTGAGTCAGTGAAGTCGATAGTTTTCAGCTGTTTTAGATTCTCACTTTTAGCCTGTACCTTCTATCTCTTGACTTCTTATTGCACGTTTTAATATTCAGAATTGAGCTTAAAGCTGTAGCTGCAGGTATCTGACTCTTTTTAGAGACACTATTATCCCATTTTTTTCCTTTAAATCCTCACATTACACAGTCAGCCATTTATTGTGGTTTCAGCTTGTCTGGTACGTTGACACTTTGTAAAAATGATTATAAGCTTTGTTTTCATTCAAATGCACATTGATATGTCAGTAGATACACGTTTTGTGAGCATACTCTCTAAACAATCAGTATGGAGATGCCAAAGTGCATGCAAGCAGAAAGACTTTATGTCAAAACTCGAATGCATCGTTACCTTCATGTGAAATTGAAATGTGGGGGGGACAACAGCTCTGTTCTGCAAAGCTTAAAATAATATTACTTTCCTACCTGTCATCTGTCACAATGAGCTCTGAGTGCTTTAACAACAAGTATGCCTGCAAAAATTATACATGCAGAGCAACCAACAAAACTCAGCCAAGCGCATAATTAAAGCGAAATAAAACTCAGCATTTTCTCTAACAGTGAAGAAAACAAAGCAAGACAAAAAAAAACTTTTTAAAATAAATAATGTGATGCGTTATTGGCTAAATAAGAAATGTTGATCACAGACACTATATATACAGTATGCACCTTCTTCTCGACATCTGCAACCAAACTGTTTTTTATAGAATATTATTCATGTTAAAAAGAGGTAATTTAGAATTCAGCGAGCTCATTAAACATTTTACTGACAGGATCATCGGATCTCCTGATGGTTGTGAAAACTGACAATTAGCAGCAGCTACTCAAGGTCATCTGGTATTTTAATGCATCTGGGAGGTAAATTAGATGGGATGGATTAAAAACAGGTATTAGGATTACCTATTTGAAAGACTGAGTGCTCTTATTAGACACACACATCTTTTTATATATTTTATATCTTTTAATTTTATAAGTAAAAGAAAAGAAAAGGAAAAACTTCACAATGCTAAGAATATAAACGGGTTATACGTTATTTCCACAGGTTCAACTCTAATCTGGGCTTTTGCACCTTGTCACATGTAATTTCCCCTGGAACTTCCTGCCTCTGCTTTTCAGTCTTACGTCAGTTTCATTAAGGAAGCAGTGACAGATGAGAAAAGAGGAGCAGCTTTTTTTGTGTCATTATGAGTTTGCAGTTAAAGTCTTCCACAGTAAGCGCGTCATAAAGTATACAGCCTTTTTTTTTTTTTTAAATCCTCTCTGGCAAAAACAAAAACATCTCAGTGTCAGAGTGTGTTTCATGCATCCTATCAAGGCTTTTATTTATATCATTCAGTGCTGAAAGCCTTCATGTTTTTGCACATCTATATGTGTACTTGTTTGTCTGCAGCATTAGCAAAATAACTCACGAACATCTGGACAGATTATAACTAAAATTATAAAATAATCATTAGCTGTAGATCTACAACTGATTAATTTGGGGAGTCAGTCAAAGTCAAGGCGGCTATTATGCTATAGTTTAATGCAAAATGACTGTAACTTGTTTAAGCTTACAAATTCTGAGCTAAAACCTGGTAAGGTAGTGGGTGAGAGACATTCTCAACACATCCACTGAGCCAAGGGTGTCCAATCCTGGTCCTTCAGGGCCACCATCCTGCATGTTGTAATTGTTTCAGTTATTAAAGTGGATATATGATTTTAAATCCTCCTTTTTTAAATTTAAATCATTAATTTGGGGTCTAAAATAGAACTGCAATTCTTTGGTCTAAATTCCTCCTTGCAGTGACTTTACAAGCCCCTCTTTCACCTCTTTTCTGAGGGGTTTCTCAAATCAACTCATTTTGAGTCTGTTTCCTCAAATCTAAGCCTTACACTCTTACTTTTACATAATTTGTGACATATTTGCTTAAAAATAGGGCATTATTGGTGTAAACTCTGTTTCTAACTGTTAGCAAAATATTTTTAAAACCACAGAACATGTTTTGGTGAAAAACAATGGATGTACAATGATCTTAATTTGAAATTCAGCGGCGGGTGACATGAATTTCTTCAAGAAATATAGGAACTACATTTTAATAAATTAAATTAGATTAAATTTTATTGCAGAGAAGGTTTTTGCCATGATCGTGAAGCAGAGGAGACGTCCCTGGTTTCTAAGTGGGGCTGCCTCTGTCTGAGAAGTAATGAAATGAGTGGGACCTGTTTTCCCTGCAGCATTCAAGCAACTAGATCAACTTAGCATCGGGGAAAGCTAATGCATAAAGATGACGTCGCTCCAGAGATGCTTCTGCTTAACTGGGCTTTCAGAAGTCATACTCTCAAGAAAAGAAAGAAAAAAAAAATCACTTGCAGCTAAATTGTTATTTCAGAGAAAAGCTTTTCTAAAACAGTTGAGTATATAAGTAGATAACTCTACTCATGGTTTTAGTTTGTTACCACTTCATTTTTAAGGATGTAAATAACTGAAGAGCCTCAGCGTTTAAATAAGTAATCAAACTCATTTCTTAGCCAAGTTTAATTATTTTGCAAACATTATTCATGCAAGTCTTCTAAAACTTATTTCAATGTTTTTGATAAAACAAAAAACTGGGTCAAATTGACAGATCACATGATTAATTACATGTTGGCTTTATTGGTTGATTAAAGCTAGAAGAGCCAATCACCTACAAGGACTTGTCACCCTGTTTATTCATTAAGACGTGTAATTGTATTGGTTTTTTGTAATTAATTGTGGTCTGTTTGTTCAGACCTTTCACAGCTTGTGATTAATGACATTAAATTAGTAGAAGTGAAAACTGCAGTTTTGGCCACCGAGGGATCATATTGAAGATTTAGAAGCACCGTAAAAATAATCACAAACACGTTTGCTGTGAATAATAAGTCTTGATGAAAAAAAAACAAATATTAGAAAACCCGGATAAATGTTGGAATAAATTCCTGCTTAAAATCCTGACAAAATGCTAATAAATACAAACTGCCTTGCTTTAATGCAAACTAAAGTATATCTGACCTTTAAAAAAAAAAAGCTCAATTCAAGCTCATGTTTTGTGTTGCTGCTGGGTAGATTGTTTTCTTATAAATGGGTGAGAGAGCTTTTCTCTATTTTTTTACTTTAAAAAATATACAAATCAGCAACTTTGTCAAATTCTGGTGTTGAGGAAGAGTTGATGACTTTTTATGGAAGATTTCATGATAAATACCCTAAATTTAGGGCTTTGGTGATGTAAATAAATAACAAAAGAAAATGTCCAGTTTAGATAATTATCACCTGCCACTGAAACATGTGATTTAATCAGCATAAATTGACCTCTACTCTGTTTGCCTGTTAGTAAAATATCTCATGAAGCCATAGAGAGAATATAATGAAACCTTTTAGACAGTAGTCACTGAATACTCACCAAGAACTAATTAACTTCTGCAGTCAGTCCAATTTAAGATGAGCAGCACAGCTTCAACCAACACATACATTTAGAAGATTGCACTAAAACTGCTTCATCATCAAAATCTTCCTCTGTCATGAAAGACAGAGAGGGATATGGATTCCTCTGGTGAGCACTGTTTTTTTTTAATATAATTTTTGTGTGTGCATTTTAACTTTCTGCATAAAAGTATTGTACAGAAACAGACGATGTCAATTTGATATAGTTGTCTGGTTTTTATGCTTATTTTAAAGCTGAAGGAGCCAAAAGTGATTTGATTTGATTGACACCTTTCATTCTAAATTTTGATGCACCAGCTTTAGGAGGAAAACATTTAACATTTTGGAAAATTAAAGCCCAGAGAACAAATTATTAAGCACCACATACGGTAGGTGGTGTCTAACAAAGCGCTGCAATTAGTTTATTTTTCTGCTTCTGCAACATGAATTGTGCCTTTAAGGCCCATCTGACCTAAATGGTGCAACCGTCTGCATAAAAACAAAAGTAGGTGAGCTCCCTCTCCTGCCAACAATGCTGAGTCCTTTTTTAAACAAACCAGGGAAAACAAAATCTAAATGAAGCTTTTATTTTCTGTCAGTTCAGTCTTTTAGATGTCAGTGCTTTTACTGTTTATCTTTTTAAGTGCACTGCACGCTGAATGTGAAGAGGTGCTAATACAGCAGTTTGAACACTTTTTGGCAGAACTTAGATTTGCTCCCACTCTCAAATACAGATGCATTGAATTTCACATAGAAGCTCTAAGAACAAAGTGCTCTCAATAACTCTGCAGCTCTCTGCCTCTCTCTCACACACACACCACCAGAAACACACTCGCAGTTATATATATGCTTCAGTTTGCACATATTGTTTCCTTTATGTACCACACGCTAGAAAAGCTCATAAAAATGTGCAACCATTGTCATTGAACTGCTACACACTTCATAGAAATTCAAAGTGACAGGTCTGAGATCTCACTTATGTCTTTGTTTATTACAATAAAGTCCTTTTTTTTCTTATTGTGAAAAATGTCTTCAAGCTGGAACAAACTGGCCCAGAATCAGCAGTTTATCAAACCCAGGATGGACTCTCACACCATGGCCAGTGCAACCCGGTCCGGAGTCATGGGTCCCGTCTTTACAGAGATCCACAAGTCTTCGTCTTTTGAGTTCTTCTTTTTTTTGGTCTCTGACCTTGAGGCGTCTCTGCAGCAGCAGCAGCAGCAACAGCGGTTGGCATGGCGACAGCAGCAGCAGTGGCAGCACACAACCACGGCGGTGAGGAAGACCAGCAGGGGCAGCGTTAGCAGGACAGCCAGGCAGATTGTGTTGTACGCCCCCTGGTTGTGTTTGTCCACCACGAAACTCCAAAGCTGCGTGAAAAAATCCTGGATGCTGTCGGACTTTCCCTCCATTACTTTAGGCTGCGGGAGAGGTGGCGCTTTTTTTTTCTTTTTTTGAGACTATCAAAAAGTTTAAATGGATATTTTAGAGAGATGGGGAAATATAAGAGTTTGAGTCCTTTTAAAGGTTTACAAGTTGATTGACGATGCTTTCTGTTTAAATGGAGACCATATCAGTCCGTTGTCTGACAGGTCAGAGAGATGCAGAGACGTGCCGCTCAAAGATCCCAGATGAGATGGTTACCCTGAAGCACAGTTTTTATCTGATGGATGTGTTCAGACTTGTGTGGGTTCTATTAAACTGAAACACTGGAAGTTAATTTTATGGTTGCTTCCTGTTCGGAAATGTTCATTTTAATTGTCTGAAAGATCAAACGCTGATTTGTTTGAGGAAGTTTTTTTTTAAATCCCCCAGTTGCAATGATTTGATCTTGATGTGTCTGTTGAGGCAGGTCCACATTCCACTAATTGTTATCTTGAGTCTCCTCTTGTCCTCTTGCCTTTTTCTTTTGGTTTTGTTGGGCTTCTGTATTGGTGTAGCTGTGACAGACAAAAAAAGAGAAAATAATTAACTCTGGCAGAAATGTGGTATACAGTTTGGCTTTCCCTGCCCATCCTTCTGTCTTTACCACCCCCTCTTTCTGCTCTTTGTCTCTGTCAGCTCAGAATTTTGTATTTTAGCTTCTCTTTCATCAATATTGCAGAGGAGTCATTCTGGATTCAGAGCAGATCCCTCCAAGAGTCCCGCTGAGGAACACAGACGCAAATCGAGAAAGAAATGAAGGGAGATTGTGTCTGAGCGATGGCGAGACAGAGAGAGAGAGAGAGAGAGGGAACCAATCTTTCTAAGAGTCCCGCTGAGATGGAGATTGTGACAGGAGTGTCAGGAAAAACAAGAAAAGTGACAGAAAAAAGGCCAGAATGAGACCTCCTGAAGGAGATTTACCTGAATCTACTCGGCTAATGGTTTCCAATTGATAGAATCTGTCTTGAGAACCTATAAATATCTGTACTATTTTCTTCTGCTCTGTTTAACCTTTTGTTAAACAGCTCTGAATGAGACACTTTGTGCTGGCGGACCGGAGATAAAAACCAGTTCAAATACAACTAAACTGCTTCTTTTAAAAATGAAAGCACAAACTGTTTGGGTAAATCTAAAGCCTTGAGGTAACAACCATTTTTTTTTCTCTCCTCTAAATGACTTTAAACACCATTTAACTCGAGTGGCTCTGCAGCTTTCCGCATTAGACACTCCATATTCGAGTTGAAGGAAGGAAGAAAGATTTTTATCTCATGTTTGGTTGCTTCTTATAGAGAGACAGAAGCTGCACCTGCAAATGGAGAGAAAATAGATTTGATGTGGCTGTCGCCGCTCGTTCCAGCTCATGTGTGAAATAAGTTTACCCGCAGAGAGACGCTAACTTCCCACCTACTCTCTCGCTCAACAGGAAGGACCCTCTTGAAGCAGCTGAATTGTCAAAGTCAGAGGCCAGAGCAATCTTGTCAGTTAAAATAGAACTGATCTAAAAGGAAACTCCCCTTGAATGGCTTGAATACTTTTGTTTAGAGTTCATTTTAATAAGAATTAGTATTACAATTTGTGAATATTTATAATTGAAAATGTGTATTTTTGGCAAGTGAAAAACAAAATATTAGTGTCACTAACATATTTTTCAATATTTAGAGTGGTAAAAACATTTTATTGTTATTTAACTCACTGTTTTTACATTATGCTCATTTTTAATAAATGGTAAATTTAAATGTTAAAAAATATCTGTAAATATTAAATCTAAATGTAATAGCTGAATCTTAAATGTTGAACTTTACGTTTCAGTATTTAGGAATGGAATGCAGCCATTGTTGTTGGTGCTGCGGGCTCTTGTTAGGACATCATCATGCTGAGACAACAGCAACTGCTAACGCTTGAACGCAGCTAAAGCTTCCCTACAAGATATTAAACCTGTGGCCAGTTTCTGAGCTGCACTTCAAACTGAAAGACCACAGGTACCATTTATATTGTATTTTTAGTGAACACATTTTGAATTTAGAAATTAAATACCCTCTTCAGCGCCATTGGAAGTGGCTAGCATCGGCTAGTGTAGCAGGATGATGACATCATACTGGTTAGTTAACGCTAAAGTCACCAAATCATGACTTTTTAATTTATTTCCAATTAAACAGCTTTAACGCATAGTTCTATTGTAGTACGCTTTCAAATTGTCCAATAATTTTCCTTAAATTAAAAGTTAGAGAAAACAAAGTTACAAGTGACACAATCTAATTTATGTTTAACAACTTAGCCTTTACTCTCCATTACTGATCTCACCTCTCAGCTTTAACACTACACGTGAAGCTGAAAATAAAGTTCCAGTTTCACATCTAGAATTAATACTCAGCTAACGAGTGTTTTGTAAGAATAAATCAGTACATGTTCTGCAGTAAACTGACACACCATGACACTTACCTTTATTTATTTTATTTGCACTGTTTGTATGATTCCTTCATTGTGGCATGTGGAATTATCCAACAACCTGCACATAAGGAAAAAAAAATGCTGAATTTGGACAGAAACCTGACAATATACTGTACATCACGTGTACACTGAGGTGTTGCAGCCTGAAGTAATTGTCTGCTGTTGCTGGCTGCTTGTACACACTGTTGTGATGAGATTTGTGGCGCTGCTGGAGCCCTGGCTCTTCCTCGCATTATGAAAGCTCTGTCAACACGACAAGTCAGAGTCACCGAACAATAAAGCCTGCAGGAGAGGCGCTGCGCAGGTTTTAACCTGGCTTGGGTGAAGGGGGAGGCTGGCAGTGAATCAGTACAAAGTCATCAACTGGAATGGATAAGTCACCAAGTGACTCAAGTCTGGAATAATGAGATCACTGCCCTTTATCTTGGTGAGTGTGAGTGTTCACATAAACAGAAAAAAAATGACAATTATCTAGAAAAATGAATCTCTTTTTCTACACAAATCTAGTAATTTATGTGTCAAACAAAGCAAGTATGTTGACACTCTGTTCAAATGTGGTAGATTCCCATTATTATTCAACCAAAACCTTTTTAAGCAGGCCTTTTGCATTATTTTGACATCATCTGAAGGCACTCTTTTAGTCTCCAACAAGTTTGGATGAAGCCACATGTTTTTGAAAGAATGCCTTTAAATAAACCGTATCCTCCTCCTTTCTAATAATTTTACTGAGATGTCGTCCTACAACTCTCTCTCTCTCTCTACCCTCTTCACTTTCTCATGACATCGGGCTCCCCTTGAGCCAATCCTGTACAGGAAAGGCCCATTCCATTCCTTGGGACACACAAAGCCAGGAAGGGGCTGAGAAGAATGTTTTGATTGCACTCAATTGGCCCCTGCTGCTTTTTTAAGGAGCATGTGTGACCTAAAAGACAAGCGTTGTGACAGAAGGCATGGCAGGAATCTTTAATGATTTGCCTCAAGCGCACAGTAAGCAGCAGATCTCGCATCGGCCACACAGCCTATAAAACAGGGATTTCTCTTAGATTATGTCACCCACAAACACAATTTTTCTTTTTTTATTGTGACCTCAAACAGCTGTCATAGACCACAAAGTACAGTTGTTATGTTTTGGTAGCTACTGATAGTTTGGGGTAGTTTTCCACACAGTGTGCAAACTCATTACATCTCAGACGTGTGTCAACTTGATCCTAACTTAGTGAAATGAGCAAAATAGAGGACTTTCCTAAAGTATGAAACTAAAAATAATTTAATCCATACAATAGTGGTTGAAATACTTTTTCTGCATATAAATTGTCATTTCATTGAGAAAACTCATGTAAGATTGTTGTTGACGCTCCGAAGCGCTCAAAAGCAGGAAGAAACCTATCAGCTCACTGTTGCAACTTGTCACACATCCTGTCAAATCTGACCACAGCCAAAACAGCAAGTTTTTTAAACGGAGCCCATGGCACCGAAATGTCACTGTAGTCTGAAATCGCTCCACAAATACATCACCCGCTTATATAAACCACTTAGAACCATTTCAGAGTATTTACTGGCACTCAAGATCTCTCTCTGAAAGCGGCACCTTACCCCGCAGGCGCTTCTGTAGCAGCAGGTCACTTCTCCCCTCCTGTCTAATCCAGTCAGCTGCTGAGACTTCTGTTCTTTCTGTTTTGGCATCTGGCTTCTGCTCTGTTCTGTTCTGGTACCCCTCACTCAGACATCTTGACAAGTCTTCACTTTCTGTTCCTGTTTCTCTCTCTGTTTTCCGTTCTCCTCCTCCTTCTCCTCTGTGTGTGTGTGTGCGTGTGTGTGTGTGTGTGTGTTTTGGTCACAGCGTCACTGCACCCTGCCCACTTTGTGTAAGAATGGGCCCTCTGTCTTTGCTTATGTTTCCTGCATGCCGTATTGAATTCCTGTGGTTGCTTTCTTTTTTTTTTCTCTTTTTCTTTTTTCTCTCACACACCACATGTACTGAACTACGTCACACAGAGAGGCAGAACTTTTGAGTAACCTAATCAAGTAAAAATTAGATACTACAGAAGCAGTTCTAACTGTTTTACTAATCCGACAAAACCTTTTGCAACAATAGCAGCCTGTTGCAGGAAAGGTGGAGACGAGTTGCACAACGACACGAAACAGCTATCCACCCATCCCAGAGTCCCACGAGACTGTAACAAAAAAAAGGAGAAATGAAAACTGCGTCTGTTTTGTACATAGCATCAGATGAACACGTTGGATGAAAGCAACATGAAAAAAAGGTGCCATGTGACGTGTTTATATTTGAAAATACCGTCGCTCTGTTGCAGCGCCTGTGGCACTGTGGTCAATGCTCTCTTAGTTCAGTCAAGCAAAGTAGGATATTTTATTCAAGTAGGATGAAAAAGTCTCCTCTGAGGGGACCTGTGGTTAAAGTGCATTGACACATTATGTTGTTTATCTATTCACATATAGGAGAGGGCTTTTCAACTAAACTTACTCAAAGGGCCACAGTTGCTCAAAGCCAATAGCTCAGAGGCCAGACATGGTGTGTCAAGCAATCTCTTTTGGTATCTCTTATACTCTGGTAGCTCACCGCCATGGAAGTATGAATTTCTTATAATACTTTATTCTAAATAACTTCTACTTCATTATAATTTTCTGCAAGTATGTGAAAATAGTTTGTTCACCAAAAAATTCCTCACACCCTTCCTGTCTCTAATCATGTGACTAACTAAAGTCGCAGTGTGTCTGCAGGGCACGGTTACATGAAATCCGATGAGGCAAGCCTCACCGTGTCCTGTAGGTGTGTCTAACTGTTCTTAGACAAATAGAAACCATCCTGTTTTAAGCGCACAAACATATTTATGAAGAGCGCCAGCTCAGACTGGCGGGGCGTTCACTGCCCACACGGTGAAACTGTAGCCCAGCTGCTGCTGAGGCTCAGTCACCTCCAGAAAGAGTTGATTAATGGCCTCAGTGAAGCAGTTTTCCCTTGATGGAAATCGTTTTTTTTTTCTTCTTTTTGGAGGGTAGTTTATATGAAAATGATTTGACTGTATTTTCCATTTGCTGCTGCCTCTGATTGCTTCTTTCAAACTCTGCCTGTTCAAGACATCTTTTTTTGCATACGTTTAAGCTTACAGGAAAACTTGAAGATTTCACACTCACAGCAATGAAAAGCAGGATATCGTCTTTGTGTGCTTGTGTAAGTTTGTTAGTGAAATGTATCTGTAGTGTTCAAGAAGATTTTTTTGAAAATAATCACAGGAAATACATCTGCAACTAACACTTGAAGTCAACCTGAGTATAAATAGCCAGTGCACCTAATTGACCTTAGCAAACACAGAAAGTATGATAATTTTGTCAGTTTCACAAACAACACATGTGCTAACAGATCACCAAAAAGTCATTGAGTATCTGCGCACCTGACACATTTGGTTGGTTTTAAACGGACAAGATTTGTTTCCCTTTTATGGAGGTGGGAATACACTCATGCAAACCCTGGTGAGGACCAAACAATGGGACCCACTTTTGAAGCGGTCTTGGTCTGCTACCAAACAAAATCTGGTGCGGTTCAACTACAGGAAACATGCACCTTTTTGGTCTTCAAAGCCACCGTTACTAAGTGTCTTGGTAACAATTAGCCCTTCAGTGTTGCTAACGCTAACATTATGCTACAAACAATGAGCCATTGTGGGTCAGGGCATGTGGAGCATCTAGTCTCCTTTGTGTTGCAGCATTTGCCAACTGCGTCCCAAAGTTAGAAGTACATCATCGCAAAACCGCCTTTGAACGAGCCGCTTTTAAAATTCTAAATGGTATTGCAGTTGTATTAACAGCACCGTCTTTATTTCCGTGTCTGTGCTCTGCCCCGCCCCCATCTTTTCTGCCCAATGATTGTAGCCCGCGTGGCTTTGTTTATAAATTATGGTCCACTTGCAAAAGAAAGCACAATGTAAAATGCAAACCACACCAAACAGAAACAAATAAAGTCCGCTTTTGGTCCAGGCCAAACAAGTGGATGAAAGGACTTTCCTGGTGTGAGCACACATTGTTTAAATTTTTAGCATACAAACTAGTAGGCGATATGCATTACTTCAAGGATCTTTCTACCATTATCTTTGAATATACAGAATGTCTATTTTTGTGACTCATTTGCCACATAAAAACAAAAAAACTCACTTTTTCCAATTTGGAAAAAAAAAGAAAAGTTTTGATGTTATGCACCAGGCTGCAGAATCTGTCTCAATATAAATGAGTGGTAGTTACTGAATAAATGCATCACGGGGGATTTTTGCCCTTTTTGCCCTTTTCTTGATTTCTTATCTAATAAGCGCTCCATTATATTTCCTCTTCCCTCCAAGGACACCCTAAGTTCAACTTATGCTGCACTGACCCTCATATACGTCCCATTTCCTCTGCAGAAACCTTACTCTCAATTTATACAGCACTGACCCTCTGCTGTAATGGCTGCAGCTGCCATCTGCTTTTCCACTGTGAAGCTTACCTACAAGGGAAAAGCTCAAATAATGGACTCTTTTTTTTCTTCTTTTTTCTTTTTTTATCCTGCTCTGGTCTGCGACAGAACAAATTGCAGGAAAGACCACCAAGCTTATGTTGGATCACCGGTCAGACAATTGTGATAGCAAAGAAGAGTGGCTGTGACATTATACCAGCAGCGTTAAGTAAAGGCTCATGGAATTACTGGACTGTGTAAAAGGGAGTTACCGATCACAGCGACCTTCTGCCGCTGACACAACATACTGTACACTGAAACATGAAGCCAGCAGGCTGCGAGTTCTTGAATGTGAGCGCTAATGAAAAATGACTAAAGTGTGATTGCAGTGGGGACTGACAAGCTTCCAGGATAAGCTCGCTAATAAATCAAGTCCCCTCAGAGGCAGAGCTGAACTGTGACTCAGTTCTGGAAAATGTTTGGGCCCATGCAGGTAACGAGTATGATGGAGGCACACACAACCAGGCCATATAAGGAACTGCTTTGGGTTCTTTCATAAACCATCACGGAAACGCTAGTCGGCATGTAAACTAAAGACTTTTTACAAGGGCCTCTCTCTACACATGAAGTCAGCGCACTATTTTAACTTAGAATGACGCAATAATCCCAGTTTAACTCTCACAAGGCACACAATGCTTTCTTGGGCTTGACTTTGTGTGAAACATTTCTGTCTTAGAAAGAAAAGTTATTCTTAAGTCTGATGCAAAAATAAACAGACTTCATCCAGTTGCAGAGAATTTTTTTTTCTCCCCACAGGTTCCATTTGCATCACTAGGGACTTTCTGAGTTCCTTTTTTTTTTTTCTTAAAATTTCCAGAAGAAGAAGAAGTCATACAGACTATGTGAAGATAAAGGAGTTACTCAGAAAGGTTGTGGTTTTCTTTGGATATTTGTGTGTAAGGTTTTAAAATAATATGGTTATTAGAACTAGAAGTGAGTCACAGACTTAAAAGGGATCATTATCGACCTCTAACCTGGACTCATCTTTTCAGCAACTGTCCTGCACTTTTTTTTCTTCCTTTTTACTGTTATAAGAGAGTTCTTAGTATCGCCTTGGATAAGTGTTTACATGTTGAACTTCATGTGCATCACGGAGACATTCAGGAATAAGACAAGTATTTCTCAGCAGATAAAAGGAGTACAACAACAGCTGCGTCATTATCTTTTACAGACAGACTTTGGCTAGTTTCTGAGAACAAAAAAACAAAAAAAAAACAAACATGTGACAGTTTTGAGAAAAGCACAAACTGTGACATGACCTTGTGTGGTCGGACCATGATAAAGCAGTAACACTTCAGTGTTTTCTTTGTGTTGCAAATGACAGCATTTTCCAATTTTAATCTGACATTTCATATTTTTGTTTGTCAAAACAATCTGAAGGAACTTTTCGACCTGCAGCAAGGAAAGATGCAACTTCTGCTGCAAAACTCCTTCATGTCTGAGTTTCAACTGTTCTCACTTTAACAGTACTTATTGCTCAAAGCAGAAAGATGAAGGCTGACAGTAATGTTTTTTTTTTTTTTTTGCCTCTGTTGCTGTGTCTTCATGCATCTGATAAGTTCCTTGTTATCTCCAATTACTTATATGGAGTCATAGTAAAACTGGTTTATGAATACTAAATTTGTGGATATGTTTTCTTAAATAACACATCATTCTTTTATATTTCTGCAGCATCATTTAAACGATTAGATCCAGAGGGAAACTTTGATTGTGTTGCTGTTTAACTATTTATTTGTTGTTGTATTTTTAGAATCCTGACCTTAGTAATCTATTTTCACTTTTTAACCAAATAAAAAGACGGAAAAGGTTACTTACTTGTCAAAACAGCATGGTTTCACTTCAATAGGATTTAAACTGAACGTGTTCTGAGTTAAGACTAAAATAACTGCCAGAAAGCAAACTGACACACACACACACACACACACACACACACTGCTCACAGTGTGGCTTTTGAAGATACAATCCCATCAAAAGTCATGTGCATGAAGAGATCTATTTTTTTTCTGTCTTTCCTGCAGGTGATGCACTAAGTGCAGAACAAAGTCTCTCTGGAGCTCGTCTCTCTGTTCACTGTAGCCCTGAGTGACACTTTCACATGTTTCTGCTTTTACATTTGAAGGGCTCCTGAGGACAAAGTTCAACCAGGGTTTTAAAGACCTGGGCTGGCAAACTACAAAAAAATAATTAATAATAATAATTAAAAAATCAAACTTTAAAACTGAAATCTGTTAAATATTTAGTTGTACTTATTAATCTAGTTTGCTCTTGTGATGTTCATGTATGTTTACATGCAGGTACTTGTGTCATAAAATAATTGGACAGCTAATACTGTTGCATCAATTTAGATTAAATTTACCTGCAGAAAGCAGCTGAGGTGCCTGGGATCATTTTCAGTTGGCAGCTAATGAGTGCGAGGAGTCAGGAAATGATGAATGGGATATTAGAAATTCCAACTTTACTTTCTTAGCCTACAAACAGTATAATCTGTGAAGTAGAGTTTAACCAATAAAAAATGCAGGATCACTGTGTACGTTTAAAAAAATGATAAAAGCTGGATTGTTAGAGAAATACGAAACAGAATAATGTGTATCTATATAAATTTTTGTTCTAAAGGGATTAGATGATATTGTCTTTTGTTTG
>JAUBOC010000078.1:11551488-11563322 GCA_032275365.1 Anablepsoides cearensis | reverse complement strand
CCCCCCCCCCCCCCCCCCCCCCCCCCCCCCCCCCCCCCCCCCGTCTGTTTATTCAGGGGCAGATCGTCTCCTCTTGCTGCTGATGCTACGGAAGTTGAACGGCCTCATCTTCATCTCAACAAAGGGAATGGAGAACTCGTGGCCTTTCCAGTGGTACCAGTTGATACCCTGTAAAAGTGAAAATGTTTTTTTTTTTTTTAAGACGCCGCTCTAGTCTATTTGAATTTCTCAGTAAAACATAGGCATCAGAGGAAATAACAGAACTTATTATAGACCAAAGCCCGAGGAGGAAAATGTTATAATTTCAGTGGAACGAGTTTGATTTCAGTTGAGAGAAGAACTCCGAGCAGGAGAGCCAAAAACGCAATTTACCAGCTAACACAATAACAACCTTAATCTAATTATAGCCACACTCCAGCCCTGCAAATCCACATCACCCTCTTCATCCTGCCATCCCGCAGCTTTACATTCATGTATGTACGCCCGTCTATCTCTGTTCCCACCTGTTCTTAGTTTAGGTTATCAAACGACCGAGAAAGGCGGGGAGCGGGGTGAGAAAAGCAGTGATGCTTTAAAGCCTTTGTGACTCAGCCTGGTCTTAGCTTCACACAACACATCACTGGCTTTCTAGAGCCATTTCAGCATGAAGGTGAGAAAAAGCTGCACATCATGCTCTAGTTAAATAAACTCTCAATACTCCTGTCTTTCCATTAAAAAAGAAAAGATGCCCACCTGAATTTGATACCAGCTTAAGTGTTGTTTTTCTCTGTCTCAAAAATACTTATTTTAAAAATTAAGGTCAAACATTGTTGCCTTGTGTAGAGGTTTCACTGAAAAATAGCATTTTTTTCCCTTGCTTGAAATCCTCATCAGAAAAATCAGATAAAGAATGGAGACTTTTAGCAAGTTTCGTTTGATTTAATTTACTAATTATTAACCTTTCAGTTTGAGGGGTTTTAACCTTTAATCAGTGTGTTATAATGGTGCCCTTTTATGTCAATTTTGTAAATACCAAAATAGACTTTCAAAATGTCAACCTTATCAAATGAGGACATTTAGTTCAAGAGTGGGTTCATTCAAATTGCCAATAAAAAGGAAAAAAAAGGAAAAAAAAAAAATCAAATTTTCAACTCCTACCCCCACAAGAACAAACTGAGCTTAAGAAAATACAACTGAAATTATCTCAGTTGAAAGTTTGTTTGTGAAAGTTGTAAAATTGTTGAGTTTCAAATTCTAAATACCACAATTAAAAAAAAGATGCTGTCAGTGGTATAAAGCCCAATTTCACTCCACATCCATGTGCATTCATTTTGTTCCACAGAAAAAAAACCTGTTTCTGAGCTGCATACAACTCATAGTTTGTAGTCCAGAATTTCCATCCATTGTCAGCATATAACACATTTTTAAACCGGCTGCCCAGAGGCTGGTTTAGCATCGCCTCAAAGAAAGCACGTCCATGTGAGCAATTGGCTCATGGTCTGAAATCACTTTCTTAGCAGAGCAGTTTGAGTTCCAGTTTTAAGCAAAAAATAAATAAAAAATTGGGTACTGTTTATTCCATTTCATGTTGCATGTTATGCTATAATGTTAATGGACCTGGTATCATCATAAATTATAAAAGGTGCCATTTTAATTGATAAGTGCAAAAAATATTTTTAAATAAATAAATAAATAAAATTGCTAATACTTGCACAGGAAAAATAATAAATGTGCACACAATAGTCAGTTGGACAGTAAGGATTAGTGCACTGTATTACACTGTACAAACAAGCAACATGATGACTTCACCTAATGCCATAGTGGCTTCTATTACAAGTGCTCATATTAACATGATTGTTTCTGTGGGGTCTTTAAAATCCTGCATTTAAAATTCATATTTATTATACAATTTCACAGTTCACCATGGTTCAGAGCACAATACTTGTGATTCTTTGTCCTGATTGCTTATGGAGCTATAATTTATCTCCAATTTACCCAATGTGTAAATCCAATGGCCTCAAAATGCAAACATGGCAGTGACCCAGAGGAAAGAGAAATAAAGTGTACCTAAAATTCTCATTAAATTGTTCAAGCACTCCTATTCTATTTATTAAACAGCTTGTATCCTAACATTTCCTTAGAATATTCATGCAAAACGTTGAGTTAATCAACATTATTTTTATTTATTTATAACTAGATTGTTTAGATGAATTAGTACATAATAATGATGATGTAAAAAGTTTTAACAACAGCTAAACTTTTGCATGTAAACTCCACGCTTTGCATTTTGTAGCAACTTCTACATGGAGTCTTTCCTTAGAAGCAACTTATGAGATTTTCTATCTCGCTGGCAACTCATAAATACAAAATAAATGCTACTATATGCATTTAATTTGGCCTTGGTTTCAAAATCCAGTTGTGCTTTAACATAAAGACTCAAGCTGCAAAAAGTACTTTGATTTCGATAACAGGTGGACCAACCTGGCTGTGTCTGGACTCGCCGTATTTGCCGTTCAAGTTGGCCCGATGGCAGTTCTTGTACCACCAGGCTCCTTTGTAAGACAAGGCACAGTTTGTGACAGCAATGTCATTGTCTCTGTCTTTAGTCGAAAAGGGTCGGCCCTGATGGTAGCTGAGAGAATCACCTGCAATCAGAGAAGATTGAGACAGAGAGACTTAAATACCCGCACAGATCCCAGGAACAATTACAGAATGCTCAAGTTGACAGGCTGAGAAATACATGAAAAGAAAGAGTAGAAAAAATGGGGAAGTGATGAGGCTGGTTTGAAAAGAGGGAAGAAAATATTAGAAAATAGCTGAGAAGGTACGGGAGGTAGTTTACACACAAAAGGAAGGTTCGGATGTTAAAAAGCTGTCAATGTTAAGTGTTTAGTCTCATACCAGCAGTGCCATTGTACTCTCCTATCCTTAGCTTGTAGAGGTTTCTTGCATCTCCAATAGAGAACTTGTCATAATTAGCATAGACTGATTCCTGTCCATCCCTCATGTCAATTCTCAGCTCATAACGACCCTGAACAGCAATCTTCTGGATGTTGTCAAGACCTGCAGAGAAACATGACATTAGTTATATTCATAAATATGTTCTCTATTCATGAAACCTGCAGTCACTTAATGACTGGAAATGATATTTCCTTGTATGGGTCATCCAAAGCTAGATATTAATACAATAACTTATTAATTTGATTTCTTTATAGCTTGGATTAAGGCTACACAATACCAGGAAAACCTGTGATGTGTGATAACTGTGCATAATATTAGTATGACAATTGAACTTGTGATAAATGCACTAATACTTGAGTATGTAGGGTTGTTATCTTTCTTCTCTGGGTTCAGAACAAAAAAAACAAACATCAACAACGGATACATCATTTCCATTTCGACATGACAACTAGACACAGCTGCTGTATTAGCAGTGAAACACCAAACTGCATGCATTACAGTTTCTTAATGACTTTAAATCTCCTCCATAAAACATTTTCTGATGGTCTACACACTGAAAAACACCCCTTACCAAGTTGTTATGATTTGATGTAGCATATTGTTTATTAGTCAAATGTTTGCAACTTTGGTTTTGCTAGCACTAGCTTTTCTGAACTCTTCATTCAGGTCTTTATGATGGTATTGAATGTGATAATGGAGATTAGTCATGTTTCCTCTTGTGGCTGCCACTAGTTTTTGGTATATCTTGCAGAGTACCTATAGAACCAAAATATCTCCAAATAGGAAACATCCTGTTTTTTAACCAGAAGTTGTTAACTTTTCCTCACATATTGCTCTCAGTCATTGTAACTCTCAGTAAGCTTGCTCAGTTGTTTGCTAAGCACCTACATCTATGTAGGGGGAGTGCATCTAATGTAAAAAGATCCATCTGATTGGCCAAATATATGATAGGATCTTTTTGATTGGCCAAACACGTCAAGCTTTAGCGTGATTGCCAAAATGCATAAAATTCAAAAATTTAAAGCAACTATTTATTGCAGTTTCTTTCTGATATGCCTATTGCACAGTCTGTTATCAAGATGACAATACATTTTTGACATTGTGCAGCTAGTTTGGACACAACGCAGTGCAAGTGTAAACTCTCAACAATCAGGAACAAAGTAAACATAGAAACCTCTACTTTTAAGATTTTCAGTTAGTTGTTTTCCTGGTTGTAACTTGAGGGAAAAAAAAAATAGCCTCCTTCTTCTAAACGTACCTATCTGGCAGTTTATTCTCACCTCCCGCTTTCTGGGTTGATAGGTTGGATCTGGATAATTGCCACGTTAGACATCTTTGTCAGCTGGTGTGTATGATTGACACCGTTGAGTGGTGGACAGTGTGGTCACCTGCCCTCCTGCAAATACCACATGTTGCAGCTTTCTGAGATAATGTGGCTTTGCCTGCTATCTCAAAGGCTGCAGATACGGGGGTCTTGTTTGGGCTCCGACACGCGATAAGGCCCCACACCAACCTGAATGATTGGAACTGCCATTGCTATCAGATTACAACAAAATCCCATTTGGAAAAGAGCCCTCCTCTCTGGTTAACCTCCAGCAGATGTGTCACGTGTGCACTTTTGCTGAACGAACCTTGAGAATTATTATTATTTTTTTTGTGGGTGGGGGTTCTCTGTCTCTGTCTCAGTCCTAACTGATAACAAGTAGGAAGGTAGGGCAACAAAGTATGCTGTATTACAGTATGTCAATAGGAAGCAGATAAAATCTATGTTACAACACAGAAGCACTTAGGGTGGCAGAGGAAAAGCAATTGTTGTAATAAAATTGTGTTTAACACTCAGTCACCTCTAATTTCCACTGTATAACATCACTGTATTATCAGCAATTAATGCACCACACATCATTTTTACAGTTCTTTTACAGCTTTATTCCTAACTGGAGCCATTGGAAATACATTTTGTCACACCACTGAACTGTCGTGCTATTATATCACATTTTATTACCGCCCTTTCTCTCGCACATAATGTCGAAACAATGAAGGGGGGCATTAAAACAAAAAAAACAAAAAAAAAAAAAAGAAAAGAAAAAAGAAAAAAAAGAAAAAAAGAAAAGAAAAAAAAAAGAATGGGATAATGATTACAGATCGCTCAGAGCCAGCTGAGTTTCTCTTTAATTACACCATCAAATTCACACTGTGTTCAGCAGAGGTCAGTCAGGAAGAGGAGCAGACAAAGAGCGGCATTAAAAACGGCCGTTCTGGAGCTGCAACAGATAATCAAGATAGTCTTTACTGCTGGACGGTTAAGTGTTTCTTCTTTTCAGTTTGAGTAGATTTAATATTGGTGTTTATGGTTCCTATTGTGCAGTAAATTGTTATTCTGTGCGCAGAGGTGGTAATTAGCTGAGTGTTCAATGAAATGGCTCCCCAAGGCTTCAGCGGTGATCTAATCACTTGAAAGAGGAGTGACGGTGACATGCTGCACTGACCCTCTGTAGGACTTCACCATTTATTCCTTTTAATGGATGATTAAACGCTGAGATCACCTCTTGCATTGACTAGTAAAAAAAAACAAGACTCAATGTTATAAAATTGTGATCTCTGACCTCAGTAGAACCAGTAAGAGTTACCTATAATTATGTTCTACAAGTTGTAAGAACTATTGACTAAAGATAATTGCAATCATTGTCCAAAAAATGCCTAATACTGGCTGAGTGATGTTTTAATAACTGGAGTTTAAAAGACTGTTTGGCTCAAAAATTACTTTAATATTCTAGTGCTCATGCAAGGCACGGAGGGTTTTCAATTTCTTCATTTTACTTGTAAATATTAAACATTGCCTTTGTGTTTCCAGCAAATCGGCACGATTTTTCTTATCAGTCAAAGAATGTTTTCCAATGTCAAACTCTGGTTTGCACATGCATAACCCAACATTTTTCAGACGATGGCAGCTTTGGTTTAGAGTTTCAATAATCTTCTTTTTTTATCTTGCTTTTGGCTGCAGTTTGAACTTTTTGTGCCCAGAACAAACTTCCCTTCCATCAGCAGCACAGTTGTAAACTTGTTTTCTTCCCACTGCAGTCATTTTCAAATGTTTTGGCCTGACGTTCTAATGTTTGGGAAAGGCAGTCGCCAGTATTTGATTTTAGGCTGATTAGCACTTGTGGGTATTTTTGCACAAAAAAGGCTTCCTTTCTCCATGACATGTTTTTTTTCTTTATATAAAGCATACAATCTTATAGTTTCACTTTTTTGGTCAGATTGTCTGTCCTTAATCATCTTTCTGTTTTGCATCCTTGTTGGTGTTTCTTTTTCTTGCTGAGATCTTAAAACTTTGCTTTTGGGTCTTTCCAAGAACATAAGTTCTTTTAACACCCAAGTTTTATTTTCAGAACAATTTTTTCACAACTGTGACATAGGACAGTTTCCAGCCTTCATGGGAACAAAAATCGCAGACAAATCATCCTAAAGTCAAACTGTGAAATGCTCACAGAATGGGCAGAAAACAATGAACAAGATACATGTCAGAAATTGGCCTTAGTTAGTTTATTAACTAGTTGAATTCGTAGACATCAAAATTGGAAAACAGACTGATTTTTTTTAAAAAGGATCCCAAAAGAAAAAAAAAGCTCCAAACAAACCCCCAAAAAATTAATAACTTGGCGTTGCCTTTTGGTTATCAGAGCTCTATTTAACAAAATTACAAATCACAAAGTTTCTGCAACAAAGTTAAACCAACAATGTTCCAAATGTCCAATATGCAGACAATCTATATGAATACAAACTCACACTCTCATAGCTTAAAAGGTTACCAAAATAAAACTGTTTAATAGTATTCCTAATATTTTTATATGTCTATTTTAAGCTGTAGTCATTTGTCTAACGTGATATTGTTATGCTGCTGCCACAGCTGCCACATTTTGTGCTTTATGTTGGGACGACGATGTTCCATGCCGGGATGCTGTCTGTAATCTTGAACTATGGAGCAGCTCTTGATGCTCCATACCCCAAGGTTACATTAAGCTGCTTTTATGCACTGAAATGATAAAGTTAAAGCACAAACAAAAAAATGAAAAAAAAGAAGAAAAAAGAAAACATGAAATCGGGGGGAGAGTGCAGCCTGGGAGGCACACACAAAGTAAAGCAAGGGCCTGAAGATGAAAGTACTCTATGTTGTGAGTTCAGACGAGGTGAAAGGGCAGATTATGGCTGATTCTGCTGTAGCAGAAACAGGTCAGATAAAATATTGCGCTCACTGAGCAACATACCAGCAGGGCTCTTATGGCTGCATTGTAGTGAAACTCCCATAAAAGTCTGGTAAAACCTACCAGTGTGGTTCTATGTGATGCCTTCAGGTGCCACGGTGTAAAATAAAAAAAGCTTTCCTGTCACCCGACATTTCTTTCTGTGCACTTGATGCTTTAAAAAGAGGGGGGGGGGGGGAGCTGAATTCCTTTCATCTTCAATGAGCTTGCACTTTAGTGAGAAATCTCATTTTGTCTTTGTTGAGAAACAAAACAAAAGAAATCATTGATTGATGCCAGCCGTTTACCATTTCTTTGGAATTAAAATGTCTAAAAGCTACATTTGAAAGCATGTTTATGTAAAAAAAGAACATGGAAAGTTGTATTTAATTCAACAGAACAAAGTACAGCTTTAAAAATATCCAGTAAAAGATGTATTTTAAATGTATTACCCATTTTGTCAGCTTTCGTCTATGATGAGATTTTTTTTTTCTTTCTTTTTAATGGCTGTCAGCTGCGATGCAATAGTCTAATGCTCTTATGTCACTTTTAAGTAATCAAACAATCTCATGTTTCTTATTCATTTGATGATATATTCATACAGTATTTCCTTTTAATTATCTGCACCTAAATAGCTTGTCTGTTACGAAACATGATTTATTTGCACATTTTCTCATGAATATAATTATTGTGTCATAATGAGATTTGGAAGGTTGAGAAAGTGAGAGAGAAAAGAAAAAAAATATTCAGTTGTCCATCAAAAACAATAAGGATCCCCTGCTGTCTTGACTTTAGATCAAAGCAACACTATAAACAATTACAAAGTAATTTCAGGGAGAGATGAGTTTTCAGAGAATCCAGTAATGAACCACATAGACTTTGTGAAGTGAAGAGCAGAAAGATAAAATAAAAGAAAATAGGTTTAGCTGCACACCTTTTTTTTTATAAATATAAAAAAAATCTCAGAAAAACAAAAAGTTTTACCACCTGCATCTTTCTTTTCTTGCCTCTTTGTAAAACCGGTGTATCAAGTAAGAGCAATGAACCATTATTGATTGCCCGTATTAAATTCACCTCAGTCATGGGGATGGTGTGAAGTGACAAAAAGGGACGCTGCGTCCAGAAAAGTGAAAAATATATTGAACAAAATAGGTGGCCTGTCACCGCTCAATACCAGCCACAGACAGCCGCTGTAATCTCGTGGGTAGAGTGAGATACAAAAATAACGGAGCAGCTAACCTGACCTGAACTGTAAATTTTTGTCAAACAACTGACGTTTTATTGGACACTAAAAACCTGTCAGAGTACCTGAGCAATCAGCCCTTAAAAAAATAAAATAAAATTCCTTTCCACCTTCATTATTTCCAAAAAAAAAAAAAAAGGAAACCTACCAAGCCAAAACTCATCCTCCAGATTTCCAAATCCAACTCGATAGTCGCTCCACTTCCTGGAGAAGTCTGTCAGGCCATTTTGACGACGTTGGAACACCTAGACACCAAAGTGATGAATATCAAAACACTTGAAAACATGTTAGATGTTTAAACCAAACCAGTTTACAGGTTGTGTTTTAGATCACCGTGTAATGCTCAGTCTCTGCCATGCACCTTTTCTCAAATAACAGCAACAAAAAAGGGCAATAAAATGTGTTATCTTCTGGATGACTTACAATCCAGCCTCCTTCATCTGTGGTCATGTCACAGTACACCTGCACACCCTGGCTCGGGTCCCTGTTGATGTAAATTGTGTAGACGCCACTCAGAGTCTCTCCATTCAGCAGGT
This sequence comes from Anablepsoides cearensis, assembly GCA_032275365.1. Classification (NCBI taxonomy): domain Eukaryota; kingdom Metazoa; phylum Chordata; class Actinopteri; order Cyprinodontiformes; family Rivulidae; genus Anablepsoides; species Anablepsoides cearensis. The sequence goes on along the minus strand of JAUBOC010000078.1, from coordinate 11,554,362 downwards.
GTTGGGCACAGTTCTGAGGTGTTGCAAACAGACGACTCCCTGGAGACGACGAGTTACAACACATTTAATTGGCTCCTTTGCTTTGCTTTGGTTCAGTTTGAAAAAAAAACACACAACAAGCTGTTGCGACGAAACATCATTCACAAGGTCCAACTAAAATGGCTTTAGCTCTGTTGTTTCTCATCATAAGATGAGTTTCAAACTCTGGCATGAAAGGCCGTAGAGCAATAGATATTCCTTAAAAGGGAATATATCATAGAAATTCCACTTTTTTAGCCCTTTAGTTTCTCCTGGTGCAGTGTAAATACCTTTATATTCTATTTGGGTCATATTTTGCAATCCGTTCAATCTTCTCTATTCCCTAATATGTTTTTTGAACAGTAATGGTAAATAATAATAATAATATCATAAGGTCGTGGACCTCTAGCTAACCATTATGACAAATCTGCTGTTCTGTAAGTTTGTCGTCTTCTTTCTCCTCCCTTTCTGGGTCAGACTCTGGCTCCAATATATAAGACTGGATGGACAAGTCTTCTGTTACTGACATCTTTTAATCAGTTTGTATCTAAAAACTTTCTGTACTGCTAGATAGTCGCACCTCTGCTATCAAAATATAAAAATGACCACATTGGAGTGGGGCGGGGTTTAATGCGCCTCATTTGCATTTAAAGAGACAGCACTAAAACGAGTTGCTCTCAGACACCCCCCCAGAACAGAGGCAAAAGAGGGGCTTGTGGAGCTACAATAACGAGTAATTCAGACTAAAGCATTAAAAATGAACTTTTATATATGTCAATATATTAAAAAAGCTAGATATTTGTGCATATTCAAATATATATATTAGGGGTGCAACAATACATGTACCCATATCAAACCGGATCGAACTGTATCGGACCATTCAATACAGAGCTTTAGGTTCAATACACACTTGTATCAAACAACACAGATTTTTTAAAATGTATTTTATCAACTTGTCTTCTGAAGATGCTCTGTGTTGAAGGATCAGTGGATCCGTGTTCGACTACTCCACCTAGGCTGCATTTTCTAGCGCAGATCCTCTGAGAAACTTGTTGTTTTAGCAACATTTAATTAAAAAACTGGACTTTTGAGGTTAAACAAATGTTTATTATTAATTTCAATGAATTACGATTTAAAAATGGCATGAAAATGTCTCTTTTTTGTATGGAAAAAATATCGAACCGTGAGACTAAAGTATTGAACCGTGAATTTTTATATATATAATGATCAAACATGTTTGTCTGACAAATACAGCTAAACTGGTTTATGAAGCAGAACAAAGCTCCAAACACAAGAAAATCCACAACAGAATTACTGAAAAAAAAGAATCAATGTGCTGCAATGATTCAGGACCTGACTTGATGAAAATACTGTGACTCAGTAAAGAAAAAAGAAGTCCTCTTAATATATAGAAAAGCAAGAAACCCCAAACTGAACAATCTTGTAAAGTTGTCTCTGAATGAAATAAATGATTATGTCCAGTTACTTAAAGCCTTAAAGTGAAGAGTAATGTGCTTTCTATTAGTCATAATTGTACACAAGGTCACAGTATGTTTAGCTTAAACTCCTCCACTACCTTCAAAAACATGTGCAGCCTCATTGTGAGTCTTCTGCAAAGGGCTACAGGCAGAAATGGAAATTTCTTCTGTCTTTAGGGACTGAATGTCGTGTATTTTTGTTCTGTGTTGACTTTAATACAACATCCAGTAAACCTCTGGGGCTAGGAACACACAGCCATCATGGATTGTTTTCTAAGACTAGTTCAAACACGTGTGAATCCTGTACCTGTGGTAAAAGTGGTGGAAACCACAGCGCTGGTATCGAGTCCTATTGCAGCCTGAAGCTTGACGGAGTACTCTGTCGTCTCAGCCAATCCCTCCAGCCGAACCCAAGTATCCTCTGCATCAAGGATCAGCTCCTGGTGAATACACAGGCCCGAACTCATGAACACTTAAAAATAATAATTAAAAAAAAACTTATTTTCTGTAAAACTATTAATGCTGTGTGCATTCAATACAAACCTCAGGGTAAAACAAATTCTATTAGAATCCCTGCATGATACTGATAAAACGCTAGACTCAGCTTGTGATTTTTTTTTTAAAGAAAGAACTATGGGAACAAAAAGACCTTTAAGCTGTTCTCCTTCAGGGAACTCAGGATGGTTTGCTTTCCGTTTTGGTAATACAATATTCTCATGACAACACAAACAGGCGCAGTGTTTTGTGGAATCTAAAGAAGAAATTTTGATCAATTTATAAAAACAGAATTTCACTTCACCTCCACCTGCGGCGAAGCAGGACATCTTTCCTGTGCCTTCACACAGAAAACACAGAAAAGAAGAAAAATAAAACAGATGAGAGAAAGTGGTCGAAGAAGCGAAAAAGGAAGAAGAAAAAAATACAAATGTGGACGTGTGAAGTTTGGCACAAAGGGAAAAAAAGGGCTGCCAGAAACAGCAGATGAAGCAAACAAGATGAAAAAGACTTCTCGGACAGCCAAGCAGAGAAGCTGCAAGCAATAAAGGAAACAAATGTTTTCTATTTTTAGTGGAAAAGTCAGGGCGCCTATGATCATTGTGTTTGTTCTAAGTAGCCTAAATGTCTGACAAGCGTGTTTTCAGTGACACCGCTGCCAAAGATGTTTAATAAATGAAGTGAGACACGGCTCAGACAGACACTTGTTTCTGCAGCTGAGTTTGCATGTTACAGTTTAGCCTGGATGCACATTAAATATAAAAATAGTAATAACATATTCAGCCAGTTTGGTTGGAAGGGGGGGTCACACACACACACACACACACACAAACACACACACACACACACACACACACACACACACACACACACACACACACAC
>JAUBOC010000078.1:11524129-11534657 GCA_032275365.1 Anablepsoides cearensis | reverse complement strand
ACTTTTTAAATGGAATTACTGAAATAAATCTACTTTTTCATGATATTCTAATTTTATGACCAGCACCTGTATATTAAACACTAGAATATTAGGGATGTAATTAACTTAGACAGCAACAAACTAACATTTTCTCTATAAAATATCTTAAATGACATTTATTTTGAACTGAATTTGTAACAGTAAAGTAAAATGAATGACAAGAAAAATAAATGACTAGTAATTAAAGCTTTGCATGAAGCAACATGAGCGCATCTATAAAGAGTCACATGTGAGCAAATAAATATAAGTGAATACCTTTTTATAGAATGAAGGCAGTTTGGGAGATAAAACATCAGAATATTGTAGAGTTCAAACACAGAAGCTTTCAAATTGAGAGAAGAAAATGTGCCTGATTAAAAATCCCCTACAGACTAATGTTCATATCTGAATCACTTCTCCTTGATATAGAAGAAAAACATGAAATATATTGCTGTGCAAACATCTTTTACACGTGTCTTTCAAAAACTATACTTGTGACTGTTTGTGGTGTCTTGCTGCTCGAACACAAATATTTGAACCTGCTGCAGCAGTGGAGTTCCTGCAACGTGTGAACTGAAGTGTTGCGCTGCAAGGAAAACGTGCTGATTAAGAATTATGCATAGCAGAAATACTGTGTGTAAGTAAAATGGTTGCTAATACAATAATTGGAGAAGTGAAACATGACCAACAATTACAGTCAATTTTTCAATGAAGATTAGTTATTGGTGGGTGCACTTGGCAACTGATCCTGAAAGATTGTTTGAGTGCCTAATCAGTATGTAGATTAACAGTTTATTTTTTATTATTATTACTCCAATGATATTTTAAGTACTCTCCAAATGTGTTTTAATTATAACGAGGTCCTTGTAACTTTGACAAAACTATTATTTTATGAAGGACTTTTTAATAGTTAAGATTTGGTTAATTTTAAATTCCTGGTTTTTGTTTAACTGATGGGGCATAAATGATAAAACTGAAAAGTCGCTTATGTTCTGTCACATTTGAACGCCTATGAGAACGCCATCCATATTGAGTTTTACATCTATTGCCAATTTTTTTTTGTTCAAAAATGTAAATGAGCATGTTTTAATTTCTCATTCTTTTTTGAAATGCAGAAATTATTTATAAATTAAAGGCAAATCATTGCTTGATAGATTGCATATTGCTCACTGCCATTTACGCCAAATTCTGAACATTTTATAATGAGAAGAGATGGAGAAATTGCCATACAGATCAAACCTTGTAACTGACATAACCAACCTTATCTGATACTGCAAGATTTGGAAAGATCTACTCAAACTGTGTAAATATGATGACAATCAGCTACTACCACTTCAAACATCAGTACAATATCTATTAACTACAGATAATAAATTATAGCCATTTTTGTATTGGCTGAGGTCGATTAGCTGTGGCAGACGCCTTTAAATTGAGTTGACTTCAAAAATTGTAGATAAACAGCAAATTGTTATTTCTGAAGGTTTAATTAAAATCACTTCAGTGGTTTATGAGATGTTATACTGATGCCAAGAATTAATGTCACATCTAATACAAATCGAGTAGGTGTTCTGGACAGGTAGAAACATGTTGAAACGTTTCAACAAAGTAGAACCTATTCAGAGAACTTACTCAATTTTTTCCACCTGAATTATTAAGACATAACAAGACAATTAAATTAAAGTTTAAAGCAAAGATGTACAATGAATAGTGCTTGAAAGACATATCATGCAAGATTTTAGCTCAATATATTGAGTTTTTGCCCATTAATACAACTGTATTTTTGTGAAATAGGGTGTTATTAGTGAAGGTTGCCTCCAAATGAAGTTATATATTCATGTATCTTTGAGACATTTGGTTGAAAAGAAGGATTTCAGCCAACTCCTGTTTTGGGAAGAGTGAGGGGTCCCGACATTTTCCTAATGAGCTCAGTCATTAGCCCTTGAACAGAGCCTCACACAGTCCATTCAGAGTCAGCCCTGCCAGATTCATTTTAGATTAACAGTACCTGCTGTGTTGGCAAAATGAAAAATGGCTTGCTGCTTTTTCAGCCCTCTTAGGATAATTGATTATGGAAGTGAGGTATGTAGCAACTGTGGTCTTACTCAAGTCATTACATACTTGGCCAGGCAATGTTGGATTACACCTCCAATCCCCTGTTTATGTATTGTTGTTGAAAGCTGTATTAAAGCGTCCCTGGTTGTGCATTGTGCTGCGTGAGGAAAATGTTATTTACCATTTCTAACAAGCTTGACTTGGGACTTGTGTTTCTTTTCAGGCTATTAAAGCCCTGACGTCTCTGATCGTCAAAAGAACTCAGGGATTCTTGAAAGAAGGAGCTGATAACAGCAATGGAGAGGCAGAGAGGTGATCTCTGCTGCTTATTCTGGATTCTTTTCTTAACTGAACACAAATGTGCATACATCATTGATGGTAGTGTATTAATCTCAGGTTAGCTGATATTTAATTTAATTTTTTTAAAGACAAATGCATAAGCACATATATTAGAAGTGTGCTATTTAGACTCAAGTAAGTGTAAAAACATTGGAGAAAACCATGTTTTTTTATTTCCTAATTTACAATTTGGTGCAACATTTAAGGGCAATCAATTGATATATTTCCTAATAAAAATAAAGTGAAAAAAAGAGACAGATTCAATTGGGATCAACAGTAAAGAAACGGAGGAAGAAACCAAAAAAAAAAAAAGCAAAACTGAAAGACAAAGACAGACAGGCATAGTGAAAGATCGAAGTAAGTCAAATGGATAAAGAGGTAAGTAACAGTGGAAAGCAGCAAGAGTGATGGCACAAAGTGAGATGGAGCTGGGAGGTGGTAACCAATTACAGAATCACGGTGCGGACAGTTTCATCTGTTGCAGCAGGAAAGACCAAACCTCCTGCAATGTCGGCTGTATATTTCGATTTTATGTGACGTGTTTGTGAAAGCGTGTACATGAGAGCCTTTTGCACAGGTGTGAGTTGAACAAATGCTCAGACTGTCTGGCAGAGATGGAAGTCCTCATTTATTCCATGAAATGTAGCAGTGCTCTTTATAACTGAGGAAACCCTCATAATCAATCAGTCCTAAATTAGAAAGTCAGCTGACAACATGTTGTTTTAGTTAATAATCAAGCAACAAGTGTGAACATGTATCTGGTTTTACCTATTGTACAAGCACACATTATGCTTTTGTGTTGTAAATGCATTAGGTGACATTTTGACAGTGTTAGCAGGGTTGCAAAACCAAAAGTACACAAAATGGATCTGTTCTTCCCAACTGAAAGCTGTGTTCCTCAGTGTTTGTTGCAATAAACACATTTTATTTGCCAACAGGGTAATTTGGTTCATTTCAAATAATATAAAATATTGCCTACCTGCCAACATTTGTTGGTGGCAATGAGAGACACTTATACCCATTAGTGAGCGCCAGTAGCATGAAGGGATCCTAGGAGGGTTCAGATGCATACCCCCCAGAAAATTTACAAAAACCTACTCAAAACTATGCATTTTCTAGGCATTTGAAAGACATTTTTCTAAATACATAAGAATAATAAAAACAAAAATGTTCTAGATTTATTGAAACGTGGAACAGTGACTTATAACTAGTGTTTGAGGTGAACTTTATCTGAGATCATACATGTGTTTTTTGCTTTGTTTTTTACACACTGAACACTGAGTTTGTCTGTAACCAACAGACCAGCCTGATAATCTGCAAAGTAAAGAACAAACAACTTGCCCTGCACTGTTTGGTCCATGATTTTAACACATTCCCTCGGTGGCTCGCCATGAGCAGTGAAACATCTGGTCTAATAAATGATGGTTTGATGATTAAACTTACCTTAACATCAACAAAAAAGACTGAATCCATTCTACAAGTCTGTCGCAGATAATACATGTTTTACTGACTCACGCTTTGTATTACCGTAACTCTGTGCTAGTTTATGCCAACAGAAAAATTCTGACGGTTTCTGACAGCTGAGAAGTTGCTCTTTACATCCAGCATCGACTAATTACAGTAACATGGCTTGTGCAGTTGTGAGAGGCCCGTAAAGAAAACCCTCCATCTCCATCCTCCCACACACACCGCTTGGAAGCACAGACACAGAAGCAAAGTCAGCGCTTCTCAAATGCGAGACATTTGGGTGCCCCGCCCACACTCACGTCCAAATCGGGACGGTTGACTTAAATGTTGTCTTACACTCTGGAATATATGATCAAATTTTCTAACCATCGGGTTTTTTTTTTTTTTTTTTTTGTGGAATAGACTTTCAGCGACAATTAATATTGTTTTTAAAGAGAAAAATAAAAAAATGAGGTACTACAGCGATGTACTGTAATTAAGAATGCAAAACCCTATAATACAGAAAAAATACAAGGATAAACAAGGGCTTTCTATGAAAAAATACTAAATATAAATAAAACTAAATACCAATTCAGTTAAACAATTAAGCCATTGTATTTGCATATACACATCAGTTTATTCAGGATTTATATTGTTAGCTCTTACCTGTGAACACAGATGTGCTGACAACTTTGCTCTCCTGACTCCCTCTGAAAGCACTGATGCTGATCTTATACTCGGTGGCAGGAAACAAGTTGGACAACGTGTAGTTTGTCACATCGCTGTCAATCATCTCACTGTCCACCCGACCTGCAGGAGACACCCCAGCCAATCAAAACACAAGTGCTCTTCTCACTGTACGTTACATACATGGTGTTGCCGTGTTAGCCAGCGGCTTCATGACATACTTCAAGCAGGGAACGGCTGCCCGGTGCAGAAATTTAATTTAAAAATTCAATTAAAGTTGACTGATAAAAAGTTGTGATTAATTAGCTGTAACGCAGCACCGCAACAGTGCGCTCGGATAGAAAATGTATCTTATATATGGGAGCAAATGCCACACTCGTTTAACTGTAACGAGAAACAGCAGTGAGCTTTGTGTAAGTTAACATAAAAATGTCATGATGTTAAAGTAGAGTTAGGACACCGTTTGCAGCTTGTGCTGATGGGCCGTGCGCTTTACCTCTGCCTGACTTGTAGGAGAGCTTGTAGTATTCAAATGGAGCGAGAGGTTTGATCCAAGAAATTGTCACTGCGTCCTCAGTCACATCTGACATCGTCAGCTCTTTTGGTGGGTCCATGCCTAGAAAAGGGAACCATGTGTAAAATGCAATGGTGTGAGCTTTTTACAATGGACACCACAGGGGAAAGCACAGCCTTATCGTTGCTTTAGTCCTAATGGCATAAATGGAGCACACTGTGAGGTAAGATGACACCACTTTAGAATATTGTGCACATGCACACCACAAATCATAAATCTTTAGTTGCCATTTAAACCCACAAAAACTACTAGATTCCATAAATCGGTGAGTCGAATGAACCACATTCACATTGAAACTGAGCAGAGTTTACACAATATATTTTCTTTGTTTTTGCTCACATTTAGTTTGTAGCTTCTGAGACGATTAGAGCAGCTGTAGAAATATTTCAACAAGAAACATTTAAACAAACGTTTAAACTTGTTACTAGTTTATGGCTCCCATTACAAAAGTAGGAACATGAATTTAGTAGGAATAGTTACAAACTTACAGGAAAAAGAGGACAAAGAGCTATAATAATGGCTAGAAAAAATTGAATTTTACTTAGTATTCATTAATGCATGTTCTCAAATTTTAACAGCTTTGATACCCAGTAAGACTAAAACGGAAAAAAAGGGAACAAATCAACAGTTCCATCAGAAAAAAATATGATTATTCTGTATGTCCCTCAGGTTGATCAGAGTAATATTTGCAGTGTGTAAGCTTACATCAAAGCACCGTTTGAACTGAGAATTGTGGTAAAATGACTGTCAGCTAAGCCAAATCGCCTGTAAGTACTGTGGCTAAAACGTAGAGGAAAGCACATTTACAATGTTGCAAATGAATCAAATGTAATGCTTAAAGCAAATTGGGGAGGAAAAAAAGAACTGAGTGCTGGAGTGCAGTTTCTCACAAACACTCACAGTCAAACAAGTAACATCAAAGCAGGGCAGCAGAATTACCGTGATGTGAAAAAAGAAGTGCAAGAAGTACAACACATCTATCTCAAAATTCTTAATCAATTCCCTGCTTTAGAATCAGTTCCTTGTTTCTGGGTTAATCAAAAGAGAGAGGAAGAGAAAAAGCTCTAAGCTGCTGAGGTTCTGTCTGGTTTAAAGCTGGCACTCTATTCAGTATTTCTGGCACAAGTTAACATATTTAATATTTAATTTGCTCTAATTGTCTTAAAGGTCTTTCATGAAATGATTTTTCTTTCATTGCCTTTTAGACAAAAAACAAAGGATTTCTTTTGGTGCTTTTCATCTCATCGTTGATCACAAAAGGTTACGTCGCTGACTCTATTCTCATTAATTTCTCTTCGCAAGTGTAAATATTCCACTCGAGAGCCTTTTTTGTCTGACAATATGCCAGTTTAAATGAAACAGGAAAATTCAGCTGGGAAGTAGCCTGAAAATGTACTGGAAGTTAAAAAGACATCAACAAGTTAAATCAAAAATAAATATAATTTTTAAACAAGATAAAAAAAATATTGTGAAAAAGGTACTTTAATGAGTGGCTTCATAGAAAAGCAAAAATGTACAAAAAGGGAATTCTATCATACAAGTGTGAGCTGTTAAACAGCATCCTTCATTTCTTTTAAAACCATGTTTCTAGTCTTAAAACAATGACTTTCGGTTGTTACAAATTTAAATTACAATTTAGATTTGACATTAAATCAATCAAATAGAATTAGAAGATACACTGGCTCCTCAGTCAGGCTTCTTATTCGCTTTTTTTTATCAAACGTCAGTCATCTGATAGCGAAACAAGAATAAAACACCTGGGATTTTTTTTTTATCTGTAAATGTAGAAATAAAAAAAAAGATAAATGTAGTTTGGCAGTGCAATGGCTCAGTGGTTAGTACTGATGCCTCACAGCAAGAAAGTCCTGAGGTTCCTGGTTCAGACCTTAAGTCTTTGAGTGGAGTTTGATGTTCTTGTGCTTGTGAGGGTTTTCTCCACAGGTGTAAAAATTACTTGTAAAAAACCTTTAACAGAAAACAACTATTAAAAACCAGTTGACTATTAAGAACCAGTTGATACAACTTGGTTAAGTAAATTCAGCACTTCATTTTTTTAGAGTGCACAAACAATCCTTTCATGATGAGTTTGGATCATTTTAAAATTTTTACTGTGTAACAAGGTGTTAAATATTAAAGTAAATAGGTAAAAGTATCATTATCTTATGTTTTAAATGTAACAAAATAAAGCAAAAGTTACAATTAAAAAAAAGTAAAATTACAGACCCTCAAAAAACTACTTAAGTACTGTAACCACATAAAAGTACTTAGTTAGTATACACCTTTGGTTTTCTCTGGGTAATCCAGGTTTCCCCACAGAATAAAAACATATACAATAGGTTGCCTTCAGGCTCAGGCCTCCTTTGGAAAAGAAATTTATGATCTCAATGGGATTTGTCTGGTTAAATCAAGGTTAATAAATAATGTATTTTCATTTTATAAACTGATTTATCTTTTTTTTCTACTCAACCAATAAATATAAATAATGTTAATAAATATTTTTTCTTGATGCCTTCCATTTTGCTAATTTAAATTTAGGATTTTGATAGATCCAGTTAGTAGAATTGAGAAAACCTTTTGTTTTTGCAGCGGTAGTGGAAGTTACTTCTTTAACTACCTTTAATCTTCATTCAAAACATGACTTCTTGTTGGTAATTTGTCTCTCATTTTTTAGTGACCTGACATTTTCTGTATAAAACATGTTACTAAAAAAAATAAAACCTCACTGATTCCATGTGGCTTTGAACATGATCTCATTTAACGCTCACAGAACTCCCATGGTGCACATTAGCACACTGTATTGATTTTTCCCCAAGCAATAATTGTTTCAACAAAGCTCATACAATGCTACAAGCATTCAGGTTGATGTGTTGTCATCCTTTTAAAAAAAGAAAAGAAAAAAAGCACTTTCCTGTGAATTCAAAGCCGCTCACCTGTAGTGAGTGATGCCGTAATGGGCTCGGAGGTAACATCCCCCTGTATTGTGATTAGACTGACGGTGTAGTAAGTGGATGGCAGAAGGCCCTGGACTAGTGACCTCGTCTTGGAGCCATCCAGCGTCACCTTAGAGGTGTCAGTCCCGTCTGCAGAGCTGTAGCTCAGAATGAAGAGGTCAGCGGGTGGTGCCGGGGCGGTCCACGCCACTAACACAGAGTCTGAAGTCACCTCTGACACGTAGAGGTGGGTCACGGGTCTGATTCCTGGAGGGAACGGGGGGTGGATGTGTTTTAGAAAATACCAGACAGCTTTCAAGTATGGATAAAAAATATATATATGTATCCTGCAGCGAATGAAAAGCAGTGATGAATAAGTTGTTGCATGGATGAAGATGACAGACAAGCTGTGCAATGAGGGATGAAAGCTCTTGAAGATAGGCTGTTTGCATTAAAGCTGAGAAAAATCAGCCTTAAGTACAGCCTTAAGCCGAAGAGAACCACCAACACGTGGCAGTAAGGGTTTAATTGGTCATGAAAAGTGGAAACTAATGAGATCCTCTGGCATTAGGATGAAGATGACGACTGCCTAAGAAAAATATAATAGGAAAAAGACATATTAATAGCAGATGCCGTTATTTCGTGTGGCTTGGATGAGAGGTGAAGCGACGAAAAAAAGAAACGGCAAAGGAGCTGATGCAGCAACAAATAAAAGAAGAATTTAATATGATTAGCAAGGTGTCTCCGAATAAACAGCAGGGGGAGAAAAATGGCACATTTGACTTCTCCTTTACTGATTCTTTCAGATTAAACACAAACTGCAAAGGTCTTCTAGTGATCAATCATCGTATGAAACCTACATTGTTTACCCAAGGCTGCTTCTGTATTCTTCTCTGTGAACTCTTACATCTTCCACAAGCTGTTGACGTGTACTCCTGCTAAGTAATCAGTTAAAACAATACAGGAAAGGCAACTCTTTGTAACGAACACTGCTATACTTAGTGAACTTGTGTGCAGTAGAGTTAGAAAGCAGGGTACACAAAAAGACCCACTACTTTCTTTAAAAAAAAAAGGAAAGTGTGATTTTACTTTAATTCCACATTAAATGTTTCTGGGATAAGTCACTTCAGTGTAACGATGGTGCTTATGATGAAGGCCGTTGATCAAATTGACAGAAAGTCATTTGTAGATTAATAATTTAGAAATGAGAGAGACCATTGGTGACCACACAGAAGCAGTATACTATGTGATAATGACTACTTTTTATGCACTGATACACAGATTAAATAGAACATTTGTGATTTTTGATGGTGAGGAAAAAGTTATGTTTCCTGGACTAACTTAAAAAAAAAGATAAACTATCATTAAACCTTATAAAAGTGGTTTATCACGCTTACTTTTGTTTTGCACCCCTCAAAAACACTTTATTGTAGCGATTGCCCTAAAAGGTTGTGCAGCAAATAGTTAAAAGTATCATCTTTTCTTTCAAGGCCAGTTCATTAGTTTTTTTTTTTTTTTTTGTAACTCGGTTGAGTCGCAATTCAAAAGCAGTGTCTGATTTCCATTAGCTGGTTTTCACTCATCTTTTTCTTTTCTTTTTTTTTTGCTTTCGACACGTTCAAGTAACCATCGTGGGTCACCTAGTTCTTTTTCATTGCTCAACAGCCATCTCTATGTTCTTGTTACTTTATTAAAACGCTGCTCAGTTAGCTGACCTTGCTTTTTATCTATTTTTTTTGTAAACTCAGATATGTCTGTAAATCTCTCGCCTGGCTTTGAAATAAAAATAATATATATATATAAAAAATAAGAAAATCTGTGGGCAATAATTTGATATTTTCACTATCACAAATGCACCTGTATGCAAGCAGACGGCTGTCAGTGTGTCACAGAGAAGATTGCACACAATCCAATATTTTTTCATCGACTCTCTTAATCTGTCATTTTACTCGGTTCTCGTCTCTCTGCAGATGGTTAAAGTTAAGTTCCTGAAGGAGCCGTAGTGAACAAAAGAGAACAATGATGATGATGATGATGTGACAATAACAACTGCCACGATGGTCACAGTGGAGAAGAATGATGATGATAATGACAGCAGTGATGAGGGAAAAAAGAAAGATAAAACTGACAGCAGGTAAGCGCGTGTCCATCATTTGGACATGGTTCTTTGTGTAACTTAAATTCACATCAAGCCTTTTACAAAAATAACAAAAAGCTTACAAATCTGAGAGGACTGATGGACGCTCTGACATGTTGAATGGATAGACGTGACTCGGAGGGAGAAAAAATAAAAAATAAACCGTCTGAAAGGAATACCACTGCAGAATCAGACACTTGAGTGTGAAAGCACGACTAAAAAACTGTGGTACTGAACATAATTTAATGATAAAGCATTATTTATACTGTATAATGCAATAATTGTTCCACATATGATTTATTGTATAGAAGTCTGGGGAAATGCATATAAAACTATTACTAATCC
>JAUBOC010000078.1:11502991-11513482 GCA_032275365.1 Anablepsoides cearensis | reverse complement strand
AGTTTCACTTTTTAAATGGAATTACTGAAATAAATCTACTTTTTCATGATATTCTAATTTTATGACCAGCAGCTGTACATCTCTGAGTTGTACCTCTACCAGTAAGAAGGAAGAATGTGATAAACACTCATGACTGTTTCAAAATAAAACATTAATGTCCCTTACTCCATCACAATATGAGCAAAGCGGTGCTTGCATAGCATTGGTATATAGTGTGAATATTAAACTAGGCCCTTTGGGCATTATACAGCTCATTTCATTTGGCTTGTGAATTATTAAATTATTATGCACAAATTGATAGAGGAATCAGTTGTAGTTCTGTTCAGACAGAGTTAATGACAGCAGTGTCTTAGCCAATCAGAACACTCCTATATAAAACAACTAAGTTTATTTAAATATTTTTCACATGACATACCTAATTGTCAAGCCAATCATTGTTAAATAACTCTAAATATCTACATTAAAAAAATAACTTTATTTTTTTTAACATTATAATTTAATCCAACCTTAGCTGAACCCTAATGCACAGTTCAGATGTCCTTAATAGATCCTCCCAAACCAATAATACTTACTTCCTCTTCTTTCCTGCTTAATAAAAACTAAACTCCTGTCCTGGCAAATGGCTGTAAGGAAATAATGAAATGTTAGCTGCCAGGCCAAATCGAAAGCTATTAGCATCAATGAGCAGATCAGTGGCATCAGTCGCTGTAGTTAGGTTGGTGTTCTGTGAAGCTGTTTTGCAGTCAGAGCTGATGAGCTAATTGTTTTGTCTCATCATCCAGTGTTAGAGACTGAGACAAGACCAGGACTTTTAGGGCTTGGACCAAGTCAAGACCAAGACCAGAAAACAAAAACAAAAACAAAAAAAAAAGGGGGAGGGGGGGAGGGGGGGTTGAAGAGTGACAGGCAATGAGTCAAGTTTGGATTTGAATCAGTAGCTACATTTTAAATCCAATGAAAGCAAGAATGTTAACAACTACACTGAAGAATAATCTGGCAATTTAGTGATATTTCCATAGATGTGCTGGTCTTGAAATAAAATTCAGAGTCCTCAATGTCCGAGACCAAGACAAGACAGAAACCAACAAAAAGTGAGACCGGTCTCAGCTACTACTACTATCATCAATGTGAAACAAAAGCAACTTTGTGTTTAAAGACAACAATGATTCTGCTTTTGGTGCTTTCCTTTAGAAAATTGTCTAAATTAAAAATCTCAGGCAATTTTTTTATGATTTAAAACTATTGTGCATTGCACTTAACACATTATGTATTGATTGATTTACTTGCTTTCTTTATTAGTATTTATGTACAGTAGATCACAAAAAAGATAAACATTGAAAGTAATAAAAAATATAAAATCAAAAGCAGAGTATTGTTTATCATATTCAAAGCTAAATGAGGACAAGGATATTAAAATTTGACACAATAATTTTTAAAAAGTCAGACTCTTTCATTTTCTGCTCCTCAACATTTTAGCTCTTGAACATTTTTTTTAACAATATGTATGATTTATTAAAGCACCTAATTTTGTCTGTGGCCATGCTTAACATGACAGGCAACCTAATTGCAGACTGTGCCATATGTGTGCCAAATTGTGCCAAACAATTCCTCTGAGAGTTAAACGCACTGAACCATTTGTGATGTTTTGAATGTTTGTAAAGCAGTTTGTTACCATTAACCTTGTGGTTAATGGATGTTTTAATAAGAATATAATCTGCTTCTACACAGAATCACAACCCGTATCATTGCGATGTGAGTAGTTTGTAGCTCTTGCTTAAACATACGTACATGTTGTGAATGTAGCGGTGACCGGCTGGCTTCGACCCTGGTCTCTGAGCGCCACCAGGTTCACTGCGTACTGCTCTCCTGGCCTCAAACCAGTTTGTACAAATGAAGTGATGGTGCTGGGCAGCTGAGCTGTCATGCCGCCATCATTGTCCTTAAAATAAATAGAGACAGATGGAATGAGGCAAAAAAGCACAATTCTGAAACATAAGTTGTATTATTTGAATTAATAACAGTAACTGCAACACAAACAACATAAAGGAAAATCTGACAAAATAAAATACATACATATTCTAGCAAGAAGGAATGTTGAGTTAGGCAGTACATTTCCTGAAACATACAGTATGCTGGAGCCTTTTCTGGCCATTTGTGAACTGAAAAACCTGAAATGATTTTGCACATTAAATTCCAAACCATATTACCTTGCAGAAACGAGTGTGCAACAGTGATATTTCTAAGACCATGTTCTGCAGAGGCAGCACTTTGCATTTCCAAAAACCTGTCACTCATCAATACACTGCCCCGGCTATAACCAGCTGTTCAGAAAAAGCCAGAGTTGCAAATGCACTTCCTGCTGACAGACAGATGTTTTTACCTACTGCAGGCCTGAGAACCCAAACCAGCTGCACTTTGATGGATTTTATCAATTCAAAACACACAACAGCTTGTTACTTTCCATGAATACAGTTTTAATTTTAGTTGTAATTTAATCACTTCCACTGGGGAGTAATAAATGACCATAATCTCCCATTAACAACTTATAATAAACGTCTACAAAAAAAAACAACCTTGACTAATAAAAGCTAAAAACTGTAAACAAAGTAAATGACCACATTAACATTCCCACTTGTGAAAAGGTTAATCTAAATGTTTAGTTTTTGCACTTTTTTCTACAGTCCAAAATCTGGATTTAAGTTAGTAATCATTACATTTGTTAGCCTAATTATGCAGCTGGAGCATGTTCACAAAAAAACACATTTTTTTCAAATGAGGGAAAAAAAGTGTCACAATAAAAGAAAGAAAAAAACAGAATACAGAAGCTTGTCAATGACCACAAGCACCAGGGTTTGGGACCTCTGTTATACACCATAATTTATTAGCATATATACATATCATATGTTTTGTTTTAATTAATTAATAAAAAAAAATCCCAGTTGAGATTCCCGACTCTGAAGTATAATATTACCTTTTCCATTTTTTTTACTTTTTTATTTTAACATTTTTATTCTGAACAGTGTCAATTTTCTAGTTATCTATTTCCTCACAATCTCACCATGTATTTTCTAAATCTAAGTAACAACAAAGATGTTCAGATTGTACAGTACTTGTGTTGGTTATTCCAGTCATTTCTTTAGATGATCATGGAATTGAAAATTATCTAAAATTGGATGGTGAGCGATTTCTAAAAAACTGAATTCACTACAGGCTCATTCAGATCTGCACTGAGCTTCTTCATCATACATTGTTCCCACTATGTGTCAGTCAGTCTTGTTATTACTATTAAATAAACTCCTATTATGTTGGCACAGAGATGCTAGCAGCTGCAGCCAACAAATAATCCCTAAAAGGAGGTTAAAACCATAATAGCTGTCAAAATACATGATTTTTCTATGTTTTGATTTAGGTTTTTAGGTTTCTAACACAATTTCTACATCATTAAAGGAATGATTGGGGGTTCATTTACTCAAATTCATTGTATTCATTTATTTTTTATATAGAAATTGGTTTAGAAAACAACAAATCTTCCCCACTTTGTTTATAATACATTTGGAAATGTTGGAATGTTGGAATATCTCAGCACAGCTCATCTCTATATGATCTTGGCCCAAACTTTTGATTTAATGCTTTCCACTTGATGGCTTCCTCCCCCGTAACTATTCTTCTCCTGTCTACTCTCATTCTTACAGCTTTAAGTTGTGGTTTGTTTTCTGAAGAAGTGAAAAAAATCTTTCCATTTGCACTTTCTACCCTGCTTTTTGGATTCCTTTGTTCTCCCTCTGACTCTGTTTACATTCAGCGAATATTTTACCTACTTAATAGCCATTACCCTTTGAAATGGTTATGGTTTTATTAGAGCATGATGTTGTCATTAAAATTTGAGTCTTCATTCAATTCAACAAATGGTGATTTAAAAAATTCTCTTAATAAAATGACGAGCTACAAAAAGGACTATTTTCTGTCTTTTTAATAGATTTATTGTAAATATTCTTCTAAATAGTGAGTGGTGGATGATCAAATTTTGCAACGTCAATTACATTCATTATAAATTAAATACAACTTTCAAGCTGGAAATGGTTTTCTTGTGTTAAATAAAATGTAACAACCTTCACATTTTTAAGCTATTAAACTGTTCAAAATTGCTCCTAATCCTGCCAAGACTTTACAGTTTGTATTTAGAACGAAGGTGTTTCATAAAACAAACAGCTGACATTTCAGTTTGAATTATTCAGAATATCAAACATCTTTTTTTTTCTGTTTCAGTGCTGCTAGTTTGCCTGAGAGCAAATATCAAGATTAAAAAACAACCTATCATGCTGACAATCTGGAAACTTAGGGGAAGAGGTGCAGGAAAAGTAGGGGAAGAACAAAAATAAGTTCCTTTGAGATTGTAAGAGAGGTTCTTGGGCTTGATAGAGTATCTGTCCACTTTTAAATGTCAGTCAAGCCCAATCATAGTAAATCCAGCAAAAGAGTTTAAACAATTGCAAGGTTGGGGGTAGAAATGACAGAATAGTGCAAGAACCCACAACTGTGCAGGGAGGACATCATTTCTTTAAGAGTAAAAAAATACACTTTTTTATTGAGTGTTGATTTTTAAGCTTTAACTGCAAGCTTCAAGCTAACTAGAAATAAGCTCAAATTATAATTATGTTTTAGTAAATTTAAATCTAAATCAAAATACCCATATTTTTTAAAAAGGAAAATTCTATATTCAATATTATTCTTAATGCTGAAAATGCTGTGATTGTTTCCAAAACCTATCCATGGCCTTGGTGTTTATGCATGCTATAAAACAGCAACAGTATATATTTTATGATTTGTATACAGTTTGCTGTTACTGCTTCTAACGACATTAACGTGAGGTCTTGAACACTCCGCCCCCTCCTCTTGCACTGTTTCCTCTTTAGTAAATTTTGCATTTGTTCACACAAGCCAACGCTTTAATGCCTCCTTCCATTAGGAGATTGTCAAAATTCACAATCCCCACTGCTGGTTTAAATCCACGGGGGGTGGGCCTGCCAAGTCTTAATATGATTTCCCTCGTGGTCGGAGAGAGAGAGAGAGGGAGAGGGAGAATGTGAGGAAAGATTGAGGAACGAGCATTTACAGGAAAATGAAAAAGATGGAGGGAGGTACGAGAGGAAGGAGTTGCAGATATCAAGTAAGAGGCGGAGCGCAGAGAGTTTAATCAGGAGATTAGTTGGAAAGGTTGGAGATGACAAACGCTGGAAGAAGAGTCTGTGGCGAAAAAAGAGGAGGGCTTAAGCCAATAACGCTAAGTAGGTAACCTTTTTTATTGTTTAAATAAACAAATGTTCATAAAAGATTGGAAAAAAATAGACTCAAATAAAGCATCTCAAAATCAAATTTGGGTCACCATGTCCCAGAAAACCATCAGATATGCCTCTTGAGAACACCTTAAAGGAAAAAAAAAAATACTGTGAGAAAGGAGATTAGAGTTACAGCAGGAGATAGAAAGAGAGAATTCGCTTCATGGCGTTGAATCTGACCTTGATATGGTTGAAGTTTAACAGCTTATCCATCTAATAGCCAACAAGCTTAAGACAATCCACATTTTTTTAATCTATATGGGGTTTCAGCAGAGCGCCAAGAAATTCTAAATCTATCAAATACATATTAGTCCTGTTTTTATGCAAACAAAAGTAATAAATTAATATCAACCGTGTTATTTTCACACTAAAATAAAATAAAACAGTGGTTAATAATAAAAACTAAAACTTATTGTGTATTTTTGTGTGCCTGCTTTACTGATTAGTTGAAAAAATTATAAGAAATAAAACAACGATGTTGGTATTTACAGTACAATTGTTTTGTTTATGAAAAATATAGGAAACATACAGTGTGCTTTTAAAAACTTTTTCCTATTTAAATCTTTCAGTTGGGGTCTAAATAATGTGGAACTGAAATGTTTTGGTCTTTCACCCCTTTTCTGAGGTTAGTCTCAGATCAACTCGTTTTGGGGCTGTCTCTTTAAACCCGAACAAGGCGCTTCAGACCCCGCCCCCTTCAGCTTCTTGATAGAGATGTTTTACGACTGTATAGTAGGGGTGTGACGAGATCTTGTTGTACGAGATCTCGCGATATTAAACTCCTGCAACATTTCTCGTTGAGAGCTACTGTTGTCTCGCTAACAAACTTAGCAACTTTGTGACTAGATCTAGCGACTTTTTAGACCCCTCTAAATATAGCAAATTTCCCGGTGTTTTTGGAGACTTTTAGAAGCTTTGGCGACAGCTCTTTCCAAGCACTTTTCTCCTCCCCCTTCTCCTCCTCTCTTCCACGAGCAGCGAGCCCCCCCACGAGCCCCTCCCCCTTCCTAAAGCGCTCGGACCAGAGCAGAGCAGGGCAGAGAACAGAGGGCAGAGAACAGAGATCTCTGATAGATGTTCATAAAGGAAAAAATAATTACTTATTTTGTTTTTTATTTAGGTTGAACTTTGTTAAGTTTAAATGTCTTAGAATAAGTAAATACATAAAGAAATGGAATAATTAATTGTTTTGTTTTATATTTATGTTTAGTTTTTGGAAAGTTTTATATGATGTTGGAAGGCCATGCATAGTTAAAGCACTGATCTAAGGTCTAAGGAGATTCAAGAAATCAGAAAAAGGAAGATATCAGTTGATCTGTAATAAAAAAAATGTTAAAACAGAATAAAAGCATTTTGCAGCATAAAATAGATCTTTAAAGTTTTTTTGAAACTAATATTAAAATCTTGTCTCGTCTCGCAAACTCAGTACTGTGTCTCATCTCGTTTCGTCTCAACAGTTTTATGTATCGTTACACCCCTATTGTATAGCAATGCATAAACATTTTTCTTTACAAATTAATTAAATTATGTCAACATTGGAAGACTTGTCCATCCAGCCTTACATGTTGGATCCAGAGTCTGACTCAGAGCCAGAGGAGAATGAAGACGACTAAATTGTAGTTGGCATGTCCAGACCTTGTTTGGCAGTTGCATTGAAAATATTGTGATGTAATAGCTCAGAAAAGTGATTGAAAATACGCTCAAACAGAATATAAAGATATTCATGCAGCAACAGGATAAACTAAATTCAACTTTTCTCTACTCCTAGAGTCCAAGTACACAACAAAATGCATTTAACTGCTAAAAGAGTGGATTTTGCCTGATATGCCCCCTTTAATAAAAATCAGGTATTATAACAGTTCATTTAGAAATATTTCTGTCAAAAATTAGGTATATTTTTAATAAGGTTTATACATTTCTGCTGACAATTGTGAATTAATATGACTAATATAACTGATGAAATAAAACAACAGAAACATTTTAAATGTGTACAGAGCAAAGCTGTAATAGAGTAGCATTAATGACATCAGTCTTAGGAGTCTGATGTTAGTTTGGATCAAAACCGAAAAAACAACAACATTATTTGTTTATTGGTTCAATTGGTTAACTGTCAAAACATGAATATGGTGTTAATGTATTTGATTAAAGATGTTTAGTAACTGGATTTGACTTGTGTTCTGAACAACAACAGGAAAATACATTAACTCTAAACAATGATGTGCTTGCATGAGTGCAGTAGCATAAAAAGCAAAAAGCACAACATCCCTCGAGTGTTCACACAACTTTGCGTTACCTTGGGGATGAAGCTGATCTCCCATCCATCAAAAGAATAGTAGAACGGTTTCCACTGGACCTCCACCGACGTCTCTGTGATGGATTTGAAGACTAAACCGTCTGGATTGGTGAGATCTGGAAATATCCCAGAAACATGTTGTTGCTCTTCTGAGAATCACACAGTCCATAAATCATCACTTTATCTAAAACCATATTTAATCCACTGTTTTTTTCTCTTTTTTATATCTGTTCTGCCACATGTTCACATGTTTCTTTGATTTCATGTTTTATGAATATGAATAATACTGCACTGACTATATTTAGGATCTTGTTCAGAAATTTTCTAGAAATCTTGCATTTGTACAAAACTGTATTGCCCACCCCTATTTAGTTTAGGTTTAGCATATTTTATAAACTATTTTAATTACTGTAGTGTTTGCAGAATCTTGTTTATTCTCTGCTTCCATGGACTTCTAGATAAACACACCCACACAGCTCTCAAACACTGCTCTGATTTATTGGGAGCTTGCTGCTGCAATAAAGGGTTAAATTGAATAGAAATACAGTGATTAGAACCAAACTTAACATGTGATAACATATGATTATGATTTAACCCAAATACATACTGATGGTTGTCTAAAAATGTAACATTACATTACATTTGGTGAAACTAAATAACTCCCAGGCCTACAATGATTCAGCAAAATATTAAAATCACTTCCTCGCGTAGCTAAACATCTTTCCGGATAATCAAATTCTCATATATTTTTTTTATTTCACAAAGACAACGCAATAAATCACACCCTCCCTGAAAAATGGTTCTATCAAGTTTAATTGCCTTGAATTGACTTTATTGCTCAAAATTCTACCATCGCTGAAATGAAATTCACTTATCTGTGAAATGGAGGCTGATTTTACCATCCACACTAATGGAAATATGTTTGTGCAAGCCCACATCGGCTGGAATAATGAATAGGCTCTTACTTACTCAGAGGTTTGATCAGTCTGCACACTTGGTAAGCATGAAAACAACTGGCATGTTTCCTTGTCTGATCCAAGGACTTGGCATTAATACCTGCCAGTGTGTGTGTGTATGTTTGTGTGTGTGTGTAAGTGGGGGACGCTAAGCAGTTCTTAAAGGTGGAAATCACTGCCAAATCTTACAGAGGACCAACTTATGTTCTTCTATACTTTTAGATTTTTTTTATAGGTTTCCATTACTGTCTAATGAACTAAAGGTGGTAAATGATATATTTAGTCCTGAATCTAACATGATTGTGTGTAACACAGCAAACAAAGCACCAACACTCACAGGTCCAAACTGTAAGACTGGCAGGAACACTGATTGTGTTGTTGATGACGGCGAACACATTGATGTTGTACTCTATGCCTGCTTCCAGCCTTGAGATCGTCCACGAGGTTGTGTTCCCTGGAAGCCTTATCTCCAGCTGCACACCTGATAGAGAAATGAGACGACAGATACAAAATCTGATACAAGGATGCACTTTTTTTTTGGTCTTGCAGGACACAATGAAATAATAAAACATGCAAACTATTATGGCCCTTGTTTTGAAAGTTGAGCTCAGATTTATACTTACCACCAGGGCTGCTTGGTGTGTAGGTCACTAAGAAATCTGTCACCATGATGGAGCCCTCCCATTCCAGGTCTACGGTTTGATCCGTTACCCCTCGTATGTTCAGGTTCATGGCTGGTGCCACTGTTGAGTTACAAAAATTTATTAAAATATGGATGTAAGAAATAAATAAATTGCTTGCTAATGTGAAAACACTAACACATAAAATATCAATTTTCCACTCTGTATGGACTAACTGAACAACATAACTGTGGACTCACTTAATGATTTTGCTATTGCTAACAATATGACAGTCAGCATCAGCCACCTGTTTGCCAGAGGTTCATGAAAATATTGTCAAAGATCAAATATCAAGATTAAAATATGGTTTGCAGTCTATCTGTATAGGTACAGAGGAGCTATTTCAGGAACTGATACTGGAGTCATGGCACCAAGTCTCTGGTTATATCACAATATCACACAGTACAAAACGTACAGATAAGGCGTTATATAAGAAACAAAAAGGTAAGCCATGTGTTAATGTATTCTTTGTTATGGGGGTTCTATTTTGGCAACACAGCTCCATTATTATCGAAAAAATATTGCTTTAATTTTTAGAAAAAATAATCACCATATATGTCTTAGGATTAGTTAAAATGCAATAACGAATACAATTGTGGTAACTGGAAAGGCTTTACAGTTTTCTGCAGGCTGATTGTATAAGTTCTTAACCATCAGTATGTTTACAGGTTTGTGATTTTTTTTTGTGTGCTTTCTTTTCCTATTATCCAAGTAAAGGTATTTCTAGGAAAAATGCACTTTTTTTATACCTGTTGCAGATATTTTCAATCCCTTATGATTTTATCATTTCCTGGATTTGTCTAGAGTTGAGACAATACATTTTAAAAAATGCATTCATATATTATGATGTCAAGAAAAGAGAATTTCACAATCTAATACAAGAACTGGGAAATCACACAGTTTGTTTTCAGGTACATATTTCATGATGTCAGGGGTGCAGTTTGATAGTCTGGCAATCTTGGAACCACACATGTCTACGCACGTTATACATTTTCACTGCTGAAGGCGATAACTTTTTCACTTACATCTGTGCATATGAGCTGGTGGTGGTGAAGGCAAGTGAACTTAGCAAACAGAAATGGCTACAACAGGCATGGGCAATCATGGTCCTGGAGGGTTGCAGCCCTGCATGTTTTACTTGTTTCTCTACTCCAACACACCTGATATGAATGAATAGATGATTATCAGGCTTCTGCAGTACGGAGAACCAAAACTGACATAATTAG
>JAUBOC010000078.1:11461562-11473367 GCA_032275365.1 Anablepsoides cearensis | reverse complement strand
GCAGTTGTTGCGATATGCATATTGTGATGCGATTTATTGCGATGACGATAAATTTTTGATATATTGTGCAGCCCTAAATTGGACTGCAAAAACGTTGAATTTAATCTCTCTCGGTGCTGCATAGATATCTTTATATTATGTTTAGCTCAGATTTTTCAACCCATTCAGTTTCCTCTATTTTCTAGAATGTTTTCTGTCGCAGAATTTTCAGCTTCAAAATAAGTTGTAGTTGATGTAGTTGTAGTATCAACTACATCTTTGTTTTCTTCATTCTCCAAGTTTTCCAATATTGACAAAATTTAATTAATTTGTCAGAATGAGTTGATCTGGGACACACTTAAGAAAAGTAGTGAAGATGCCTCAAAAGGAGCAGTGAAATAGCGGCTTGTGGAGTTACAATAAGGGGGAATTCAGACCAAAGCATTGCAGTTCAACTTACATAACAGAATGATTTAAATGTGAAAAAAGGATTTAAAAGCATGATATGTCTCCTTTAAAGGGAGAAAGACTGTAATCAGGTTAGTTAAACACAATGTGCTGACATATTTCCCAAAGAGCAGGTATTCACAAAACAAATATTTTTTGAAAATGTGTTGATGGAAATGCTGAGTGAGCTCACAAATTGAATAAAGTATAACTAAATAAATATATAAGTCAAACTCCAGTACAGGAAAATTTGAGGTCAGATTGAATGGCTTCCCTTTGTCCCATCACTGCAGCAGGACTTCTGATTGTGATGTTATCAGTTCCAGAAATAGCCCGGTGTAGAGAACCTACAAAAGGTCCACTTCGTTAGCAGAAAGCCTGCCACAGTGACGGACTGCTCCGACTGCTTTCAGCTGCAGAGTTGTAGCAGAGAAAAAGCAGAAATAGAAGAGGATTTCAACACTAAGGGTGAAGCTATAAATAATATCAGACTTTTTTTTTTTTAACATTGCTTCTAAGTGCTCTCCCACATGGCTTGGACATTGTGATACTATGGAGAGTAAGCTGTTGTGTGTAGAAAGACAAAAACAAGGAGAAACAAAGACAAGATGCCAAATTTGTCACAAGGAAACTTATCTGCAAAAGACAAAAACAATCAGGGCTTAAATTAGGCAAAAAATAAGCAATTATGCTGAAATAGTTTGAAATTCTAAGAAAAATTCTAAAACGTTGTCCAAACTGTTGAATTTGATGGCGCGTGTGTGTCATGTAGCTAACTGACAAGGTTTCTTTCTTTGTATTGCAGACAATGATGGCTCTTTGCAGCTGCTTCAGTCACTTTTTAAACCAAGGTTGCATCCACAGATGGTGCTTGAGTGTGTGACACCGATTCACACAAACTCAGCTGTATTTACTAAATAATAAGTCCATCTTTATACTGGATTTTTCAGCCCGATAAAACAGCACAGACCTCTGTGGATTTTTAGCCAAGAAGCAGGAATTGTGTGTCTTTTTTTTCTGCGGGTCTGGATGTCCACTGTCCCTTGGTGCCAGTGCAATAATCAGAACTGACACAGACACACAGACTATAATCCCCATCGATTAGAAACCTGAGATCAAAGGCTTCCAGTGCCGTCACTCTCACATCTTGTCTCCATTCTACTCGGGCTTGTTTCTTCCTTTTATTTTTTTGTCCAACCTCTCTTCAACTGTTTTGGTCATGACATTCTTTTGTGCTGTCTACCTTCTCATCAAATGCATTATTATATTGGCAGCTAAACTTAATCCGGACACCTCAGTATAAATAAACCAGCTAATTTTAAACAGATTTTTTTTTTCAGTATGCTTTGCTTATTGTCCATTTCAGCATCGTTGAGAAGATTTCCTGCCTGACTCACGATTAATATGTCAATCATTCTGAGCCAACAACATGTAATGTATGCAACAGAGAAATTAAATTATGTTATATTAGAACTGTTAATACATTCAGCTGTGGTGAATTAATGGATTCAGAGTCACAGCTGGTGATGTTGGTGGATTATTGTTTCTTGTTTAATGACTGCAGAAGCAATAAAAACAGTTTAATCAGTGAAAAGGTTGGCTATAAATCAACAACTATTTCCTTTTCTACCCACCCTCTTTCCTCTTTCTAACCTTTAACTAAATTACACTGCAAAAATATACTCTGAATGTTCTCAAATTAAAAAATATTCTGCTGGCGCAATAAGACAATTCCACTTAGCAAGATTTCTTGAAATAAGAAAAATGTCCACACTAACAAGATAAAAAATCTAACACATTCTGCTTTTGCTTAGTATATCAATCTTAAAACAAAATCAAAAACATATTTTGGCTGAATATAAGATTGTAAGTCTTGGTTTTTACAGTGTATCTACAGCACAACCTGTTCACCTGGTAAATCTCTGAAACAAACCTGTAAACATTTAGGCTCAAATGATCAAAAAATAAGACAGAGTTGGATACTCTCAGAATTAAAACTTAAAATGAACAAGCTCCAATACTTTTTGGTAAAACACACATCTGACAGTTATGCCTATTATTTGCAGGAACATGATTCACATTAGTGTTATTATTGTGATGCTGTGAGATCAGCTCTGCTTAGAAAATATGATAATATCATGCTTGAAAACAAAGATGGTCCTTTTAAATTAGATGTGACAATAAATTGCTGCAAGATGTTCAACTGTTATTTTAGCTTCCAAAAAAAAAAGAACTTCATTAAATTACACAGAGGTAATTAATATGAGCACAACAATGCCATTTGTCCAGGGACTATAAATCACAAGCATGTCATTGTAATCCTGTTAACACAACTACAAGATTTATTTTCATTATCTACACAAAAAAAAGAGAAAAATGTGAAGTTGTGTGAACTGAAAAATATCCCCAGGACACCGGCTACACTCCTGATAATCACTGCTCAAAACTGAAATCTCTGTAAATGATCTCCCTTGTCCGGTGTTTAATCACAACAGGTTTTTGTACCTATTTTGTCAGAACTCACAGCTGAAAATTTAATTAAGTGATGAGGATAGCCAAGCTGTTTATCCCAGGTGTAATTAGGCAGAGCGGTGAATCACGCTCCCAAATCAGAGGCAGCGTTTGAAACTTAACTTATCATTGCTTAGGTGGCAAATGCTTTCTGCAAGAGGTATCATCCGTTAAATTAAACAAGGACAGACATTCTTGCAATTTATCAAAGTGAAGGAAGCAAACGTTTTAGACAAGCACGTCTAATCAACACAAGGGTCCCTTTTTTTAACAAGTGAAAAAAAAAACTCATTTATATTTTAAAAAATAAAAGAAAGCAAACTCACTGCTTAGGTCCACAGCTTCAAGATTTCAAGACCACAACACTGACCACTGAGCTGCCACAGACCTACTGTATCTACCAGCTGGTTTGGATGTTATCAGTCCATTAAATAGACATTATTAGCAGTTATTAGTCCCATATAATGGCTTCAGACTGACGCGACTGTGCCCCCTAGTGGGTTACCAGTGCCATATACTACCGGTCTATTTTATCGTAGCCCATGTCATTTTCTCTAAAATTAAACTTAGTGACTTTATGCCTCATACTAACCAGCTGACAGTCTGAAGCCATTCTATGGGACAGAGAACCCACTAGGCGGAACAGTTGGAACAGTCTGAAGTCAGTCTGAAGCCATTCTACGGGACTGATAACGGCTAATGACGTCCATTTAATGGATGATAACACGGTGGTATCTACATCTAACCCTGTGCTCTTTTTGATCTTGAATTATCAGAAAACAAGAAACCTAGTACAAAAAACACCCAGCAACTAACATGGCTTGGTTTCTTTAGTACATTATTGTACACAGGTCTTCAGCTGTGCTCTGTTTTTCTTTTTTTGTCCGAACAACGACAACAAGAAAAGAAACATAACAGAGAGAGAGAGAGAGAGAGACATGTTCAAGAAGGTAAAAACCAGAGAGAGTGTTTGATTTGATGATTTGTCCTCTGGGATCAGTAACAAACCGGCAAGGTTGTAGAAACTAGACTTGTGGCTGATTTTACTGCAGCAAGTTCTCTGATTAACTAAGTAAAAGCAAAAAGTGATACTGGATTATGTTCACAGATTATACATGGAAGTTCTGATCAACCTTTACTTGTTCTCATATATTGAAAAAAAAAAATACATATACCTGTGGAGTTTGAAGCAACACTGGGTCAGTGCTGAGGTGTAGAGTTTGTTCATTTCACATGTCCTGCTCATTTATCCAAACAAACTATACACTGTGTGTTTGTGTTTGTGTGTATGTGTGCACATGACTAGCGTGTGATAGCTAGCTGACAATCCATCTGTGTTCCTATTAGAGAGCCAGTTATGGTGATGAATAGATACATGGAAATTAGTGCAAGATGAAGGCTAATTGTCTGATTAGATGTGCTTCAGGTTGATGGATGCACAATAAGCCAATGCACATGGAGCAATCATTAAGTAACATTAGACCATTAAATTGAACATAACACTGTAGCCAGATGGGAAATATGGATGTTTCTTAATGTGTTCTAACAAGTAGGTTGAGTGTGTGTGTGTGTGTATGCACTGTACCTTTTCTGTGAGGACTTTGTTCTCTTGTGCCCAGGTGACTCTGCACCTGCCCAGAAGACAGGACATTTGAAATCAGCATTACAGTGATTATTATATATGAAATGCTTTCTGCCAGACTTAAAAGTAGAGCACTCTAGAAATAATATGAAATGCAAATTGCTGGGAGGTAAAGTCATAAAGCCTCTAGCACCTCCCACACACTATAGTACTAACCAAGTGCACAAAATACAGGTAAATTCTTACTCTGAGCCTTTTTCTGTTTCTTTGAGATTGGCAGGGCTTAAATGGTAAATTAGCTGCATAAATCAGCAAATGTGTACACAGCACGAACACGCTCTAGCGCCACTCTACCCAATCCTAAAATGACAAACATACACGGGTATGTGTGCATAAAAAGGGGAGGAAAAACCCCTCACACATAGCAAAAGAGTTGACAGAAGTGTGTGCGTGTAAACATTCCCCTGCTGAGGTAGAAAAAGAGCACATGGAGGTTTCTCTTTCAACAAAGAAAATGGGAAAAGTGCTCATTTGTTTTCTTCATCTGGTGTGCTGCTGGGGATTTTTGTTGTAACACACCTCCCGAGGCACACTCACTCAAATACACAAACTCGCACCCACGCAAACACGAAACCAAGCCCCGTCTGCTTTTTACCAGAGACTCACTCAGACACCCTCTCGTAAGAAATGATGACATGCTTTGTTGGCCGGGCTGACTTCAGCTCAAAGGAATTGTTAATTTTGTGAAAACTGTGTCATTTTCACTTGCCTTACAAAGACAGTAAATTAAATCAACAACAGCAGCAAAATGGCAGCTCCGCGTTTGGCTTTGCAAATGTAAAAAAAGTGAAAGATTTTAAATAATCATGCAAATTCAACACAATTACATCGTTGTTTATAATAGTGTATTTATCACACAATTGCTACTTTATTCACAGCATAAAGTCTATGATTATCTCCACGCTCGTTCATACTCATCAGACAACTTTGAACTGTTTCTGCACACAAACTGTAGCAAACCAGGTGTGAGCAATAAACAAAAAAAAAACATAAAATTAATTTTGGAAACTAATAAACAATAATTTATTAATCTTTATTTTTCTTTTTTGTTCTTGGTAACTATTAACATTTTTTACCTTGCCTTATATTTTGTATCTTATTTAGTGAAAGGCAGTAAAGAAATATTAATAACAATAATCTGCTGCTGGACACATCTTAAAAAAGAAAAAAAAAGTAATTCAAATACATGAATGTGAAAAAAAACACAATACACAGAAAAGTGTTGTGATCACATTGTAAAATGCAAATTACAATGTTTATTGAAATCTTCCTACTTACAGAGTCTAAGGCCACTAGGAAAACAAATTACCTCTGAAGGTGGTAAACATAAAGAAACATAAGTGTCTAAACAAGTTGGGAAAATGTGTCATTATCTGCTGAGAGCAGGCTGGTGTCACAGATAAGGGCATAAAAGCTGCAGTTGCAGTTAATATCACTTAAATTACAGGGCAAAAGTGTCAAGGCTGCATTTTAAGTGACAAAGTTAGGACAAAGAAAAACTATGTTTTAACTGGAGACAATTTACAAAGTTTTAAAAATAAGTCAAACATGAAGATGCTAATTGTTGTTTTTCATGGTGACCAAAATATGATCTGACTCAACAACTGTAACGCAGTTCTTTTTACAGATGCTGAGCTAAAAGTTTGTGTGATCGTAGTTAAGAGTCATCCCTGACAGAGTCAGAGTGCTAACAGATTAAATAACAGAGTTGTAGTATTTTAAAGTTCTCAATGTTGCATGTTTTATCCATACAAAACTCAAATCTCAGACTGCAGGTTTTCTTGTGGTTCCTAAAGTTTCTCAGAGTAGAGATAAAGATAAAGCTCTCATTTTCAAACTCTTCTCTTGTTTTGGGACAAAGACAACCTGTCCACTTCTTTTTTTATATAAGTTTTAGTTTTCCTTTCTGATAAAGGTATTTATTGGTGTTGGCTCAAGTGAGTTATGCTGCTCTTAGTTTGCACAAACATCTTCACCTTTTTTTCACTCTGAAGTCTTTGGTCTTCTTCCCATTTCTGTAATTGAAAATATTGCTGCCATTAGCCCTGTGATGTCTCTTTTTTATTTCCATATAAACTGCTTGTGTCTCTGTACTTCTGTGTTTGTCTGGATCTTCTCAACCTCTTCCCAGTTGAGACAGATGGTCACTCATCCCAGTTCTGCTTTCTGTTGAAAGTTTAATTTCTCTGCACTGTCGCCCACTGACCTGTGTTTGCTCAGGATGAAGAAAAGATTCAACACTATCTGGATTAAATTGAAATTCCATCATCAATTGTATCTCAGTAAATTAAAAAGGAAATTAAATCAACTCAAATCATAAAAATACAATATGGCATGAATATCACTTAATGAAATATTTACACAAAACATACCAGGTACCCATTTCTCAAAAGTAAAACTTGAATAACTTGTTTTTTTTCACGTTTTTATCTTTAAACGTCAAATTGTGATGATTTTAGGGGCAGAGTTAACTGTCCTTTATATATAACAATGGTGCCTTGGCCACCTCCAAAACAACACTGAAGAACCTGGAACCCAGTTTTTGTTCAATTATTTATCATTTAAATTTGAAGCCAAATACTTCTTTGAATTTGAAGAAATGCCAGAACACTGGGTGTAATGGATTTACAACCATACCAGTATGAACCTGAGCTGACAGCTGGATCTCAGGAATCAAATAAAAAGTTTTCCAATTCTGCTTCTTACAATGGAGGGCCAACAAGACGACCAACCCAACTAGAGTTGGGAACATGGAATGGTAAGATTAGTAATTTTGGATGTAATTTAGAAGTTTAGTACATGAATCTAAATTTCCATTTTGGAAATATGAATAGAATTGGTTTAACAGAATTGTTTGTCATTTGATATGAAATAGACCTGTTTGCTTATTTTATATAGTAGCCTGAGACAGCTTTTGTTAAAAATGGTCTCTATAAAAACAAACAGAAATAAATAATGTGACAGGATTATTCAAACTCACTAAAAACTATATTTACAAAATGTAAATTTGCAGTTTTTTTTCCCAACATTCTACTCAATAATATTAAAACAAACCATTTAAATAAGGATGCATTACACATTCCCAGGGATTTTCAAGCTGTTTGCTGTCCTACTGAGAGAGTACAAAGTTACAGATGGTACAGTTCTTCTGACTCCTTTCTAGGTGTGAGAGGAGCACTGAGGGATGCTTTTGAATGTTAATCGTATCATGCTCCCGCTGTTTACTTGCTGGGCCAGCAGCCACTGAAAAAAAAATGCTGTTATCGCGAAAAAAAAGGAAAAAAAAAAGGGCATAAATAAAAACATGACAGAAATGAATGCACAGAAAATAAAAATCCATTCCTGTGACTTGAGTCCAAGAAAACAAGTTGAAAACAGGAAGTTGAGAAGAACGCAGAGATACACAGATGTTACGATGTAAAAAAAAATAAATAAATAAATAGGAGCGGAAACTAACGTCACATCATAAAACATCTGCAGGGGTGTAGATCAAATCAAATTTGTTGGCGTTTGCCAAGTTATTTTAATCTTGCATATGTTCTTCTTTTATATATACATTCTTGAAAGCTGTGGGTCTAAAAAAGTAAACAAGAGTTGACAATAAATGCACTTTTTTTAGTGGCACTTGGCAACATTTCTGCACTTAGTGAATTTCCACATTTACTGAATGAGATTATATTTTGATTCAAGGTGCCTTCTTGCAGCAATCTTTCATCTGACTATGTAAAAATAAAGGGCAGCAGCCTTTTTCCAAAACAACAGCTGCATTTACTTTTTATGATGTGGCATTTCTTTAAGTATGTACACACTCAAGGATAAAGATAGCTACTTATATGTCCTGTAAAAGGTTCACATAGGTAAACAAATTAATAGATACCTTCATATTTTTGAATACATTATGTTTTTATCTTGTTATCAAAAAAAGTAAAAATGTAACTGTTTTACCACCAAGGTGCAATAATAGAGTAATATTTCAAAATAGTTTGGAGCTTGGTTGAATATTTATACACACTAATGCAGGTTAAAAATATATATACTTTACCAGTTTTTTTTTGTTTGTTTGTTTTTTGTTTTTTTGATGAATCCAAGGTGAGACAAATAGGCACAAGCATCACCATGTACACAGAATTTATTGGATTTGACAAACTAATTTAAAAGGTATGAGAGCAAATATTTGAGCGAGGCGGTAATTCCCAGGTATTACAGAAACATGTCTGCTGAAGTATTCAAAAATCAGTCTTTGCAATATTTCCTGCATTTTTTTGATGAGAAGATTAAGCAAAAGAAAAATTATGCTTTTCAGAGATTTTTTTTTTTGTGTGTGTGGTCACCAAAATATGGAACAGAAAACTGAATGTATGATACCGTCTGCAGTCCTAAATCTCAACCGTACCAAAGCCACCCGAGCCACTACATAAATCATATTGGCTTATTGAATTGAAAAAGTATGAAATATCTAGGATGATAGATAGTTGGTATTTAGGCAAGATGGCACACAGCCACGAGTGAATTCTCTTGTGTGTGTCTGTGTGTGTGGTTGATGGTGAATGTGTGTGTGTGTGTGTGTGTGTGTGAGTGAGAGAGAGAGAGAGAGAGAGAGAGAGAGAGAGAGAGAGAGAGAGAGAGAGAGAGAGAGAGAGTAGAAAAAGAAACAAGCAAAAATTGAGAAACAGAGTGAAAGACAATCCCTATCCTTTGGTTTATCAAACACACAAGCATTCACATATTACTTAATGTGTTTGAACCTTGTAGGAATCACAAGATTTCTTTATTTTTATTTATTTTATTATTATTATTTTATTTTTTACCAGTGGGCAATCCACTTCCGTCTGTTCATGCAGCAGATGGATTCCCTCCCACCAACCATTCATCAACTGCCACACCAAAACCTGCCTTTGCCCTCCTTTATACCAATGAAAAATTGGCTGCAGACCATCTTTTTCCACCAGAACGTAAAAATCGTTTAGCGTGTCATCAAAGAGCTCCCATGGCTCGGAGACGTGGAGCAGAAAAACAAACTAACAAAAAAGAAAATGCTTTTGTTTCACGGCACAAAAAAAGGGGACTTTAAGTGCCAAAAGGCAAGAGGAAAGTGGAAACTTGTTGTGATCATTAGTGGAAAGGTGTGGAAACAAAGACTAAAGATGAAAAAAAAAACCTTCAGTTGATTTCAGTCCAAGTTACTTTAATTATAAGGGGAACTCAATATGTTGCGGTGCAAAGGGATAACATATTATCAACTAACTTGTTTAACTTGAGGAGGATTTTCCATCTTAATTAAAATGTCCCTTTAGTGAGATTTGTTTTTCTTTAACGCTTATTGCAGTCTCCATAGGATGTGTGTCAACGTCCACTAACATGTTGATTAAGACCTGCCAAAACAGGTTGCCAGTTTAGAGCCCCCTCCAATAACGCAGGTAGGAGAGATAATGCAATTCCTAGCATGATGTATTTGACGGCCATTTCTCATCTGAACAGGCTGTGGGCTCAGCTGCGGCAGCTGCTCTGCCTGCTTCTGGCAGGTGAAGCTGTGGTTGGATCCAGATGCTGTTTGCAGAGCTGTTGTTTAATTTCTGCTGTTTTGTGTAAGTCCAACGGTTGCTACCTGAACCTGCGATCATTTTCTGATATCAAAACACCCCAAGAGGTCAGAAGCATGTGAGTACAACAAAACACTCCAACCAGCAGCAGAAATCATCGTTTCACCAAGTTTCTCTTACAACTATAAGGTGGAGGCATATTAATAAAAGTCAACTTAACTAGAATTGTCTCTTTGTTGTTGCTCTGTCAGTGATACAGAACAAATGTCACTGATAAAAGAGGCCCAAAGGTCAGCAAAGAAAAAGTTCATCTAACGCGGTTTAGTGGAAGCAGCATTTTATGGCAGTTGTCTTTGGTAAAAAAAAATATATATATATATTATAAATTCACAACATGTCTAGTCAGCACAGCAGAAGTGGAAAAGTCTTGCTGATGTGAGTCTCAACTTCCTGCCAGTGTTGGTCTCTAACTGAAATCAATCTGGCCAGTGTAACAAGGGATCCCCTGGAATAAATCCAGGACAAAACAACAAAAGACAATTAAAACAGAGAGGTGTGACAATTTGTTTCTTATTTTCTTAAATCTGTACCATTTAACAAAATTTTACAAACATTGGATAAGTCCTTTTCAATAAATTAGGCTAGATAATAAAGTCTAAATGCTTAGCAATTTATGGATTATGACAAAAATATATGTGACAAAGGCAGAATAGAAACTAAGCTAGATGTCACATGGATATAGAACCAAACCATATAGTTATGTGTTTCTAACAATGCAGTATGTGAGGGGAGGTTTTCTTAAAACAGATTTAGTGTGTGACTAAGTTGATATTTTTGTTACTGATTTTTAAAATAATTATAAACACAAAAATGAATGCAGAAGTAAACATTTAGAAGAGTGACCCTGCGATGGACTAGAGGCCTGTCCAGGTTGTACCCCACCCCTCTCACAGTGACTGTTGGATAGTGACCCCCATGACCCTAAAAGGAAGAAGCTGGTATAATGGATGGATGAATGGATGGATGGATGGATGGATGGATGGATGGATGGATGGATGGATGGATGGATGGATGGATGGATGGATGGATGGATATTTAGAACAATCATTTTGTGCAACATTTATTGTTTCCATGAAGAGATATTTTACACTGGAGTGTAATGGAGGTCACATTTAAAATCTAATGTGAACATCCACACAAAAGAAAAGAAAATTTAAAAAGTACACATTCCTTGCATCAGGCCATTTTGAATGAGTACGAGTGCTTGTAAAAATGACGACATTGGGCCCGATACCAATATTGGCATCAATATTGGGACACAACTAATTAAAATCTTCAGTATCTAAATACTTAAAGAAATTTAAAAGCTAAAAAGTGTATAATAGCGTATTCATTTCTTCGTTTGTTTTTATTTCTATTTCGTTTATCAATGCAAAAAAACAGCAACTGTCACTCCAAGTGTAAAAAAGGTTGAAACTTTTATCCTTTTCAAATTAGCACATGCAAATGAATCCACTTTACCTGTATAAACTGTTTGATGGGTTATACTTTAGAGGTTTAACATGGATTTGCCTAACCTGTAGCATCTCTCTACAGCTTCTTTTGTAGTGCAAACGCACACACACACACACACACACACACACACACACACACACACACACACACACACACACACACACACACACA
>JAUBOC010000078.1:11402060-11414181 GCA_032275365.1 Anablepsoides cearensis | reverse complement strand
ATCCGGATCATAACCAAAAAGTAATGGTCTGTTCCTTTGGCCAATACCCACATGTGGTAAAAATCCCATGACAATCCATCCACAAGTTTTTGAGCAATTTTGTCCACAGACCGACAGAATGACAGAATGACAGAACGGAGGAACGACAGAACGACAGACAGACAGACAGTTTTAAATATCGGACCGATACCGATATTCTAAAAAAATGACCAATATCGGCCGATACTGATATCAATACCGATATATCGTGCATTCTTAGTTTTACCTATATGCTAACTAAAAATAATTGCAGTGGAAGGCAAGTTCTGCCTTGTGGATATTGCATGTTTCTCTTCCATGTTCTTAAAATGATCCCACACTTTTGAGCTCTGTTGTCAGGTAGCCATGATACCAGAACCTGTGTGTATAATGTCTTGTGACGTCCACGGCCTGCCCCTGTTACCACTACTGCACATGTGTGTCAAGGACAGAAAGGCAGATGGGGCAGTGGATGGTGTCAAAGCAGTTTGGAGAGAAAAATAACGACTAATCAACTTTTTAATTAGTTGTTGACTATTTTAATAGTCGATTAGTCGTTGACTAGTCGACTGATCATGGCAGCCCTAGCTCCCAGGATCTCATTCTTCTGGTCATGACCCAATCTTCATGGTAATAGGGAGATGAATAGAAAGTAGACAACCTCACCCCTTCAGAGGGCAAAATTACTCCTGGTTCATAAAAATAGTTAGCATTATTTAGCTCATAACTCTTAATGCACCTGTAAATTTATAGAACTTTTGGTTTACAGATGATTCAAAACCTCTCTATTAGTAAATTGTAATCAAAAACAGACCATTTTAATATTTAAAACTTTGGATCACACATCATTTGTTTAGGAGCAACAGATTGTAAGCAGTGTTAGGTGAGATTTGTACATGTATTTAGTTGTTCAAGCAAAGCCAACTCTTTGAGAAGGAGGTCTCTGCAGTCACTAAGTGGTTGTTTCTTGGTTGTGGGAGTAGTTTGAGTAAACTATGACTTGTCTTATTGATTTGTGGGGGAAGTTAAAAGGCTATGTATAATCCATCCATCCATCCATCCATTATCTACACCTGGTTCTTCCTTTCAGGGTCACTGGTGCCCATATCCAGCAGTCACAGTGCGAGGGGCGAGGTACACCCTGGACAGGTCGCAAGTCCATCACAGGGCCACACAAAGAGAGTAACAACCATTCACTCTCTCACTCACACCAAGGACAATAATGGTAACAGTAAAATTATTGTGGACAAGTAAAAACAATTTACTGACTTTAAAATTTGTGTGGCACCATCCTGCCTTAGTTTATGACTAAGATTAATATTCATAAAATTAGCTATCTAAATTTTTACATTTTTCTGTAACAACTATCCCCACAAGTAAATCCAACAATGATGGTTTACTGAAATTACACCGACACCCAAGAAACTCCTACTGAGGGGCCTCTCACACTGTTTTCAACACCTTACCAATACACAAAAATTATTTCCAACACTAATAATATAAAGAAAATAATATATAAAGATTTCTACGCTGAAGATGGAATATAAATTAGGGCGGCACAATATATCGAAAATTTATCGTCATCACGATAAATCGCATCACAATATGCATATAGCAACAACTGCATAAACTGCAATAAATGGTTGACTCAAAAGTTTGCATTTATGCGTTTTGTCATTCAGATGAAAGCTTGAAGTATTTCATCAATCTAATGGAGCCCTTCATGTATTTGGTTAATTGGATATGTCTCTTCATACTTAAAAAAAAATTCAAGCTGGAATGTAAATGATTTGCTTTTTTAGGTTGTTTTTATTGGCTTTGAAACCAGAGCAGAAAGATATAAACACTACATATGTATTTGTTCATTTATCGCAAGTCATATCGCCATCGCAATATTAGGCAGTGTTATCGCACATTGCAGGTTATCCTAATATCGTGCAGCCCTAATATAAATATCTACTATAAGCCTCTTTTGGACTTATACATATTGTAATGTTAACAATTACATCGACAATATAGCCTATATGAGTAATTCAGTCATAACAAATGTTTTCATAAGTTAGTATAAGTTGCCTAAAATGCTAGGGTGTGACGAGGCCTTCAGGGACTGCAGAGACCCCTACTTGAACTCTTTTTGGAAATCAATAAAGCCAAAATAAAGATACTTGTTAGACTGTTAATATATTTGCTGAACAGCTTCAGTGAAATACCTGAGGAAACCTTGTGCACTTTTGCATTTGCATTCTGGGTTTTGTTCACACTGTTGATGACCAGCACCCTGACTGACCAAGTCGCTGTCATTCTCACACACAAGCAAACACACACACACACCCACACACACCCACACTTCTCAACCTCTATCGCCCTTCATCTGAGCTCTGACACCTGTTCCCATGGCAACACTATCAATAGGGGACGAACCAGGGTCAGAAAGTTTCCCTCTCTCTCTCTCTATGCTTCGCTCTTCTGTATGAACAAGTCCTGACATTTAGAGCTCCATCTCACTTTTGTACTTGTTCATCTCCGAACATTTCTAATTATCTGTTCGCTCATTCTGTCCATTTTTTTTTACCCCATCTGTCCTTTCATCATCAGGTCAGTGTCAAGCATGGAAAAAGTTCAACCATAAATATCTAAATGCAAGCATTAGCATAACTGTAAATGAGCACTTCAACTCAAACTGAAAAGGCAAACATTTCTAAATAAAATAGCAGAGAAAACATTATTTATGATGCAAAGCAACTGCAAGAATGATTATTCTGCCATAAGCATGCATTTATATTTTTAACACTTAAACAATTTAACACAACTAATTAAAATTTGCTGTTTTATATTGGTAATAACTTAAACCCGTGTGCCATAAATAAAAAAATATATATTAACAAAGCCTGAATAATGGGGTACAGGAAAAAAAAATGATTCAGGGTTAATTCAACTGGAACTTTAGTTTTTGAATTGAATTAGTGGATTAGTAAAGATGGACGTAATTATAATATGAATGCATTCACATAATAAGCTGTTGGATGTTTTGGACGGCACACAGCTTCTCCACAACAGCCCTTTGATAAAGAAACATAAATAAGAAATGAGGGAGAGAAAACTGATGCTACGCTACATTTTTCTTATTTTTCAATTAATATTCTAACCACAAAAACAGATTTTCCGAGCTTTCGAAAGAACTGTTTTCCCTACAAGCAGGTGAGGAGACGCATTGTCGTCAACATTTAAAAGACAGAATAAAATACAGATGTGACTGTTTTGCCTACAACAGTGTACATCAATCCCCCCACCCTGCAATGACAACCAGGACAGCAGAAGCCAGCTCCGTCTCGTGTGATATGCAAAGTGTGCAGCATAAATCTGGAGTTGGTTAGGCATGTGTCAATAAAAGTGTGACTTTCTCTCAACAAGGAAAGGGTGTTTTGCCCTTAGCTAACCCAGCTTAATCCTGCTCCCAGAGGTATACTGCTGAGTTGATCTGAGTCGCACAATTTGCTGGAGAGAATGCCAATGACTGTCAGACAGCCACCTGCCCATGTGTCTGAGCCGGGGGGACCTGCTGCTCAACCAAACTCTGCTGATTAGGTTATTTCTGAATCAGACTGGCTCACTGCGCTCGCACTGCTTCGGCTCTAAGTGGAGGGTTTGTGTTTGCTTTGTCAATTAGATGAAATGCTGCTCATATTTCTGTGAAAGGCCCTTTTCTTCTCAATGCAAATGAATAATTTTGGCTACAAAGTGTAATTGCTTCTTGTAAAATATCCCGGGGCATGGTTTATTACTTTACATTTTTCAATAATAAAATAAATGAAAATATTCAGTTGCAGAATAATTAAAATACTTTGTTTAAAAGAAAAGACGAAGCAAAAGAAAAAGAAAAAAATCTATTTTGCTCGAATAAAAAAAAGAGAATGGCTTGCCTATTTGTTAGATTTGTACATTTATAATGATGCCAGATTTGATACAATAAGCCTTGATTTAAAGCACTTCTTTAGATATTTAAAAAAAAATAGTAACAAAAGATGCACATCTATCCCTACAATAACAATTCAGCATGTTAAGGCATCAGATTTAATTTGTTTTGGTTTTTTAATTTTTGTTTTTTCTGTGGAGTTCAGCTTGTAATGTTGATACATGATAAAGTACCACTTTTTCATTAGTAACAATAACCGTAATTGGATGGATGGATGGATGGATGGATGGATGGATGGATGGATGGATGGATGGATGGATGGATGGATGGATGGATGGATAAAAGTGTTAACATTCATTACATAACAAAACAGGGAATGTATGTTAGTCATTGTACGTCTGGTTGCTAAAACAGAATGTTTTTCATTTTCAAAATCAAAAAAAAAATTGATAATAATTGATAAACATATTATTTAAAAACATAACTATAGTAAATTTACAGGAAACAAAGAAAAATACCAGAGAATAACATCAGTTCAAAGGAAAGCGTCACAGAACCGAAGACATTACGAAGGCTTTAACAAAGTGCTCAGCAAAAAAAGCTGCGCTAATTAACGATCCATCATTACCGTTCCAGCAAGAATCTGGAAAAGAAAAGAAAGCTGTCAGCCCACTTCAGAGAACTGCCATGTAATGTCCTGCTGCCTAACAGGCCCTGCGGTACGTTTCGATTATCTATCATGAGAAGACTCAGTTGTTTCGATGACATGACTACCTCATTCCCTGATGTCTGCCAAATGTAAACAGAGCAGTGTCATCCCCAGAGGAGCTTAATGATCCACCAACATGTGGACAAATCCACACATGCAAAGAACAGCAAAACACAAACACACGATTACACACACGGAGACAGTAGCTCATTGATCACTGTCAGATTTGTCTATAGACTGGAAACAAGCCTCTAAGCAACATAAAAAATTAGGACACTGACGATTTGTTAGCTTGCACAGGCAAGGATAACACATTTACCACGCTGCCCCTCATTTTGGCACATTTACACACACTCACAGAGATTGCAATACCTCCCTCCACCCACCCACTCATAAATAAATAAAGAATACACACATAAATACAGACACAGTAATTGACTGATATGGAACAGTGAACAAGGAGTTCTTGTCTGTTTTTTTGAATTACGTCTGGTGCTGGACAACTGAGTCTTTGGTGAGAAATACAGTGTGCATGTCTGAGGGCGAAAGACAGGGGAACAAGGGAAAGAGTCAACTAGAAAAGAGCGAGACGGAAAGGATTGAACTGCGTGAACTCCCTCCCCAGGTCTGCAAGTGACAGCACAAGAGCTACATTGGTCGGACAAAGGCATGAAATAAAAAGAGACACAATTGCCGAATGACGCAATTGGTCTCTGCGAAAAGTGGAACCAAATAACTTTGGTTGTCTGGAGGAGGCGTCTCGGGTTGTTAGATGGTAGCTGGACGAGCCTGGCTGCCAGGCTGTCTGGGCAGAGAAGTGATTGTGATACTCAGTGTGATGAAAGGCACAAGGGAAGTGGAGAAAGAAAGGAAGGCAAGGAGTTTAGGATTCAACATGGGAAAAAAAAAGAGGCTTTATAAAGAATTAGGACCGAGTCTGTAACTAATCCCATGTTTTTAAGAGCAAAAATCAAGGGCATTGTATTTACAGTCCCCACTTCAGTTGTTTAAAGGGGCTATATCATGTAAAATCAACTTTTTTGAGTTTTTTTATCATGTTATAATGTTATCCTCTCATCAGAAACATGCCCAAATCCTTGCTTTGACTCATTCATGCATGTTTGAGAAATCCTGCAGGGTTTTATAGGCAGCCTTGCTGAGGAGCAAAACGACCGGGTGGGAGCAGAAACGCCTTTTGGTAACAGAAAACCCCCCTCCCGCGGAAATGGGGCGGAGCCAGAGAGAGAGAGGCCAATTTCAAGGCGTTTGGAAGAGGAAGTGAAGAGAAGATAAGATTATTTTTCCATTTAAATATAAAAAGCATTTTAATAACAACTAAAGGTGACATAGATACTTTATTATGGTATAGTATTTAAATATATGCCTCAGAAACACATAATATTGCCCCTTTAAGGTTGTGTTCAAACAAAGCAACTGTAAAACGAAATATGAGGAAACGATGCGTTTGATTTTACGTTTTATCTTGTTTTTAGTTTAACACTTTTACAGTTTAATTATTATTTTAATTTCTTTTTTTTTTACCCTTTTTTCCATTAACTCGCATTTCGCAGTCAGTTTTATTTTCTTAAAAGCCTTCCTAAAGCCTTCCTAAAGTTAACAGCCCTGATGAATGTAATGGCTATAAGCTAACTACATCTAATGTAGCTTACACAAGGTCCCAAAGCTGTTCAGACAATTGATATTAAGCAGCCAAAAGCCTGCTCTGTTGGAGTAAAGATGTGGTACATGATAAAGTTTGTTGATCAATATCAAAACCTGAAAAAGAAAAACGTCTTGATGATTATTACAAGGATCAAAAGAAAAAGATCAGCTTATATCTGAACAATGCAAAGACACATAACAAAACTATGAATATATGAGACGTCCGTTGCTTAATTTAGTTTTGATTTATTGCTTTTCCAGTTCGCAATTTTTATTTTACCTCTAAAGTTAACCCAAAGCTTCCTGTCTGAATGCCTACTAGGAATTGAAAGGAGGCCTAAAATAAGG
This sequence comes from Anablepsoides cearensis, assembly GCA_032275365.1. Classification (NCBI taxonomy): domain Eukaryota; kingdom Metazoa; phylum Chordata; class Actinopteri; order Cyprinodontiformes; family Rivulidae; genus Anablepsoides; species Anablepsoides cearensis. The sequence goes on along the minus strand of JAUBOC010000078.1, from coordinate 11,407,531 downwards.
TTTAGGAGAGCAATTATCTTAATGACTACTTTGAGTGCCTAACTTTGTTGCTTCAAACAAATAAATCCAAACTTTCTCACAAGAGGAAGCTGAACCCAATTCTTCCCTATAGGTAGACTGCAAGAAAGGGTCAATTCAAACAGCTGGTTTCTGTTCACTTAAACATGTTGATGTCCAGGTTTTCCATACAGCTAAGACCTCTATGGGTTTTAATAATCCAATTTATTACAGTAATAGCGCTCGTTTAATAGGTGTAGTTACGCTCATGGTAAAAATAAAAGATCTGCCTATTCATCTATTAAAGATGAAACTACCTGTGAATCTGTTTGGGGTCATGTATGACCTAAAATCTGCAAAGAACTGCACAAGAGACAAAAGCATGAGCCCCAGACTTAACAAAAGGTGAGCGTGGAATCTCCCATTTTCTGATAGTCTGTGATTTCACCCAATTTCAAGCATGGCTGGCTCAATAAGATTCCTGCATCCCATTTAAACATTCCTCCAGAAATAACATTTATCCAATTTGTTTCATGGCTCCTTGCCTCCATGCCCCCATCTTACACTTGCCTATGGCAACCTGCTGGAGTAGTCTGGGTCTCAAATGTGAGGGCAGCTGTAAGAAAAGGGAATGTTTGGCCCACTTCTGAAAAGATACTTAAGGGCTAATCTTCCATGACTGCAAATAATGTTGGGAATGCTGTATTTCGGGATGCATCCGTCTAAAAATGAAAGGCTATTCCGATATGTAAAACTCAGCTGTGTGTTGATTTTGTGCAACAGCAAGAGATTTTTGCCCTTGATGAAAGCCTCAGACATCAGGTGGTACATTTTGCACAAATGTATCAAGCAGGTATACTGACCACAGTAAAGCTTCCAGGCCCCCCTTTGGTTTGTTATGCACCCCTCTCTTAGAATAGCACTTCCGTGTGCCAACAAAACACCCATCTATTCTGCATTTTTCTGGCAATTCAACCCTCCCAGATTGACCAGGGAAGGTGCCGCTTGTGCAAAAACCACTGCTGGTTCCAGGCACAGGGCCTATCTCAGCAGCAACATGCAGCAAAACATAAAATCCGTCCAGCTAACAATAGCAGCCCTCTATAATCCGCTACAGTCCCTACACTGCTCATGTTGCTAATTAGAAATGAACCAGATAATTACCCTCCTTGTCCCAATGTTTGGAAGGGATTTTTTTCTCTCTCACTTCATACAGTGATTTGGGATTTTTTTTTTTCATTCTTTGTTTGTTTCTGTGTGCATCCTCTTCCAATCATGAATCTATCATAATAAAAGAATGAGAGGGGTAAAAACAGAAAAAAAATGGTGGGTATATGTCTTATCTGAATAAAACAGCTTTTTCTTTTTGCTATTTATCTCCAGTTGATTTTGCATTTTTCATGTAGTGAAGGAGAAAAAAAAATTCTGCTCGGGGATGAATATAAGCAATTATACAGAGTCACTGATAATCAACCCGTAGAGGTTGCAGGGTGAATTTTATGTTCACAAAGCAAAAAAATATGTAAGAAAACAGATGTTTTTTTTACTGTTTTGTTGCAAATGACAATTTTTTTTTCAACAGCAAATCCAGTTTGATATGAAGAACAAATTTAATGCAATTTAAAAGGCAAACAGTTGTCATTAAACATTAAATCAAAAGTCTATCACAGGGTCACACTATTTACACTCTCACTGAAGGAGAATTTGGAGTTACCAGTTCACCTAACATGCATGTTTTTGGTTTATGGGGCAATACCAGAACACTCAGAGAAAACCCACGCATGCACAGGGAGAACATGCAAACTCCACCCAGACGGACCCTGGGCCGCGATGCAATCCTGCAACGTTCTTGGTAAGATGACAGATGTGCCACAATGCTGCTGCAGAAATCATACTTAGCATTATTCTTTCCACTCCATTTTACTTACAAAATGTCAAAATATTCCACTGAAAGATAAACCTGCAGTACCAAAAACATTTATTTCAAAATCAGATTATTAACTATTAATAGCTTGATCCTTTTGTAAGAACAAATTCAGTGGTATTCTTTAGCTTTAGCTGCTGTTGTTAAACTAAAGAAGATACAATTTGATTTCTCAGACTGGCACAGGAAGTCTGTTGTTGGTTTCGAACTTCATTCATTTTAGAAACATTGAATCAGCAGTGCTCTTGGAAACTTCTCCTCATCCATTTGATGCCGTCCAATCTGGAAGATCTACAAACAGCTTGTTTAATCTCCTGGCCTGGGTTTCACTCTGCGATACGTGATTATCTGTGAGACCTTACAGACAAACATGTTTCCCTTTTTAGGTCTCATGAATTACATTTGGCAAATGTGAACTCTAGCTGCAGAACCAGCCAAAAGAAAAACCTGACAGGAATAAAGTATTTATTTTATTTATTATACACCCAATTAGGGCTGGGCGATATGGAAAAAAAAATGATCACAATTATTTTTTTCACATCGTCCGATCACAATTAATTTCACGATTTCTTTGTTAACTGTGATAAAGTGAAGAAATAATTTAACAAATAAATATAGCTACAGAAATAAAAAATAATGGCTGTTGTTTCACTTTTACTAATATAACAAATAGCTGTGGTTCAGTAGAACATTAAATTAATTTTGCAAAGTATTAAAAGGGTATTTTCTCGATCAATAATCGCGATCAACTAATCGCCCAGCCCTACACCCGATCATTAAAAAAACACACCTTAATTACTGATTCTTACTTACAAGATCTCACAATAACACATAAGACATTGGACGGAACCTACAAGGTTGGACTATAAAACCATCTCTTCTCCTCTTGAGATTATTTTTGTTTAAGTATCTGACATGAAAGGATGTGGGCGATATGCATTGCTCAGTGCTTGTCATCCCAGCCATAACAAACCTGTGACACAGTTTTTGGAGAGCTGTTCTGAATTGTGTCCAACAAGCCTGATTAGAAGAAAGATCTTTTCCAATTCTGGCATGTAGAGAAAAAAATTGTTAAATGTCACAAAGAAAGAAAGAAAAAAAAAAACAAGGGTAAATATGAAAGTGTGACGGACCAACAAACATCCAGGGAGAGAGGCTGAGAGAAGAATGGCTCATTGTGTGAGCTCGCTCTGGGCGGACAGGCTTCATAATGAGAAATATTAGCATTGCCAGACTTTTACCGTCGTATTAAAAAATCATTATCGCAAACAAAAGAGTGTCCTTACAATTCAACCAACCAATCAATGGCCTTTTTACAAGTATGGCAGAGTCCAGAAAGAATGTGTTCACACTTCAGTGGGCACCACGGAAAGATAGATGATTCATTTTACCAGAAAAAAAAAATACTCTCATTCAATCCAGCGTCGTCTCCACACAGGTGGATGTAAAGTTTCTAAATAGGAAACAAGATAACATTCAAGAGGTTCGTCTTTCCTTTTTTTCTTGGATTTTCTTTCTCTTTTAGTTTTCACTGTTTGATGCAAGTATAACAAGTACAAAAATCTTTTAATAGTAGTAGACAAAAAGGGATAAAACTTTTCTCCAAAACAACAATTTTTGACCTATAACCTGTTTTATATAAAGAATTAAAAAGTGGATGAAAACTTTGTTCCTCTATAAAACATTACAGTTGTGATTAATGTGTAGTGATAATTAAACCGTTAAATGTTCATCTACTTGCAGGCAGTAAACGCACAAACTGCCAGTCATTAAGTGTTTCTTCATACAGGCCTAAATGTCAAGAACAGTTATTTTCCCTCTCTGCAGCTGTTTGGACAGTTTGAGGACCAGCCTGACAGTAATTCACGACTGGGGCAATCTGCCACATATATTTGTTTTTCCTGCGATCGATTTTACTGTTACTCTTTGCAAGGAAACTGACTTGAAGTGACACATGTGCAAACTCTGGGATCCCTGGCACTGTAACTACCACGGTGAGCAAAAACATCTTTTGCTGCTCTCTGATTGTGTGCGACAGCAATGAGTGTCACGTATAATGCTTGTCAACAGAAACGTGCACAACACTGACAAAAGGAGCGTTATCAAATTCACAAAAACTTACGCAATCTCTACATTAGGGCTGCACAATATATTGAAAATTTATCGTCATTGTGATAATAGTCTGTGCAATATTCATATCGCAACAACTGCATAAACTGCAATAAATGGTTGACTCAAAAGTTTGCATTCATGCGTTTTGTCATTCAGATGGAAGCTTGAAATATTTCACCAATCAAATAGAGCTCTTCATTTATTTGGTCAATTTAAAAAAAAAAATCAGTCTAGATTGGAAATGATTAGTTTCTTTTAGGTTGTTTTTTGGGCTTTGAACCCAGAGCAGAAAGATAACAGCACTACATATATTTGTATTTGTTCATTTATCAAAAGTCATATCGTCATCGCAATATTAAGCACTGTTATCGCACATCGCAGGCTTTCCTAATATCGTGCAGCCCTACTCTACATTTCTTAACAAACACCTTGTTGTACTATTTCTGGTGTCTGCACACGCTGAAATGGTGAAATTACAATTCTAAATTCACCGTCTGGTTCACACAAACGCGCATCTCATACTGATTTCCTTTTATTTGAAAGCTTAGTTTTAACATTCCTGCACGTCAAAATAAATTCAGACTAAATCATAATCTGGAACATGCATTCCCATGCCCTTCGATCGCTGCGTTGATTACACAGAGGAAGTCGGAAAGGAGGAAAATGATGGGAGCCAACAACCCATGGAACATCAATGTGTCCGACCGCCACTCTCTGTTTAAGTGGAATTGACTTCTGCTCATTTCCAAAATCACACATATCTGACTGTCCCAACGCTGCAGGGGCTACAGGAAGCACTGGTGACTCTCTCTCTCTCTTTCGCTCTCACACACGCACACACTCCGTTTCTCCTCGGGGAATCAATGATGTCTGCTTAATTATTGGGTGAATTTAATCAGAGGCACAGCAGTGCATACTGCCTTGTGACCCTGTAGCTGTCAGGAAGTCATTTGGTTTCTAGCAGTTAGTGTTTGAATATCACCACTATAATTAAGGGTACAACTATTTAATTGCTCCGGAGGTGTAGAAGTAAGAAGAAAAACTGCTTCTGCATTGTGGGGGCTCTGGCCTCAGCTATTCATGCACATGTATTTAGCTACCTCTAGTCCCGGTAATTGTTTTTGAGGGACAAAGGTGCTAGAAAAAACTACAAAACCATGTGACTTACACTTTAGCACACTGGTACATTCTCCCTGGATTAGTGTCTAAATATTAGCTTGTTGAACTTTGGGCTTCAACTATCAAGATTTTAACAAGTTTTGCCGTGTTTTCACATTTTTTTCTTCTTCCAACTGCTTTAAGTATTTAAAATGATGTTAAAGGGGTTATATTATGTGCTTCTCAGGCATATATTTAAATACTATACTACAGGTGCTGGTCATAAAATTAGAATATCATGAAAAAGTAGATTTATTTCAGTAATTCCATTTAAAAAGTG
>JAUBOC010000078.1:11374280-11393492 GCA_032275365.1 Anablepsoides cearensis | reverse complement strand
CTGGCTGTCAGTTAACTCAGATTTTTTTAAAATAACACTTCAGGAGTTAAAATCAACTCTGAAAGGTTTAACACTGAAATTTTAACACTCTTGATTTTGCTGTGCATACAGTAGGCACAATTCATGATATTGTAGACCATTACTTTTACAGTACTTTTACTTTTAATACTTTAAGTATTTTTAAAAGCAAGTACTTACTTACTTTGACTCAAGTAAAACATTAATGTGCAACATTAACTTTTACTAGAGTATATTTTTGTCTATTTATCTGTACTTTTACTTAAGTACAGTGTTTGAGTACTTTCTCCACCACTGCTCTTTACACATCCTTATAACCAGCATTATGCGCAATAAAAGATTTAACTGATGCTAAAAAGTTAAACATTGACTCCCTTCCAAGAAAAAGTAAAACTCTTGAAAAATCTGAACGTGTACAAAGTTGACCACCGAGCAATCAAATGTTTCTTGATGACCATAAACTCCCAAACATGTGAAAATACTAAGTTTATGCCACAATTAGCCCATTACTAAAATACCATATTTCCAAACTCTACAAAATATAGAGAGTAGTATCACATTTTCAGAGACAGGCCAGGGTAAAGCAAATCAAAAGACTTTTTTTAGTGAATAAGCTCAAGAAATTGAAGCTTTAAGATTGAGCAAAAAAACCAAAAAGGTGCAGAGTGAATCTTGATGGAGCAGATGACTCGGCTAGTTGCAGGATCACTTAGAGGGAGGATAAAGTGCACTAGTTTGACCTGTTATGATTAAGGACAGAATATGGATCTTTTCAGGCTGAGTACTGACTTATATTCAACTTTTGAACCTTTTTCCACTTACTGAACTGTGCTTTTATCAAGCAGGGGTATACGAAGATGTCTGCAGTATTGAAGATCATTAAGTTTGTGTATGTTGACTGTTCTACGCATATCAACCACTTTCTACTCAACTAGAAAAAAACTGAACTAAAAGTAGAGCTGCACGATATATCATTTAAGCATCATCATCACAATAAATGCGTGCACAATAGTGACATGGTCTTGTGTTACCGCTTTTATTTTGACGGGTTGCTTCCACAGGCGGAAGTGGCTACAAGTGACTGCATGCGTCTTTGTGTAAAAAAATAGGTAAGTATGTGAAACTTCTGTGGCAGCATTTTTCGGAGACGTGTTGTCGTTGAATTCTCCAGGTATGAAAGAAGACTAGGAGGACCTTGATGAAAACGAGCTTGAAAAAAGGTAAAATAAGGTTTAGCATGAGTGCTAATATTAAGAAACAGAAACTAGAGGCACAGAGGCAACACGTTCGGTTTGTTCGTTGATAAAATGCAGTTCACATGGATTCAAGCATGATGGAAGGAATACATGCATTCAGGTCCTAGCACAATAAAAGATAAGATTAACTCTCAAATACAGACAAAAGCAGGCTTGTACCATGCACAAGAAGAGGTAAGATCAGTGCAGGTTCATCGACAAAAAGAAGGCAGCAGAACTTAAAAGTGTTATTCAAGTCAGTTGTTGAAAAGTTCCTGTACTTTTTCATTGCATACATTGCAGGGTTAGAAAAAGGTTTTTCAGTTTTTTCCAATATTGTGCAACTAAAAAAGCATCTGACTTATAGAGTGATTCCTTTCTTCACATACATTAAATGTTAAGGAAGACATACAGGCTGTCTTTTGAACATCAAGGCGTTCGTTACAGGCCCAGAGTCACAAACCACATGCTATCTCATCACATTTAATACTTGACTTTTCATTTTTATCTGGCAGCTTTAGCTTTCATGCAGACAAGCTTCTCTCTTGTCATTATTGTAAAACACTTGCAGAAGTAGCTCCTCATGATTGAGTCAGTTTTTCTCTCATGGTCACGGCAGAACGAGTGGCTTCTCTTGACATCTTCTATCTCTTAAGACTGTCTTCATGCGGCAGGTTGAAAATTGTTTCCTGAATCCAATCCAATCCTTTCTTCATCGAGCTTTTTATTTTATTAATATTTAGTGCATTCTGCATACAGGGTTTCTTTTCTGAAACCTCTTTTCCTCATCTTCTGCTCTTTCATTGGCTTCAACTCATTCCAAAGGCTCAATTGCAGGACCAGGAAATGATCATAAAATCGTGTCTGACTGACCACTTTGATTCAAATTATACACACTACAATAAAACCGATTTGTTTTCACATAAACTTGGCTTTAAAAGAAGGATTTAAGTTTAAAAAGATGAAAACTTGTGCTCCACTGAATCCCTTGTTTGGAACAAGCAGAGTATAAAACATTTAGATTGAAGTTTCTCATCAGTGAAAAGTAGTGAAAGCTTTTCCCACTTATGAGGAACATAACTGCTGGTAATTAACTTTAAATCAATAAGCGGCTCGCTGAGCAACACACAAGAGTTTGCTGCTATCAGATATGTGGGCCCTCAGCAAGACGGTGTTTACGTGCAAAATAAACACTTTTTTCAAAAAAAGAACAGCCTCTGTACAGCCAACACTAGATCGAACTAACTTTTAAAAGAACCCTATGCTAATCTAAGCCTCTGATCCGTAGGGCACACAAATCACATATCCTGTCATCAGCAATTTTTATTTTCATCATCCAAGAAAGAACAATTGTCAAACAAAGTTGTGCACTGAGCATTTAAATGAGTAGTTACTATGACACACAGAAAAAGAAGTTAATCTCAACCTTTATTTGTCTCTTAAAGTGGACATATGCTTGTAAATCCTTCTTTTTAAAGTCTATATAAAGTGGAACATCAATGCTTTGGTCCTCCTTATTCTAACTGCACAAGCGCCTCTTTCCCCCCTTTTCTGTCTCAGAGCAACTCGTTTCAAGGCTGTGTCTTTAAATCCAAACAAGGCGGTTCAGACTCCGCCCCACAACGATATACTCTAGCAGCGTGGAAACTTTTTTTATTTACAGATGAATTAAAATATGTCAACACTGGAAGACTTGTCCATCCAGAATTACATGTTGGAGCCAGAGTCTGACCCGGAGCATAAAGAGAATGAAGACCATATTTGGCTGTTCCGTTTCAAAAAATTTGAAGTAATAGTTCAGAAAATGTCATAGAAAACAGAAAAAACTGAACAGGTTGAAAAATATGAGCCAAACAGAATATAAGGATACTGCCAGGGGGAAACTATTACATTGAGACTCCAGGTACACAACAAGATGTATTTAACAGCTAAAAAAGTGGATTTTGCATATGTCCCTTTTAAGATATTTTAGGTGTGCATATTTTTTATTCTATTCAGCTCAAAATGCAGCAATTTCACCGGCAAAATTCTACTCATATCAACCAACTTACCAAACTGACAGCACGCATAAGAACCTTAGGCAAAGATGATTAAATTATGTCAGAAAACACCGACAAATACTGCAATGATATGGCGACGTGCACAATAATACGGCGTGGAAATCTGTTAGACATCCGCATGCACGTCTTGTACGAGTCGGATTATCAGTGAGCCAGAAAATAAAAAAAGAGACTAATCTCATAACGGTTAGTGTAGGGGAGAAGACAAGCAGCAGAGAACAAACAAAGAAGAAAAAAAATGATAAGGACTGAAAGGTAAAAGTTCACATTTGTTCAGACAAAGGCCTGTTTTCTTGTTCTCTCACCTTGACAACGTATATCAAAGCAGTCAGGTCAGGATTCATCACACAGGCAGGCGTGATCGTGAAGGAGAGGAGGCTATGTGATTCTCAGACGCAGGAAGCACAAAAAAAAAAAAGGCTGATGAATTTAAAATACTGTGAGAAATGCTTCAGATAACCCATTCCAGGTTTCTGTTTCTGCAGGACTAATCCCTTTGGTGAATAAACAAAAAGAAACTTATTGGAGTTATACAGTGATATTATACAATTGAGAAATAGTTACATATCTGCGCCTCTGTTTTCTCTCAACTCCTGTGTTTAAATCCTCACATTATCTGATAAACGGAGCAGTCGATAGTAAGAGCCGGTTATGTCCACATTTTATTGTCTTTCTAACCATAAGTAATGACGGTAGCCCAGCGATTACAATTAACATCAGTGCAGGAGGGGGGGGAAATAGAATTCCCTTCAAAATAAAGTATTATGTAAATTATTAATTACAACACAGACAATTGCAGTCTTGTTCGGCTGCCCACTGGCACCCTGATAAATGTGAATGAGCTGGGAACAGAGGAAGAAAAATGGCGAAGATAGCCCTGACAAGGAGGGAGTGAGAGGAATTTTTAACAAATACCACCTGCTCCTTCGGCAATTTATAGAAGCCATTTGCAATTTAACGACTAAACACAGCCTCTAATCCAAACGGACCCTCAGCAAATGCAAACTAGAGTGTGGGAGTGATGAACATGCAAACATTTGTATAGTTTAGCATTTGTTCTACTTAGCGAAATGTCACCAGTATATTGCGCATATGAAGCTGGAAGAAAGTTTCATGCTACAGCAATGTATTATAATCTGTTTTTTAATTAGCGCTCCAGCAATAGAAATTCAATAAAGTCCAGTTCTGTAGCCTGGAAGGTGTTACAGCATGTAAACAGTAAACACTTATTTTCAGAATTCCTAATACTTCCTATATGAATTCTAATTTATACAGATGACTCCTCCTTAAGCTGATAGCTATGTGTCGCAATGCATGACAGAGTGAATAATGAATAGATGAAGAACAAGTGAAAGGTGAAGAGAGGACAGAAAAAAAGTCCAGTGCAAACATGAGGAGAGAAGCGGAGTGATCTCTCACATTCTGGTGTCTCAGCTTAATGGTACTGGTACCACATGGGAGAAGCAAAGCTTTGTGTGAGAAATGATGAATCCAGAAATGGATAACCACAACCAGCTCAGAGTCATTAAAACAGCGCTTAGACATCCAACTTTTAGCCTCCGTGTTTACACGAAATAATAGTTCTCTCTCTGCCTCTCTTCCCATCCCGTCCTTCTCTGCTCCGGTCCAGAACGGCATCCATCTCCTCCTTCCGCTTTCAATATTGTGCTTTTATCTAGAGCTGAATTGAATCCCCCCCCCCAAACCTGTTCTCCCGTTCTGACCACAGACAATATGTCTGTCGGACTTTGACAAATTAAACCAACTCGATATATGGCAATAACCTTCACAGCATAACACAGGGTGGAGGGTTCGGGGAGAGGAACGGAGACTGAAAGAGGAATGGAGACACACACAGATGGATGGTGGGATACATTGAGCAGAGCGTGGTATTTCCAGCCCCCAATTCCACACTATGTACATATAGACCAACTCTCTAAATGTCACAGAGTCAGTGTAGCTGAAACACACTAAATTATGTGAGCAGGAGAGACAGTTAATTACTTTCTGGAAACAATAGTACAGTTTATATACTCGCTGTCAAAAAAAAAATGGTGCAGCACAAGAGCCATTTGACAGATGGTTGGATAAACAGAATTAACATTTCTTCATGTTTAAACTGGTTCATTACGAGGGCAACTCTTTGCTTTCGCAAAAATAGTATTGCTGTTCTCAACTTTTAAAGGACTATTTAAATATGCATGCAGGAAAAATATGTTTTTCTGTTTATATAGGCTAAAAAAACACCTTTCCTTCTTGTCACAAGTATGCTTTTGATAAATGAGATCTATTGTTGCACCAAACAAATTTACTTAAAGTTATTACCAATCAGCAGAAATTTCAAACTTATTGTGCACCTACACAATAAACTGTCCATCAAACGAACAGCCACAAAACAACAAACATATTTTAAATATCAAAAAGTGACAAACTGGCATGAAAAACTGCAATCAGTTTCCTCAAAGCACGCTTCTCTAATGACCGTTATTAAACTGTTCAAGTGGCGTGTGTTCAGGCACTTTTTACCTGTTTTGACAAAACGATTTAAAAGAAAAAAATATATATATATAAATAAAAATAAGCTTTGACGGCGCACTTCAAGCACACGGGCGCACAACATAATCACACACAAACCAACAAGAGAGGGTCGTTAAGCAACTATTGTTGTGATCTTCCCTGCTCAGCGTGATAACGGCGTGATTGATGCCGAGGTTCTCCAGTTAATCACCTGGCTGGGTGACAACAATGCACGGCGTCTGGCAAGTGATGCACAAATTAAAGCTGGGGCGAATGCAGGGTGTAAAGCAGAGCCAAACTTAAAAGGTACGTAAAAAGAAAAAAAAAATGTGGGTGCAGATGTGAGACCCGCGCGCGCACACGCCACACCGTCACCAGCAGGAAACATGTGGCAAACATCAGACTCTGCTCCACACAGGCACAAGTTAACTCACCTGCTCCGAGAAGCCAGAAGCTCTTTGATTGGCAGTCTCTTGTTTCTTTGAAAATCTTCTCTGTGGTGGTGCGCGGACTTTCCTGCGGGGCGGCTCAGCCTCCTCGTGCGGCTCCACGTAAGCGCCTGGATCTCTCAGCCAAGTGGATGGTGTTCCCGCTGCTTCCACCAGACTCGAATGTGCTCTCCTCTTCTCCTCCAGCTCTCCCACTGTCTCACACAGCTGCAGAGGGTAATATGAGGATGGGCAGCGTGGCGCTCCACTTTCTCTCCTTTCCCTCCCCTCCCTCAGAATGAGATGCTGGTGCGCTCTGCTGCCAGTCTTGCTCGCTCCTGCTCTCCCCCTCACTCTGTCACTCTTTTTTTTTTTTCTTTGTGCTGAACCAAACTGCAGGCTATCTCACCATCTTCTTTTCGTTGTTTCTCAATTGATTCCGCTGGCTTTCTCCTTTCTCAGTATTGATTTAGAAATGTGTGTCTTTGCTTGTGCAGCCTCTAGTGGCCATGTTGTTCAGTCAGAATTACTTTTTTTTTTTTTGCACAGAACATGAAGCTGTGCTGTGACTTTGTTCCAGGATTTCAGCAGGCAGCAACGTCAGCTAGAAACAGGGGAGAGAAAAATGAAGGAAATTTCATGAAATAAAATAGGAACAATACATCTGACTAAGGCTGTGGCTAATAACTTTTGTTCTCTATTATTAATGAGATTATTTTTCTTTTTTTTTTTTGCAATTATAGTTTTCAGGCATTTGTTTTGAAATTCTGTCAATAAAATACCAAAAATCATGTGACAAATATTGGTGTTACAATAAAAACAAATCAAATTTACAGTAACCAATAAAAGCCCAGCATTCCTTGAAGAAATATCTAACACCACTTTTTGTATCAAAATTTCAAGCTAAGATCATTAATAATAATTAATTATGATTAAATAATTTACAAAAACATGATGCATGATCACATGTGACATTATGAGTTAGTGTGAGGTATGAGGATGACTCTCTCTTTGATGTATATCAAAGAATAGCACAATATCCATACATTTGACTAAATTTTAGCCTTATTTGTGTTGGATAATGCCAATTAGCTGTGGCAGCCATTTTGAATTAGCTGTAGATGCTCCTGTAGGTTTCATAAAAATCTGTCCAGGGGTTCATAGAATGTTTTGCTAATAGATAGAGAAATAAGTGCAGGCGCTCACGCAGAAATACAGGACAAACATTGTTGCTCCTTCACTTTTTGCGTTGGGCAATAAAGCTAGCTTTTTCTCAACCAGGAAAACCTGCAAATTACTCAAGTTTTTCACTATGAAATGTATATTTTGTTTAATTAAAATTAACTTAAACTCTGAATTTCCATCAGAGGTGTAAAGTAAAGTAAAAACATTTTGTTCCTTTACGTAAGTTGAAATTGTGCTTATCTATTCTAGTTTTCTAGTTATTTTTAGCTGAATTTTCACACAATTATCTGTACTTTCTACTCTTTACATTTAAAATAAAATGTTACTTCTATTTGATTTTGGTTCGTTTTCATTGCGACTTTATATGGAATCCAGATGGATTGAATTTAAATGTGTCTGGATGAAAATTATAAACATATACCATTCTGACAGGCTATTGGTTTGTCTGATCCATCACCTGCACAGAACACAGATCACGTCAAACACCAGCAGGTCATATCAGACATATGTAGCTTGATATGAAGATGATCTCGGCAGAGAAATATCTGCAGCTGAAATAGGTAGACTAGTATATTTCATACCAGAAATTCACTTTGATACTGAAGTACAGTAAATATCAGATACTTAGACTTTACTGACTTTACTTTTACCAATAAAATTGTATGGTAAGATACTTGGACTTACCATACTTGTACAAGTATCACTTTGGGGTACTTCCTCATTGGTTCTAAATCTACTTTTGAAAACTGCACACACTTTTCCAAAAGGTATTCCCTTTAGCCGATGGTGGAAAGGCCTGTCGAAATATGAGTCAGACTTCATCCACAGGTTTAGCTGGGTAGACAGAAGTGGATCAGAAAGCATGATTCATCTTTCACATTCATATTACAACCATTCAGCGACTACCGCTTTGTAATCTCGAAGACGAGCCTTAACTTTAAAAGTAAGTAACATTTAGATTTGTAGATTTGTAGAGTCCATAGCAGAGCCAGCAGATTTTCTCATCGCCTCCATCAAACAACAGTTTTCTCGTAACTCTAAATTTTACTTCATGCATAGTGAGCAAAAGCAAATGCCACTTCCATTTGCACGATTTAGCAGTCATTAACTTCAATAATAAATACAGACCACGCTTTAGCATAAAGCTGCTCGGTGCGGAATGAAGGAAAACAATGTAATAAAAAGAAATATACAGAAACGTAGAAGGAGGTTACAGGCGTGTCAGTCATCGTTAAACATTAATTGTGTAATTAACACAATCAGGATCATGTTGTATCATAATAATTACAAATGTCTTTAATCATCTTTATGAAAACAGCTGAGCGAACTTTGCTATTTTCATGCCGAAGAAATTAATGGTTTCATTAAAAACTGTCAGCCTGAGGCAAGAGCAAGAAACTAACTGAAGATGATGTGACTCACATGTGGAAAAGGTAACGAACATACTGGTTCTACTGGAGAGTGAGCAGAAACCATCATGATGTAACAAACTGGTTAATGAAGCTTTTAGCATTCAGTCATCAACAGCAAGGCCACTACTACTAAGAAACCTAATAAACACACAAAAAACAAAATGACTGCACCTCATCCGATTCTACACATATTAGGTTAAAATCTGTGGTGGTACCTGGGAGCCATACACAAACTTGTAGTGTGTGATTTGTTTTTTTAAACTATGCCATTAACCGTTTGCAGCAATTGTCAGTCTGTTAGCAAAATATCTTCATTATTAGAATAATTGAATCTGAGTTATTAGAGGTATTTCAATGAAACGCTCAGAAACTATTGGATGTAGCCTACAAGCTACCACTCTGTATTTTTGTAGTCATGATGGCTGCCACAGTGAACAAACCTTAGGAATCACAAAGACGGCTATAAATAAGCACATTTTAAATATTTGGAAGTACATTTTGATTTGGTTGGAGTTGGAAGTCATCTTTAACACATTCTCTGATAAAATCTCAGAAGAGCTCACAATGTTGTTTTGTATTTTTTTTTATGTATTTTTAGGAAGAAAAAAAAGGTGGGTGGCAGATGTTATAAGATGTTTTTCTTCCCTGTGCTTCCTTTCATTTTATTTAAAAATTGTATTTTGTTTTTATTGTATGTATTTTTTTTATTTTGTTTTAATTAATGAATAAAATGAATAAATTAAAATCAAATTAAAAAAATTTCATCAGATCATTCAACTAAAACATTATTAACTGCATTCTTTCTCAACATAAGGTGATCTTAGTTCAAAACTTTGACAAGTAGCTAATATGAGTTTTCAATGTATAAAAAAAATATCAATGAACATATTTTAAGATATTTTCTGAAATTTCAGTCATAATTTGTTTTTCACTATATTTAAAAAACATATTTACCATTAAAACAGCACTTTTTAAACAAAAATATACATATTCTTGATTTGTGTTAAATTCTTCAGTGTGTTACCACAGTATTAGGTTCATTAAATGTAGTTTAGGCTACTTAATACTGTGTTGCAGGTTGTGTGACGTTTTCTTTTTTTTTTTTTCTTTTTGTACTGCTGAGTCTGTGACCAAACAATAATTATTGCTTAATGTTGCTATTTATGAATTAGCGTTAAATACTCTTTAAATTATTTTATAAATATTAAATCTGTGGTGAAGAAGACCGTATAAACTATTAGCGCATTTCTGAATATATCTGACACCTGGTTAACTAATATCTTCTTTAAAAAATAGTATAAAAGGAAGCAGTCAGACTAAAACTTGTTATGACATATTACACCGCCTATTCAGACACATTGTGGCAACTTATGTGTTTTAGAATCACATTAACTCTACAAATAAACAAACCTGATTCAGCCGCAGTTCCTCGACGGGCCGTCCACTCACCACCAAAATGAACGTTTTTCATACATCTTTTAGAAGAAAAAAGAGCAACACTGGGTCGATGTATGACAAAGTAGGTTATAATAATTAACACTTAATGCAAAACTGAGCGAAAGATTGAGGAAAATCCTTACAACTAAAGCTGAAAACCACTGTGCTGATCTGAGTCTTAGCGCCCCCTGTGGATAAAAGAGGTACTGCAGCAAATTGAAGGAATGGTCATTAGTTGTCAAATACACACCTGATACACACAATTTCACAGCTGGTATAAACTGATGCAGAATGGTTTCTAACATGTTGGACATAAAGAAAATGGTTTTATGCACAGTGTTGCATTTAGGCTTTTTTCATTTATTTTTTCATTTATTTTTTATGACAAAACAGACTAATGGATTAAACTAATGTTGAATTATTTGACAAGTGAACATACTTATTCATCATTATTAAAATTTCACAAAAAAATCAGCATTAAAAAGTGACATTTAGGTCAAAATGACCAGAACGTATTTAAATAACACCTTTATAATGTTTTTTTTTATTTTCAGATGAACTGTATAGGAATTATTTTTTGTTTGTTTGTTTGTTTTTGTTTTTACAGAGCTCATACACTGTACTCAAGCAATATGTAAACAAGCTTCATGTTTCCACGCCACAGTTGCCAACTGAACCAGGAAGAGTCATACATCCTCCTTGAAGACACACACCACTCAGATCATTCTGGATTAAAGTGAAACTTTAAAATTATTATGGACTGTGTTATTTTGTAATGACAGTCATATTTTAAAGATGGAAGGGTAGAGGCTAGAAGAACATATTTGTAAGCTGACACTCAGGGGAAAATGTGTTGAGATGGTATAATAAGAGCAACATCATTACACCATTAGTTATTTATGCAGCTCTTGAACTGAAAACCAGAGAGGTTGAGGTATTGGACGAAGCTCAAATGCTCATCAGAAAGTGTGAATTGGGAAGATATACTGCAATAAATTACCTAAACGACTACAACATTTTAAATTGTCAATTTATTTAAAAAATAAAAATAAAAACATTTTTGTACAGTTGGGGTCACATGCGAAAAAAACATATTTTACTAAAAAAAAAGTCTGAAAGGATGACTCCCTGTTTATGACGCTTGGCAAACACACTGCAATTCTCATAAAAGTGAGAAATAGTGAAAACATATTGACTGGTCCAACTGCCCCCTGACTTAACTGCCTTGGGACTGTTTTTTTTTTTTAGTGGTAAGTGTAGAATAAATAAATTCTGTTCTGAAAAAGGCAGCTGAAAAGCCACATTTACAAAATATGGCATCAAACTGGAAGAGATTGACAGAAACTAAAAAGAAAAACAACATATAACATAAGTGTTACTTTGGACACATAATTTTATTTTACCTTTCCTTATTGCATGTTTAATTTTTCTCATTCAACATACTGTTGGGCCTAATTTCTGTGTAATTATCATGATTTATAAATGAAAAGGAATGAGTAAAACATGCCAATTACATTTTGATGCAAATGCATGGAAGATATTTAGACTCATATTACTACAGTTACTTTCTGTTATTTCATTACGTAGCTCTGCTTGTATAGATGTGTCATCGGTTTTAAAGCTGAATACACTGTGTGCTTTACCCCGTGGTGGTTCATGTTCAGTAAGAACCTAATCTTAATTTAAGCCCCTCATTGTGCTTCTAACGTAATTTTAATATTTATGTTGTAGCACAAAGTATTTACAGTAAATCCTGAGTATAAAACCATCCATTTTCTTGGAGGAATAAGACACTTTATGAACACAGAGACTAGTTTCTAGAGTTCCAGCATTCAGATGAGGAACTGTAAAACACATCAACATCACAGTTTATTGTTCCCTTCGTCTGGACTGCAAAAACCAGGATGTTCAAACAGAAATGCTGATTATTCTAAGCAGCCATTTCTATGCAAAACACAGTAAAAACAAGCTGCATTGTGCAGAATTCAGCAGCCACCGCTAGCTCCCGATTTATTTACCTCTTTCACAAACTGCTGTTGGATGTAATGCCAGTCACATATCTCATTTTGCTCAGCCATTCGTTGCATCGTTGTCATTTATGGGCCTTAGAAAGAGGACTATTTCAGAAAATTTGATGGTAAGAAATGATTTCAATCACTCATTCAACCTCGGCCTATTTTGGCTGCGATCTCAGCTGCTCCCAATATTCTTCGTGCTTCTATGGGGTCAAATGGCTTTTTTCTCGTTTTATTTATGTTGATGTACAACTTGTAAAGCAAACCCATGATCAGCAGACTGTATTTACTCCAGATTAAAGGTAAAACAAAATTAGTCTTTTATTTCGTTATTCAAATCAACAAGATTTACAGAGAAACATTTTTGCTTTGTGGCCTGAAACTGGCAGCTGTTTGCAGTTGTATGAAACTCAATCTTATGTTAACATTGTAGTAATTGAACTAGTTTTTTCCATGAAAAAAGACTGATTATATGTTTTGCTAACCTATTTTGTGCAAAATTTTGCAGGATTCTAAATCCACTAAATAAAGCTAACATTATTGTGTGAATGCATTGACTCTACTGAGACTCATTTTTCTTCCATATGATATTCTGTTACACATCTCGCTCAGCAATTTATGTGCTATTTCAACATTTTAAATAACAGAACGTTCAGCTCCTTCAGGAAATTTCGACTGTGACATTTCATACTTTAGCAATTTATGTTACTTGTTCTGCCATTTTTTTTTCTCTTTCAAAATGAATGGAGCAGTTTTCAACAATATTAAAACACTTAAAAATCTTTCCTGTGCATTTTAACTTTTGTTCAGGTTCTACCTTTTTTACTCCTGCTGTTTTCTGTGTTTTTAGCTACTTTTAAGCTAATTTTAGCTGTTTGTGTTTTCAGCTTATTACAGCTTAATTCAACAAATATGTGCTCCTTCTGTTTCCTTGTGCTAATTTTGGCTATTTATACTATTTATTTTTTACCTTTGTTTTAAGTTAGTTTCAGCTTTTTTAGGTATTCAGAATTTTTTTCAGCATTAAGCTTTTACACTGCATTTTCCCAAGAAATTATCATTTTTCTAATTATTATTATTATTATTAGAAACTTATACTGACTGCTTTTTCATAATGGACGTCTCATGCTTGATTTGTTTATTTATTTGTATTTTATCAAGCCCTGGAAGTTTTCTATACAAAACCCACCCTAGGATTGAGGACACAATAATCCTGCAGCAAAAGCTGTAAGCCTGTGTTCAGGTTTATTGTAAAAAACTAACACAAAAGCTTTTATATAAAAGGTGCATGCACTTACTGTTCTGGAGAACCAGGAACACTAAATTGTGCTAAACCCCCTCTTTAATCAATAACACTTTCCACATTTCAACCTTAGCAATGAGTGTGCGTGCGTGGTTGTTTGTCTCACGTATCTCCATACTGGCCCTGTGATGAACAGGTGATCTGTGTTTATCCTACATCTCACCTTTAACTTATGGGGTAAGCTCCAGCTCTCCTGCAACCCTGAACAGAATGAAAGTAAAGAAGGTAATAAATAAAAACCTGTTTGTTTGTAATTGTCTGCCGATGAAAGTGAAAAGCAAGCAATATGGTTTTATATCTGTGTGCTTATAATGTGTGTGTTGTTGCCAAAATGTCACACAAACTGCCAGACAAACTAGAAATGTTAGACTTGCTAGTCCTGCTAATTAGCCTTCTCAACAAATGTAGGCATCTGCAATCAATAAAAAGTGCACAACAACAAAAAGCATAGCTTTTATATTGATCAAAAATAATCATCAGCATTTAAGGCATTAGATTCTAATTAGCAATTTTTTTATTTACATGCAATCAGGTGGCACATAGAAGAGTAAGTCTTTGCCTAGAGATCCATCTGTTATTTAGATAATTACTAGCTGTAACCAAAAGCCCCAGAAACGTTGTGAAACATCTGTCACAGAAATTTAAAGACCAAGGGAAGACATCCAGCGTTTTCTCTGAATGAACGAGGAAACATTTTACTTCTTTAATTAAATATACATGAAAACATTCTTTCTGTCTTCTAATTAAAGATCCACTGAGCTGGCCAGCAGAAGTAATCTCAGGTGTCTGAACGGCTCTCTACTCTTCATTACACCGCTTTTTTAACTAAAACAGGGAGGGTTTTACTTGTTTGTTTGTTTTTTCATCAGCACCTTGGTGAAGGGAGGAACAATTTGATTAAACCAAAAGATAAATAGTAAGAACAGCGAGATATTAATCAATGAAATGTGGTGTTTGTTTGTTTTTCCATAGATTTAGGAAAATACTGTATCTCATGTATGGACAAATTTGAATGAAACTTTCAGAGATTAATCATTGGATGTGTACAACTGATTAATATCTAGGATATTTTGTGACTGATTACCCAAATTTCAAATATACGTTATTTTATACTTTGTCATTGATTAAACACTTGTTTTAAACACAAAGAGAATCAACAAGTCTCTATTTAGTGTAACATGTGCCTCACTCCAGTGTAAACACAAACTGTTTTACATTTCAGGAACGTAAACTGTTTTAAGGGGACTTCCTTGTTTATTATGACATCATACCTGAGGTGTGACCAGGTTTACTATCAACATTGTAAGCAGATGAGATTTGTAGCCATTTTTGTCTATTTAAACTAGATGGATATAAATGTGTTCAAATAAACATTCAAGACAGATACTGCACTGTTTTCCTGCACTTTTTAACTCCCTGGCAGAGTACTCTTACTCTTGTTTTTAACTTTTGCAGATCAGGCTAAATTTAAAAAAAAAAAAAAAAAAAAAGCTATAAACAACAGTTCTCATTTTAAAATATGGATCTAACAGTTTTTAGTTACACACACTTCCGCTCTGGTCTGAAGCTGTGTGGACATGAATTCAGTTGGAGGTTCAGTCCAGTTTAAAAAAAAAAAAAAGCAAAACATAAGTTTGTGATGCTCTTCTCTCCCAGAGGAGTCACACTGAGGTGCCCAAGTCAGCAAGAAGCAGCAGATGAAATTGGAGATTACAGGAGATAAATCTGGAACATTGTTGTAATGAAACCATAGTGTAATGTAGGTTTCCTTACGGTGTCACAATTGCAAAGCTAATTTGCAAGTGCAAATGAAATAGCAAATGCAAGCTCAGGAAAAAAAAAGGCAATGTGAAGATAAATTCTTGTTTTCCTGCCCCTGCTTCCTCTCTCCCGCATAAGAAAAAAAACATATTTATATATATATTCATATTTACTCACCACCAAACATGAATTCTAAGAAATAAACCAGAAAAAAAACAATTTTATAGAGACCTATAAGTAGAATGTGCTTTTACAGCTGTAAAACCACAGTAGACTGTTCTTTCAGCAGTGAAAACACTGTCAAATGGGCAGACGTAAGTTGTTTGTTTTGTAGAATTGTGACAGCGGGTTTGATTTTTACCACAATGCAAGAAATCATTTCTTTGTGGTGTTGCATGAATTCAAGAAGAATAAAAACTTGTTTGACACAGAAACATCGACTCTGTCAGATGAGTGAGAGCTGGCAGCCAGAACAGCAACAGACTCCACATCACCTCCGTGAGAAGAGACCTTCACAGCAAATATAGCACAGTTCTGTTCACTGTAACTGAAAATCATAAATCTTTTTTTTTAGTGTCTTGTCTGGTGAGTACAAATGATCAAAATTTTATTTAAAAAGAACAACAAAATACTTTGTACAACCTTGATTGTTCAACAGGTTTTCATTTCTGTATGTGAGCTGCTGCCTGTCAGGCTAATTTATGCACATTTTCTTAACTTAAAATAAACAACCAAGTCACCAAATGCTTTGAGGTCTAATCACTTCTGTTTCTATTGAAGCGGACTGTTTTCTAAAACAAAATTAAGAAACCATTTCTTTGAGGTGTTGCATGAAATAAAATTAATTGGAGAGTTTAAAAACCCTGTCTGAGGTTTTAATACAGGACTACACAAATGAATTGCTCAGGGAGCATTACAGTAGTTACTTAAAGCCAACATCTTGGAGAACGGACATCTGGGACTCATTGGCGTGACAGAAATATAATTTCCAATTTAAAATCTAGTTTTTATTTTAAAATGAATTTGTTGGGGGATCGGACTGTGATCACTCACTGACTAGATGTGGCCCCTCGGCCACCAGTTGGTTTAGCTGACTCCTGGGATGATGCATATGGAGATTTTTCTTGTTAAAAAAAAAAAAAGAAAAGAAAATTTTACCTCTGAACTAAGAGTCATGTAATAATGTGGGCACTGATAAAATAGATACAAATATACTAAGTTTCTAAATGCTAAATGAAAAGTGAAATACTTAAAAAAAACTTAAATCAAATTAAATTCAAAAATAATTTAGGGAAATTACAGAAATTACTTGCAATCTGATATGACTACCAAAAGAAGGATAACTTTATATTGAACAAAGGGTCCATTCTACTAAATACTGCTGTTATCTCACATAATAATAGTTGCAGGTCTGAATCTCAGCAGCCTGTCTGTGTAACATCTCAAAGTTCAAAAGCATGCATGTTAGGTTTATTGGTGTTTCTACTGTATATTGACTTTAGGAGTGTGTGTGTGTGTGTGTGTGTGCATGCCTTTGAATCTGTCATGTGTGTCTTTGTGTCGACCCAGTAATCGACTGATGACCTGCAGGCTCTACCTCACTTTTCACCTGATGACATCTGGGAGAAAACCGAGCTCCTTGATAACCCTGAACCAACCCAAGCATGCTTAAAAATTCATTGATACATTTTTGAAGGATTTCATTGCTGTTTGTTGAAATGCAGGACTGGTTTCATGTAAGTGAAAAAAAAAACTAGTTTACTAATAACGCAGTACACAAATTCCTATAACCATGTAAAAACTTGCCCCTAACAGGTGAAACTAATGTCAGCCCTTCAAGAGAAGCTTTGATATCAGAGCAAGAGTTTAAACAGCTTTGTCACGATCAGACATAAACATTATAATCTTGTTTTTCTCAAATATAATTAACTTTGGTTTATTTTCTGAACTTATTTTTAGCTGTGATTAAACTCATGTTTCTTCTTCTGTGATTGTCTGTAATTCCTTGGAGTAAAACAGAGTAACGGCACTGAAAGGTTATGCCAAACCAAGTTGATGTGTTAGGGCAATATAGCTGTCTGCAAAGCTCCTGAATGTTTTATCTGTCTGTTTGTGACAGTGTGTTATATCCAGAGGTATGTCATTTCTTTTTGTCGCATGCAGATTTAATTTTCATACTGCTCAGAGAGTTTTACACTCTTTTCAGTTCTCAAACTTTACTTTTTATTCTAGAAATGGGAACCCAATAAAGAACTATTTTCTCTTTTTTATTTTATTGTCTGTTAAGAACAACTTGGCATCTTTTAATTTTTACAACTGGACATTTACAGAAATAGCAATAGCTGATGAAAGTTACCTTTTATTGATGAACAAATCAAAAGTTGTGATTTTTTTTATCTGAGACAAAAAAAAAGTTTTTAATTCTGAAAAAGAGAGGAAAGTAGGACAATGTAGGTCTGTGTGTCTGCAATAATCAAGGAGGCTTCATCTGCTCCACTGAAGTGACAACATTTATGATGAGTTCATGAAAATGCATGTGTGTTTTGTGTGTTTGTGTTCCTGCCTGCGTGTGTGTCTACACAAACAGAAAATCTCAGCCCGTCTAATTAAAGTGCCTCCTCTGGGCTCTCCTGCTGTTTTACCCTCAGAGTCCACGATGTTGACAGCCGCAGCAGAAAAAGAAGGAGAGGAGGAGAAAAAAAAAACTTAAATCGTCTACCGTGATGGCTCTCACTATTTGCTGTGAGATGCTTTTGAAGTTTCCTTTTCACATTCAAACCGACACACACAGATACACACACGAGCTGATACATGCTCCCACACCATCCTCTGTTGCTCATTATTGTCCACCACAGAAAGGTGAAGGAGGATACTAATGCTTTTGCCCTTGTCTGTCTGTTACCAAAATGTCTCGTGAACCACCGAATGAATTTTAACGACACTTGAAGGAAGTAGAATGAATGTAAATTTAACTTGTAGTTAATTCGATTCAAAATGGCTGCGTGCCACATCCTGACACAAAAATTGCTATAACAAACGAGGCGGTTGTGGTGGTGCAGAAGTTAGAGAAGATGAGCATGTAATCGATAGATTGCCGGCTCAACTCCTCCAGTCTGGGCCCTTGAGAAAAGCCTTTAACCCCTCAGCTGCTCATTGCTCCACATGTGTAATGTGAAAAATGCAGAGTTAATTTCCCCCACTGGGACAATAAAGGTTTAGTTTAAGTGGCTTGGCTAGAGGCACTATCATGTGACTTTTCTTGGTTGGAGAGAGCGGCCATATTGTTCAGGGCGAGGGCAATTTAGACAAGCTGAATGTAGTAACCATGAAATGTAAATTTTAGGACAGCACATCAATGAACCTCAGTTTTGCTATTAATAATCCTTATTTTGATTAATAGAAATATATATTTCATATAATATACATATTATCAAATCAGGCATGTTGCTGTGAGGTTTTAGGCGCAGGAACAGACCCAGGGCGCAGGCAGGCTCAAAAGAATAACAAAAGCTTTAATGATTGACAAAAAGAGGGCTGACGTGGCAGCAAACTTACTCACAGGAGGAAACACGGAGTGAATCACGGGCTGGTAACAAGCACAGGACAAACAATGAACCGACAAAGATAAGATGACAAGACACTGAATATAAAGGAAAACTAATGAGGGCAATGAGAAACACCTGGAGCAGACACAAGAGGAAACAGGTGTGCGAGAGGGCAGAGAAAACACAGGGAAAGACTGAGACACTAGAAAAATCAAGGAACCAAAAACACAGACCATGACAGTTGCCAAGGTATGAGCGTCTGCAATGAATGATGCTTCTAATAGGCAAAAGCTAAC
>JAUBOC010000078.1:11346724-11362864 GCA_032275365.1 Anablepsoides cearensis | reverse complement strand
CTCTGCGCAGGGCCAATGCGCGGGGGCGGGGACTTGAAATTACGTCATTTTGTCCGCACGCCCCCAAGCGCAGGGGGCGCTTCTTCAACTATAAACTAGGCTTAAAGAGAACTGGAAAAAAAAGAACATGCAAGACTTTGCAGCATATAAAACCTTTCACATACCTTAGCAGACAAAAATGATAAAACAACAGGAAGTGGCAGTGAAATTAGAGACACGACAGTAAAAAACTGAACAAAACACAAATTACCTCTGAGTCGTCAAGGCTGGAGAATAAAAAGTGCACGTAATGACATAAAAATAGCTCCTCTTCATTGAGGTATGCCAGAAGCATTGAGGCGACATGGACGATTCTGAAGTCATTTCTAAATCAAAACTCAAAATAACTGCTGCATTTTTGGGAAGTTCCAAGAAAAATGTGGAAGGTTTAAAATTTTCTTCTGCTTTTACCTTAAGTGTTAAATAAGAAAAAGCACAGGAAATTGTAGTGAAGTTACTGTCCTGTCAAAATGCGGCCATAACAGTTTGACTCAAAAGTTTAAAAGTTTTTAAAACTGTGCATCAGACCCATTTTGCACACAGCTTGACAACAAGCTGCAACATTTTTTTGTCAACAATTGCTCCAAGATACTTATAAAGCTGCACACATTCTGTAATTTGCCCCTTAATTAATGACTCAGAGATTTTCACCTAAAATCAGTATGCATATCTTAAGGGATTCATGACAGAAAACTGCAGTTTCATTTTTGTGTAACAAAACGCTAGGGGTTGTTTGTTTTAGCCATTAACTAAAGCAAAGTAGTTTAAAATTCATTGCAATCATTCTGTTGCACTGCCCTGAAAAAAAATTCAAATTAGAGAAGTAGAAACTAACTTGTTTAATTAATTCAGACGAAATTTAACTTTGAACAACACTTAATGCACCGTTTTTAATACAGTTTTACCGGCTGTTTATTTGCTTGTTGTGTTTTGTGGGGTTTATTAGAAATTAACATCAGTGACGGTTGCTTCTGTCATGGTCGTTTTAGAGCCAGATTACAGATGAACTCGAGACATTACAAAACAATCATTTTTTTATTTTAGAACACAAAAACAAAATGCTGCAACATCTACCCACAAGGTAGACAGGAGGCACAAGGAGGTTCACAGAAGGACCGATCTGCAGTAATGCTCCTCTGAAACAGTGGGAAACCCAGTTATATTAAATGGGCAGAAGATAAATAAAGAGAGTGACTACAGCTGGGACGGGAGAACAGGGTGCTGGTGTAAGTGGGCGCAGCTGAAGAAGTGTGAGTGCTGACAAGGAGGAACACAGGGAAACTGGAAGACTGAGAACACAAGTGAGTAAACAAGACAGGATTCACAAAATTTAACAGAATTTACATTAATAGATAAAAAGACAACAAAACCTTAGAAAATTATGAATTCTGACAGGTTCACTGTCCTATTTAATCATAAATTAATGCACTGGAAAAAACACCAATTCATACAATTTAAATAAAAAGCACAATAGTATCATTTTTGCTGCCACTGTTTCGCAGCCATTATATCATAAATCTCAATCATTTTAGCGTTCAAAAAGGCTGCCAGACAGCTTTCTGTACTTACAATGGGTTTGCTGATTACTTCAAATAAATATATGTAATAAATGCTGATATGGCAAAATGAGAAATAATCTAAAATCTGGTTTGGCTGAATCACAAACAAATAAGATGACCTGCTGAAGCAAAAACGACATGATTTAAACTGAAACAAGTTCCTAATGTTTCTTATTCCAAAACAGAGGCATCGAATCATTTTCTATTGGTGCCTATGTCCAGCATCACTGTAGGCCTTTGTGCACAGCCTGGCTTCCAACCCCGGCTCAGCATGTTTGCGTTAATGGCTCAGTTCCACCCCGATTTCTGGAATCCCAAGTGCTATGGTTCTATCTGAGCCAACCAGCCTGTCCCGATTTGACCTCAGCTACTGTTGCTTATTGATTGATTCACTGATCGTGGGGGAGAGTTAGCATGAATCATTTGCAGCAACCTAACCTAACCGAGTTTAACCAAACAACTGTAGCAAGCTACCAAACAATAACAAGCTAACATTAGCTCCCATAAGCTTACCGTCTGTCGACTTGTTCTCTGGTCCATTACAGCCTTCTGTACTTTTCCTTTGAGTTTGGTGTAGTTCAAGGTTACCAGACTGTACGGCTCGACAATGAGGGACCCTCCCACCACCACTAGTATATTAAAATAAATTTTAAATCAATTGGAAATGTTGAATTTATGATTCAATCCAACAAAATACACAAATCTAAAAGATAGATGATTATTATACTTGTTTACATAATGCAGTGTTTCCCCTACCATTATAAAACAAAGCTACCCCACCCTCCTGATGTCCAGCCCCTGACCTGCTGGCTTTGAGCAACTCTGGCTCCCCTGAGCAGTTTAGTTGAATAGTCCTCGTGTAGTCCATTATTATTGTGTCACAAATAAAACAAAATAAGATTTGTATGTGTTTGCAAATATGATCCCGCCTACATAGAGATGGCGCTCTGCTCAATTCAAACACAACCAGGGCCAGGGTAGATCGGGGATGGGGTGGGCTGAGCCGGGCATTACAATGTAAAAATGCCTTTTATAAGAGGCCAGAGACACACTTGGACATGTCCATCACAAAGACACATAGACAAACAAAAACACATAGACCATTTGGAGTTACTGATTTACCCAACATGCAATCTCCAACCAGAAAGACAACCAAAAACTCAGACCAACCTCTTTCCATCCATAGAATTAACTAAGTAAATTTCCCCCATAAATATATTCATAAAAAAACTGTGTCACGAAGCGACGGCAGAGACTCTTTCATTTTTCTTCACGATTATCAGGCAATTAGTTTCTTCCATTTATCACACAGAGGGCTCAGCAGAAAATATTGCATATAAATGACACGGGAACTTTCTCACTTTCTCTAATGACAGACACGCAATGTGGTGGCATCAGAGCCAAGGTGTGTGCACAGACACACACACTTTTGTTTTCCAAAGGATTAGCATATCATTTCGCAGGATAAAGAGGAGCCGCTGCACAGGAACACACAGTGAGGAAAGAAGCAGCAGGTTTCTGCAGATTAGACACACAGTTATTGAGAAGTGCCTGACAGAACAGATAATTTGACTGTAATTAGCTCAGACGTTTAAGTCTGTTAGGAAAGAGGAAAAAAAAAAGTGTAAAGAAAATGTCTACTGTTGAATCAATTAATTAGTGCTTTTGTTTAAAAAAAATGGTGTGAATGTTTGAACGAGGCTTCTCGTCTGCAGGGAGGGTTTAGAGAAATCTAGTAATGATTGGAATTGCACCTTAAAATCTGACAAAGAGCAATGATGTGGGTAGCTCTAGAGGCTAACACAGGAGCTAATGAGCACACAAGCATGAATGTGGGACCTTCAACTAACTATGAGTTAATTATAAAGCAGACAGCCTAGTTTACATATTCTCCCAGAGAGGAGTTTCACACAAATTTTATTCTGATTACTTCCTCATTTCATGTTTGGACAAACAAACCTGCATCCTTAATGTGTGAATATGTTCTCCAAGTCAAATCTGTATTTAGGTCATATCCACATAAATTCTGCTTTAAAAGACATATACTATAAAATGTTATAGTATTAAATAAAACCGGCCTGTGTGTCTTACAGCATTTTGTGAATCATTTTATCTGCTTTATCGCCAAAACAAGGACTGATAGTGTGGTAAATTAATGGTGAAGTTGTAAAGTTCAGTGCTGGGAACACATTGAGTTAGCAAGCAGCTGAATGCAGGGAAAAAAAAAACAAAAAAAAAACAAGAACCGACTTTTCCAGTCGAGGCAGGAGCAGAAATTGTACTTTTAAGGTTAAACACTGTTGCCATCTCATTTTCTATTGTCTGTTTCTCAGTGTGGTTTTTCATTGACCAGGTTGGTAGTGGGTCTTGTGGGTCAGGATGTAGCACTGTGGGAAAGAGGTCACTACTTTTGTGGAGTGCCGTCACAATGAAGCAGGAGATGCTGAAGACTATTTTTTTCAGGAACAGTTTTTGTTGGTATAGTGGTCAGCATAGCTGCCTTCCAAGTAGTTGATCTGGGTTCGATTCCCAACCAATGCGTTCTCTCTCACAGAGGTTAGAAAGAAAAAGTCTGCGATCAGAAGGTTGTCGGTTCAACGCCCCCTAGACCGACAACAAAAAGTAGTGGCTGGGCAACCCTCATTTGCCTCATTCTGGGCCCTTGAGAAGAGCCCTCAAAAGGCAGAGACTTGATTTCCACATTGGAGATTAATATAGTACATTACTTAATTTACTTTAACTATTTAGAAACCAGCCATTAATAAACCAAGTTTACCTGTGGCTCATTTATTTAAACGTCTGTTCAGATATGTGAATGTATAACTAAAACCTAGCATCTACTAGTGCAGTATTTATTTTATTCAGGACTTTTATTCTCAGTTTCAGAAAGCTTAGCCACTTTGCAGTACACAGCAGCATGTTTGTTCATCCCTGTGTTTTACATGGTTATTGTGAGCGAGCACTCTGATTGGCTGAAGCGACTTTTACACTCTCTCAGCTGAGTAATAGCTGATTCCATCATTGGATCTTGTGTAATTTATTAATAATTCAATACTCTGTGAGCCAGCATTAATTCTTTAATAGTCTGAATATGGTCCAGGGTCTGATAGTTGATGATCACAGCATATGGTGTTTGTTAGAACTTCATAAATGTTTTGATATGTGGCTCATGTCGACGTCACATCAATACGAATATATTGCATTATTAAAAACACAATGAATGCTTTTGTTTATTTGGAAGCATGTTCTAATCTGTTTTTTTCCTGCGAATTTAAACTGAAAACAAACCATTTACAAGTATTCACAATAATCAGAGTTAAATTGTCTTTTTCAAGACGCTAAACTCACTTCATCTTCGAAGTGGTGCTCATGAAAAACAATTAGGAAGAAACAATAAAACATCATTTCCGGGCTGTGGCCCTACATCAAACGTGATTTTCGGAGATCTTTATTGCTCGAGCAGAAATGCTGAGGTTTCAACTTGAACAGCACGCATATTCACTATCAAGTTATTTGGATCCCTGCTAAACAAAAACACACTCTTCACAGTTTGCAAACGACGACGGAGGAAAGAAAAAAAAATACAAGCTTCACAGCGGAATGGAGCCAGCCTGATATGATTTGCATTTGCGCTGAAGTGCTGACTGCAGATTCATCTCCTGAGATTGCTGTAATTTGTCTCTTTGTCTAATTAGTGGAAATATGCAGAAGGATTTGAAAACTGGATAGAGAAAAACTGTTTTTGGGGGGCTTTTTTCCCCCTCAAAAATCAGATAAGTGATCAGTTCAAGGCAGGAATCAGAAAGTGAAGTTGGTTTATTTTTAGGAAACAGACCCTGTTAGTTAGCTGGTTTTAATGTTTTATGTGTGTCTTTATAATGCCATTAAGCTTTCTGCCCTTTTCCTTAAAAAAATGGAATGCACATCAATATTTTGGTTGTTTTCCTGGGTTACTTGAAAAAGAAAATCTTATGGCAAAAAAATTAAGGGACTTTATTTGGAAATGAATGGAAACTACATTTCACTTTTGCATATGTAAAACTGTAAAGTTGTTCACTAAAAGTTGCCCTGAACAGCCCGGGCATCTCTTCAGTAAGTGAGCAAAAAGAAATGAACTTGAGGGCAAAAGGACTTGTTAATAAAGAAATTACAGGGACTTTTTTCCCCCCTACGAATACATGAAATTAGCAGACTAATAGTGCAGTTCTGGCACAGGACTGAGTCGACACAAGCACCTCTTCAAAACAAATTAAGGTTGAGTGAGAAACATAAGCGTCCATCTAAACATATCTGAGTATAATGTGCTGCAAAATGGCTTTGAGTCAGAATGGAGCCAAAGTGAAGCCATAGGAAAAAAAAGGGGGTGGGGGAGGTTTCAACTTGTCAGAATTAGAACCGCATAAAAAGCTGTGAATTTACACTCTTAATGGGAGGTCTAAGTCCTAAAAAAAAAAAAAAAAAAAAAAGTGGAAAATTTCAACTGAAAGTGTCATTCTTTATAGAAGCGGAGAAAACGAAGTGATTAAAAGTGTTTTCAACACGCCGGCAGCAGAGCGTTTGCCAGGATAGACGAAGGCGAGGTGAAGAGCTGATAGGAGGGGAGGAGCGGCAGTCAGGGCCCGTGCCAGCTGCTCTGTTCTCACGTGGAATCGCTGTAATTAATCTGGACACTTGGCTGCTGGGTGGCATCATCAATAACACTCATATATATATGTGTGTGTGCGTGCGCATGCAGGTGCCTTTTATCAGCCATGACACATCCACGCCCTTTTTTACTGTATGTTGCCCTTGAGGTGGCCGTCTGGATTAGTGTCAAAGTTGCACCCATCCAGCACGCGTGATTCAAAGCAGTTGAGTGTTTGTTTTAATTATTTAAAACGATTTGTGGATGCATACTTCATAATGAGTTATTCGGTGTGATCATTTTGGACACAAAAGGGTTCATTTTTTTGTGTCAGATGTCATTGATCTCTGCAGGGCTGCTGTCTGAATTTAAAGCGTGCTTATTAAAAATGCATTTATGCCTTCGGAGGGCCGCGGGGAGCTGTAGACCCGAGCCTGCATGGCACGTGGGGCACGGCTGATAAAAACAGAAAAACTCCTCCTGGATTTGTAACGACTCCTCGCGTCAAACTTCTGTGCAACCGCTCGCATCATCTGGGCTAATATGAATAAAGGGAGTTCACATTTCACCTGACCTGCCTGACCGTGAGCAGCCGAGGTGCAGGAAGGGGGAAACGACCGCACTGATGGGACTCCATCCAGCAAACAGAGGAAGATTAGCATTCATGCAGCATTGTGGGCTTTGGTCAACTAACTCATGAAAGTCTGATACCCTTCCTTGTTGAGGCTCCTTTTGGGTTTGTTTTTTTTTATATATATTTTACACCCACCACCACTCACAGAAACATCTGGTCCCTAAGCTGTCAGAGGTTACTCTTCTGTCATAGCTGCGCACCTCGTCTGTCTGCGGTCTGCTGATGATGATTGATGCCATGATTCACCAGAGCAGCTTTTCTGTCGCGGGCAGCTGCCTGCATACCAAAACAGCAAAGATGTGAAAGCTGTAAATCAAAAACAATGAGCCGAAAGACACTAAAACAGGTGGAGGGTTGCAGGAGAGCAAACTCTTTCACACAACACAGTTCCGAGCTGAAGTTCAATTTTTTTTAAACTGCAGCTCGCCGACAAGTTTAACTGCTGCAGTGTTAGCAAAATATCTTATGAACTGGTGGACAATGTTAATAAAACTCTCAGATTGTAAACATTTGACTTACATCCACAACTGGTTAGCTTTTGAAGTCAAAAGCTATAACTCAGTCAATATATTAAGCTCAAATTTGACATGTTAGTATAGATTTGCTATAGCGTTAAGAGTTTGATGTCTGTTAGCAAAATATCTCTTAAATCAATCAATGAATTTGAATGAAACTTTCAGAAAGCAATCAATAGGTGTACATCGACGACTGACTAACATTTAGTGTCAACACAATTCAAGATGGATGCCACAGCCAACATAACTTAAAAAACATGACAATGGCGCTAAGTCAGCCAATTTTACAGATAATGAACTAAAATTTGGTGTGGTAACTAAAAAACATTCATAACACATGTTTTAAAAACACCAAATGTGATTTTTTTTTTCTTAAATCTTTGTCAATAATGATTAGGAATCAGTGCTAGACTGTCTGTCTGTTAGCAAAACATCTTGTTAGCCAGTGGACAGATTTTAGTGAAACTCTCAGAATATAATCACTAGATGTGTGTCTACAACTGATTAATGTTTGGAGTCAACCCAGTTCAAGATGGCCACCACAGCTAGTCAACTTAATCAAACATAAAAGTAGTTCAAGTCATCCAGTTTTTTTTTAGATATTGAGCTAAATTTTGGTTTGATAGCTGCAGAGAGTCAGCTTCAACACATTGTTTGAAAACTAAGACGTCATTTACAAATTTGACCAAAAAGGCTTTAACTGCATACATCTCATTACATCAGAAGATGATCCTCAGTTCAGGATTAAAAAGTGGCTGGTGAGACGCATTCCATTCCTTTCCAGAAGTGTTGGACATTTAATTACAATTTAACTTTAGCAATCTATGATGTAGCCATTTAACATTCTGAAAGCAAACTCACTTGTCACAGTTTTTCTTTATCAATTTCAACCACTGAAGTGAGCATTTCAGCAGCGCACCACTGAAGAGTTTCATCCCTTTTTATTTTTTATTTTATTTTATTATTTTTTTTCATTCAACGACTTTGAAGATGCTTTCATGCAGACCATCAAAGAGCAGAACCTCTCACCTGTGGCCCCCTCGGGGAGCTACCTCTGTCCAAGGTAGGATTTTAAATAGGGACCATGCTCCACCACCAATGACAATTTCCACACATTGCTTCTTGTAGATTTCTGGGTGTCACGGTTGTGAAATATCTCAGCTCTGCTACGGTGGGTTTTCATTGTGGCATGCAAATGTTTGGTCACACATTATCAGCATTTATGATTCTCTGAAATGAAAAGCAGTTGAAAGAAAAATGATCTGATTCATTTTTTAATTTGATTTTTCTATTTTTGGTATTCACTGCAGCTTTTTAAAAAAATTAAATGTAATCAGAATTTACACAAAAATATATGCACATAGTAATTACACTATAATAAAACACGTTCTAACAACTACTTTGGTAATGTGGTTTTTTTTTTGTTTGTTTGTTTTTTGAGAATAAAAAAAAATCCCTTGAAGAAAAGCAAAACTTCTTGCATGCAAAGTTTTAAACAAATATCTTAAGTATTAAGACTCAGACTATGTGTTGAGGGTGACTCTAATACCACAAAAAAATCTATCTCAATATCTGAAAGGTTGACTGACCTATAATTATTGTGTTTACTAAAGTTGCTTAGCTGTGGCAACTAGTGTTG
The DNA here is from genome assembly GCA_032275365.1 of Anablepsoides cearensis. NCBI lineage: Eukaryota > Metazoa > Chordata > Actinopteri > Cyprinodontiformes > Rivulidae > Anablepsoides > Anablepsoides cearensis. Next base: position 11,353,854 of record JAUBOC010000078.1, on the reverse strand, counting down.
CGGTACTCAAGACCAGTCTTGGTCTTCTGATTGGTCTTAAGACCACTTGGTCTTGCCTCTGTCTCTGACATGAGGACTCAGGATTTTATTTCAAGACCAGTCAAAACCACAACTGTGGAAACATCACTAAATTGCCAGAATATTGTCTGGTTTATTTGTTAACATTCTTGCTTTTATTGGTTGTAAATCATACTGATTCAAATCCAAGCGTGACTCATTGATAATTATGTATTTTTGTTACGGCTGTCACCCATACCCCTTTCACTCGCTTAATAGAAATATATATTCCCATACCATTAAGGGGTTAATATGACAATCAATTCTCTTTTAAAACAGCATGGGGTTTATGAGGGGGTCCCTGGAATTTTTTATTTATTTTTATTTTTTGCCCTTGTAAGGGGTCCCCAGACCCAAATGACTTGAGAACCCCTGAGTTAAACAACATCTCAGAGAAAGCATACCTATATCATCATATCATCACTTAGAAAATAGGCACAAAGATGTGATGTTAGCAAACTTTGCTAGGTAACATTAGCAGTCTGCCTCTGTGCAAAAATTATTTACCCAGCCCTCACACAAACAGATTTAGTCGATATTAGTATGTATTAAGTTAGCTACATGTGTACAGTACTGTATGTTTTAGGGCAGTGGTTCTCAAACTGGGGGTCCCAGGACCCCCAGGGATCCTCGAGCCATGTCTTAGGGGGTCCTTAAAAAATGTAAACAAATTGTTAATTTGTTTTTTAGTTCAAAAAATGCATATAAGTAATACACTAATAAATAAACATACTAAAACAAACAAAAATACTATTACCATGACATTTAGGGGTTAAAATAACAGTAAATTATTTTCCAATAACAGCATGGGGTTTATGAGGGGGTCCCTGGAATTTTATCACCCTTGTAAGAGGTCCCCAGACCCAAAAAGTGTGAGAATCCCTATTTTATGGTACTAGTTTCTGGTTTTTGTTTTTGTTTTTGTTTTTGTCCCGATACACTTTGGTCTTGACAGTTTAGGTTTAGGTGGTCTTGACTACAACGCTAGTGGCAACCACCTTGAATGGAACTGACTATAAAAGCTAATCAGTTGTAAGTAATGCTTTTGTGATGTTTTTTATTTATTTTAATATACTGCTTTTATTCTGAAGTTCTTTGTGATTTTACATCTATGAAAGGTGCAATAAAAATAAACTTTACTTACTTACTTACTTAAGTATCCAAAAATTATCTGTTCTTGTTATTAATAAGAGAGGTTCATGTCTGTATGTTGTAGAAAAGTGAAATAAATCCTATGGGTTTCACAAACAATCTTCTAGAGTTATTTTTTTTAAAACAATGAATGACTCTTTTATATAAAGTAAACTGTTTCTGTTGTTTTCCCCTTGTTATTGTTGTCATATTACAGAAAGCAATCATTTAACACACCTCCACCATCGATCTTTTGTAGGCATGAGGTTCATCCGGGAGCATCTGGAGAAGGAGAGGCACTTAAATGATTATTTTTCCATCAGACAGAAGAGGGCTTGACCCAAACGAATGAATAGATTGTTATTTTATGTAACTATTGGAACTCATACTGTATCAACAGGCAACAATGCCCCCAAATGGATGTTTATGTATGTCAGAACAGCTTTACAAGGATCCGCAAACAGCTGCTTCAAACATTTGGTCTATTTTCCCAGTCACTTGCAAATAAACTTAAATTGAGTATAATGCGAGGAAAATGTGAGCACATTTTGCCCCATTAGTTTAGCCCATTTACAACAAAAGGACCTTGGTATGACTCATACTGGCATTAAAATAATGGTCAGTCAATCACAAGAACAGACTGTGCAAATGGCTGCTGCGGGAAACATTCAAACTGAAAATGCACTTATTATATCTAATAATGAATGACAGATCTGGCTGTAAATGGTGCCAGCAGGCTTTAAAATAGATATTCAGAGAGCCCACTAGTGGTCCAGCGAGGACTTTGACAACCTGTAATCAAGATGGAGCGCTGTCATTATACAGTATATCATGAAATGAATGAAATAACTGCTACAAATGTGTAAAAAAAATTTTAAAAGAATAGATGGATGAGAAAGAATGTTTCCAAATGTGTAAAAAATTAAGACAAATGAGAATGAGAAGAGAAAGAGGAAATGGTGATGTGCGTGTGCTACAGTGGTTATTGGTCACCCTTGAGCTGGCTGACGAAGGACAAACTATTGACAGTGGCAGCACTCTGCCCGCAGGCAGGCAGAAAGGGGAACACACACACACACACACCGACATAAAAAAACGGACCTCTGCATTAATTAAATTCACCGGTGTCAAAGCTCTGATCACAAACGCAAATCCCTCTCCTCCCTCCTTGTCACTCATGTTCCCGTCTGTCTCAGGTACACGAAGGACAGCTCTGAGAAGCGTGACGACTAAAGTCAAACTGGAACACCTCTCTCTCTCTCGCTCTCTCTCTCTCTCTCTGACCACTGTGTTTTATTACACACGCAAGCAGGATTTCATTGAGTCACGCACAAACACGCTCGGAGACATGTGATTCCAGATAGCTATTGATCTGTTAGGTGGCCGACGGGACAGTAATCAACTTCCTGTGGAACGAATGGCGGCCTGAAGAGAGAGGATTTTTCTCTGCATGTCCCTGGCTCCATTCGCTCACTGATGGGTTTTAAAGATTTTGTGGCCTCACTTGTGTCTTCACTTTTTAGAGCAGGGGGTGCCAACAAGTGGAGAGCCAAGGGGGAGAAATGACCAGATGGCCAGATCGTTTTACCCTCTTTAGGCCCAAACATTTGCCCCAGTTGTTTAGGATTAGTAAAACCTGGCAATAAACGGTTTTGAATTATTAGGAGTTGAAATTTTAAATTTTAAAATACTTGAATAAGGACAACCGGTCTAGCATGAATGTCCTCAACATTAGTATTCAGTGTCTCAGGAGGTTGTTTTTTATAAAAAATAAATTTAGGAGAGGACAAGCTTCAACAAGTTGCTTTTCTCAGTAAGAAACATTAACTTAACCAATCTCCCATCCATCCATTATCTTTCTCTTTCTCTCAGGGTCACAGGGGTCACTGGTGCTCATATCCAGCAGTCACTGTGTGAGGGAAGGGATACACATAAAAATTAAGTTTTTGGTTTGTGGGATGAAACAGGATCACACATATAGAAAACCCACAAATGCATGGAGAGAACATACAGAAAGGTTCCCAGCCACCTTCTTGAGAGGCAACAGTTCTCCCAACAGGAACACCTCCCATTATAAAAAAATATTCTAAAGGTGTCACTGTTTTGGAAGTAGATGCAGACAAAAAAAAGACAACAAACTACATTTAAGTGAAAGTCACTAACATAGATCTTGTTTCATATGAGTGACTGTATAACCCCACAGTCAAAATTTAGTTCAGTGCTGCTGTAATGAGGGTTGTTCCTGCTCCAGTCTGTGTTGTTCTGTCTGTCAGTTAAGATTTAGTTTTGTTTGGATTTTCACACACGACACCTGCAGAACTTTAACCTGCCTGTTTCCATAAAAATCTGGACAGAGACTTGTTTGGTCTTTATTCTGTTTTCCCTCCTCATATTCTAAAGCACGCTGACAAGAAAAAGCTGTTTTATAGTTTTAAATGGATAAGATGTCTGCACCTTGTAAGCTCTGATAGTTACTGGATTAAGTTTGGAGCTACGTTTATTTGTGAAGTAACTTGTGATTTATATTGTGATTTTAGGAAGGGGAGGGATTATTATGCAAAACTTACTTTTTTTAGGTTTATATTATGTTCTAATATTATTCCCTCATCCAAAACATACCCTGAGTGTTGCTTTGATTCAATCATGCCACCCGCTTCAGATGTGATCATCCATTAAATGGACGTTTCTAGCCGTTATCAGTCCCATAGAATGGCGTCAGCTGGTTAATATGAGGCATAAAGTCACTAAGATTAATTTTAGAGTAAATGTCATGGGCTTCGATGAAGTAGACCTTGAAGTATATGGCACTGGTAACCCACTAGGGGGCACTGTCGGGACAGTCTGAAGCCATTCTATGGGACTGATAACGGCTAATAACGTCCATTTAATGAACTGATAACGTCCGAACCGGCTGATCATGCATGTTTGAGAAACCCTTGAATATACTGTAGCCACGTGGAGCTACCTAAACACTTGCTGGTACAAAGCACCGCCTTTTTGTACATCGCTCCTTCGTGGAGCTCAGCCTGCAGCCGACTCTCAAAATTATCCTTAGTTACACCCGTGGTTTTAACATGATTTGATCAAATTGCTGTTGAACTGCTTGTTCCACCTTTTACTGCTCAACAATTTAGATGCCCAGATCTTTACCATTGTATTTACACATTAGTATCAGATAACTTCACAGAAGAAATCAAAACATTGTGCAGGAGATGCTGTGAAGGTTCCCACAGAGAATAGAAGCCATAAAGTTTAAATTTAAAGCACATATTCGACATGTTCGCACAGTCTTTTCATCATTAGGCTGAGAGTATGTCTGCAGGCTGCAGCAGACTGACTGCACATATAGTACTCCCTCATCCTGAACGTTCCAGGATGAAGGGTCACGTTGGCTCCGTGTACAACAAGTCAGCCACTTACATGGATGACCTGACGTGCTGAAGAGATCATTAAACCCTCCGAAAGTGACCAGAGGATCATGAAACAAAACGGTTAGCGCTGACCTTGCGTTTCCTCATTTTAACGGTGCCGGGAACCACTTCTCTTTGTTTCGGCTTCCGGTTCCCCCCCCACTGGATCACCGTTTAAGTAATGGAGCTGCTAGAGTTGGAGTGCGAATGTGGCAGAGATGCAGAAAGAGAACATGTGCCCTACATGCCCCCGGCAGCTCCCCTTGAATCTAAAAAAGAGACCATCAATCTTTGTGTTCAGGGTCCGGAAACATGGGGACCAAAGTAACAGTAGGTGTGTGTGTGTGTGTGTGTGTAGGTGTGTGTGTGTGAATGAGAGCAAACCTCTGTTAAAGATAATGGGATGAAATGCAGGGGAGGCGTCTTCTTTCATTTTCTGCTTCCATCCTTTACTTATGCTTCATATTTGACATTTTCTTCACATTTTCCGCAGAAAAAAAGGCCTGTGATTCCTCACTCTGTGACAGATGTGTTTCGGTTAATACTTCGCCCTGGGCAGCACCTCGACATAAATCTTCAGATATTCCTGTTGGACGCGCCACAGCCAGCGAAGGTTTAAAAGTTGGAAAAGTAAGTAAGAATTTCTTTCCCCAACCGAAATCTGAACGGGAAAAATCTTAAACGTATTAATTTTGCCTGGCTCTCTCCTCCTTCACAAGCCTTTTTAATCCACTTAGGGAGTTTTTTTATCCCTCTCAGTTACAAAAAAAAAAAAAACACCCCTCACAAGTTGTTTTCAACTTGTCAGGCATCATTAACTAAAGCCCCCCCCCCCCCCCCCCCCTTAAACAACGCACATAATCTAAAATTAAACCAACAAATAAAACGCACGCCTTGTATCAGAATCGGCTACCCTCTAGTGATAGTAGAGAAAATAAACTTGGCTCAGAGAGTTTGCAGCAGCAACACACACACATTTAATATGAATATAGCACATGCACAACTTGTGTAAATCCAACGCAGACACACATCAACGTGACAAATACACACTCACGGTTTTATGAGGAGCGTTTGAAGCTTTGGAAAGGATTTACCTTCAGGATTTATCACAAGAGCCCTGTAATAAGACAGAGACAGAGAAGAAAATAACAAATAGTAAACCGTAAGTAGCACTGAGCTCCGGGCTCCGCGCCGCTCTGTGAGTGGAGTAAACCAAATTATAATTTCAAATATCGCTTCTATATTCTTTCCCCCCCTCACACACCTCTCGCTCTGGTGTTCTCAAAGTTTATCCCTCCTGCTCTCCTCCAGTCTCTGCTCTCCAGCCTGGGTAGATCTCTGTGCCGGGGAGTTCTTACAAGATGACATCTGTGGGCTGGGAAAGTTGAAGAAACATTTACAGAGGTATGCGAAAGTTTGAACATCCCCAAAGGAAGAATGGTGGGAACGGTGTGAGGGGGAGGGTTGAAGCAGACCTGCACGTCAGCACTGAGTGGCAATAACTTAGGGAAGGTTTCAAAACATTTTGTAGTGAGCTGAAAGACTTCCAGTTCTTGCTTGGGCAAAAAAGGCTGGCAGTTTGCAGACATCCCTGGGTTGTGTTGTGAGCAATGTTCCTTTACGGTCTGTCATGAGACCTTCAATTAAGTTGGGACTGTGAGACCAGTGGCAAAACTTTACAGGGATTGTTCACATCTTTTGATAGTCTGTAGGAAGAATACAAATAATTGACTGTGGCTGAGTAGTTAGAGGAGTCGCCCTCCAATGCAAGAGTTGGCGGTTCCATTCCCCTGCTATTCAGTCGCATGTCCTCGGGCAAGACGTTGAACCCCCACTGCCTCTGATGTGTGCCATCAGTGTATAAATTATTCTCTGTAGAGTGATTTATATACACTAGCTTTGACATAATGTGGGTAAATGAGGGCACAGATTGTAATGTAAAGCACTTTGAGGATCCTGGTTGGATAGAAAGGCTCTATATAAGTACAGTTCATTTACCAAATTGTACTTGTTTTAGATGGTGCTTTAAATGGCTTCAGTTTGGAAAAGTCTGGTTATGCTAGAATTAATGAGTGAAAGGCTAGTTTAGACCAAAGTTAATTGCTGTTGCCTTAAAACAACTTCAGTCTTTAAGGGGGGGTATTATTATTTTCCAGGTACATAGTTCTATTCTATACCACAATCAAGTAACATTTATTATAAAAATGCTGTATATATTGAAAGTAAATTAGAGTTTATCATAGCCTATCAAAATATCTTGAAAGTGGCTTCTGTCTCTTTAAGAACCTCCGTTTCCAACACTTCCACTTCAGCACATCTTTACAACAATGCTTAAGGGGAGGGGTGCTCTGTGGAGTAGGAGCTCAGGTGCAGACTGAGCTGTAGGGAGGAGCATTCTGTAAGTACACTGCAAAAAATGTCTTTCTAACTAAATTTTAAAATCTTATATCCAGCCAAAAAAAATCAATTTGATCTTGTTTTGAGACTGATTTACTAAACAAGAACTGATTGTGTTAGAATATTAATCTTTTA
>JAUBOC010000078.1:11323648-11338528 GCA_032275365.1 Anablepsoides cearensis | reverse complement strand
AACTCTGACTTTTCTTCACCTCTCTCTGATAGTGTCTCAAAATAATCTTAAAAAACATCAGATTCTTCTCTACAGTCGGGTTTGTTGGCTGTTGTAACAATGCTCTGTTCACACGCAGATATTCCCCTTTGACATCACTTCCTGTTGCTTCACAGGCAAATATCTCAACAACTGTTCATCTCAGCGACGTGAAATTTATTTTGCAATATTTTACCAATGTTATCTTTCTAAAAATGCATTCATATTTATTACAAAAATTTAACGTCACAGGCACTTTAAGGGTGGTAGTAGGGGAGAGTCATCCTCAAGACAAAAACAATATTTTTGTTCAAAATCTTAGGAGGCATTTATAAAACCAGCAAACAAACGGGCAGCTGCAGGAAGGGAGAACAGTCACAAGACCAAATGCATTTCAATAAACAAGCAAGTTGTCTGAGCTGGTGTGTGAGAGAAAAATGCCATCAGGCCCAGGCGGATGCCAGTTTGTCTGACTAATGTCATTTGGTGTGTTCATTTATGTTCCTGTGTGAGGGAGAGCACATCAAAATACCTGTTGAGGGGCTTTGGTTGCCCGTGGGTCTGCTCCAATTTCACATTTTTAATTATTTAATTCTGTTCTCTAATGTTCAGCATGTGCCGTGGAAAGAATCAACGGGGATGCAGGGCGTCTACACCGCCCAGTATGTCCCGAGGAAACGCTGGTGCCAAAAGCCCGTTTCATCCTCAACACCCGACAGCGCTGTAGCTACTGTTTCTGTTTGCCTCCCTGTTTGTGATCTTGAAGTAGGCTTCAAAGCATCATTGTAGTCTGGCAACAGGAGAAAAAAACACCCAGGTTATTAAAATAGAACAGGTATTAAATCATCACACATCAACACTGAGGCATGGGAAGCAGAGAGTTGATGAACTAGACACAGAACAGGGAGAGAGAAGACTAATGAAAAGGTAAGGTGGGGGTGGGTATGCAAAAATGTCAGCGTGACGAGTTAAATGATAGGCTGGGTGAATTTCTGCCAGCCTCAGCAATTCATATTGACAAGGGCATTGTGGTGCCATGCTGTTTCAGTCTTCGGATATCTGCAAAACCAGGGGGTCACCTACTCGCAATGGAGTGGGAGTGCTCTTTATCAAAGAACCTTTTGTTTTCTGGAAGCTTAAAGAAAAGGATGCACATCAGCTTAGTTCCAATCTGCAGGTCAGCTCAGGTCCTGCAGCATCACTAAAAGTTACCATAGTAATTTTATAGAAAGGATACTAATAGCATTAGTTTTTAACACGATAACATGATATTTGTTGCACTTGGGTGACACCTAGTGGTCATTCACTGACCAGCAGGTAGGACTGGGAAACTGGAACAGACTCCATCTGGATCTAACCATCAGAACATCTAAATATCTAAATGACTAGTGCTCATGTCAAATACAAAACAATTTATTTCAGTGAATACGTAAACTGTAACTAGTTTGCAGCTTGGTCAAGTCCCAGAACTATCTCTGTGCATTGCTGACACAGAACACGTCCAGACAGCCGCAGGTGTAATCCACTAACAAACAGCCCTGAGCTGAAAGAGCAACAGGCTAACTGCTTTACCAAAGAGAAAAGCTAAAGTAGGTGAGAGAAAAAAAAACATTTGATAAGACCTTGGAGCAAGCTTAGGTGCAGCACACACACACACACACACACACACACACACACACACACAGAGGGAGAGGATGCACATGTAAGCAGGGGGGATTGACATGGGGTTTCTGATCAAAGTGGAAACTCTGAGCCCCACACCTCTGCAACTGAAAGAAAAATGATTCCCCTTCTCATGCTATAATAAAACTTCTTCTTTCTACTTTACTATCTATAAGGTTAAAATAAGGTGAAAACAAAATGAACAAACAAAAATATTTTTGTACATGTACAGTCTGATGCATTTCTCCAAGAAATGCTATGGTTTTAATATAATACACACTCATTTATAAGATGAAAAAATGGATGAAAGAATAGTGTCAAAATTAACTTTAAGTTTTTCAGAAAGCCTGAAAACTACAGATAAGAATATTTTCCAGAGTACAAGTAAATATGTCTGCTTCAAAGCTAAGTATTAGGTGGTCCAAAACTTTTGCAAAGATGAACCTGAAAAATAAAATATGATCACTTAGAATGATAAACTGTTATTAATGCTAATTTCAAGCTTAATATTCAACAGATTTTACAAAGTAATATCAGCCCTGGTGATTAAACAGTTTGGCTCTATAATCTGTTCATCAGGTAACAAGATTCAATGCTTAAAATAATTAAGAAAAACTGATGTTGAAGCAGAGAAAGATAAATAAGCCTGTTAAGTCTCTGGCCAATGTGTGTTTCTGATCTTCTGAACAGGTAAAACTCTCAGTAATCTTCAGGGAATCCTCAGTTCTCTCAGATCAGAAGACTCAACTTGTATCTTCTTTTACCAAAAGTCTGACTGATGTTCTGTCTGCTGAACTTCTTTTGTTTCGTCCTTTGGGTCAAAGTCAAGATCACAGTCATTCTGTGGTTTTCATCTTGAGCTCCCTGTGCTCTTCCACCACCTCCTCCTCTTCATAGGTACAGTCGAAAGATAAGTCACTAAATACTGCTGCTTAGTTTCCTTAACCTCTATTTGATTTTGTACTGGTGACCCCTGCTGGAACAAAATTGCGTTCTGTGTTTCCCTTTGATCTTCCTCCTGATGTGATCCTGTTTCTACCATGTCTTATTCCTGTTGTCCTCAGTATCTCTAAGCTGCATTAAATTAGGAAATAAGAAAACTTGCTAAACTTGTTGGATTTTGCAATAAACAAAGACTGTCTTTTCCCTGTTTCTTTCTGTTACTTCTGTGTGCTTTAAGCTCTCTGTCATCATCTAAATTGGCTAAGGCATACAGTACATGATCTACAGCCTATTTAACTATTGGCATGTGAATATGCTCAAGTGACAGCTGGGAATATACTAGCAAATACTGCAACCCAAGCAGTAAGTAAATCAGCTTTATTTGTAAAGCACTTTTCTCAGATAGACATCAGCAAGTGCTTCACAAGGAGCAAAACTGAAATAAATACAAACGTACAACATAAGCATAAAAGCATACAATAAAACAAGTTAATAGGACTAATAAAACATTAAGTAATACATTTAGCTAAAAGCTTGTCTGAACAACAGTGTCTTAACCTGCTTTTTAAAGAACAGGGGCGGAGCTAGACTTTTTTGCAAGAGGTAGTGCAGGGGTGGCCAAGGTGTTTTTTTAGTGGGGCCCATAAAAATAAACCAAAGCAGTCTGGATTTGAAAATTCTAAATGGTCACCACAGCTAATTCCAAATGACTTTAATTCAGCTATTTTAAAAAAACAGTGAGCTGGAATTTGTGTGATCATAGCTAAGAATGATCAAAGATGCTGAATGCAGTCACAGCTTATCGTTCAGCCATATTTAGACATAAAAATGGCTGAATGGCTGTGGTGTAGTGGTAGTGCAGTTGACTTGGAACCAGAAAGACACAAGTTTGACTCCCCCGCCATGCCCACATGTCGTGGTGTCCTTGAGCAAGATACCCAACCCTCAAACGCCCCCCGGACGCTCACATAGCTGCCCGCTGCTCCACTTGGGGTGTTTGTCACGTGTGATGGGTCAAATGCAGCAGAGCATAAATCTCATCATTACATGGAAACATGCATTGATGATAAATAAAGTACCTTTACTTTTTACAAAGCCGAAGATTAGTGTATAAGTAGCCAAAAACCGTCTTTACCAAATAAGGTGCTAAACGTGGCACTTGCCACTTCGGCCACCCGAATAGTTCTGCCCCTATTAAAGAAGTATTTTAGTCATGCCAAATGTTTCTTAGTTTTGTTTTGATGACCAACTTTAACATCAGAAGAATCTGTGCTGGTGCCAGATGTCTTTGGACCGTCTCTAATGTTCTCCTTGTGTTATGAAAGTTTTTTTTTTTTTTTTTTCATTTCTTGAGTCTAAAATTTGAGGCTTCTCATTACAGAAAAACCAACCTCCACACGCAGTGCAGAACTCATTCATTTTGAAGCCACCCATAAAGCAAAAATATTCCATTCGGGCTTTAATCTTGTTTCCTCCTCAGATGACAGAGAAAGCACCGCTGGATTCCAGGTCCCCATCTGGACTCAACCTACCTTCATCATCTCCCTCGCAGTCATCCAAAGGTTTAGATTTTTCATTCCTGAAACTGACAATCTCTGACAAATCTGCACTGCTGGGACACTCATCTGTTGAGATTGTGAAAGAAACACGGGACCAGAATGACAATGGAAGCACAGATCCAGACTGTTGTATGGTCCATACAGCGCAAGTTCGATCCATCAGCTGTACCCACTTCTTTCTGTCCAGGTTAGGAGGGTCACACGTCCAGCTGTCAGTGTGCCAGGAGGTGGGGTTCACCTGGGACAAGTCTATCACAGGGCATGGCACAAGTTATTTCATTATGATTAAACAAAGACACAGAAGAATGTGGACATCAGCCAAGGCCAATAATGAACCAGATTTAAAAAGAAAACTGAACCAGTGGATAGATTTAACTAAACTCTGAGAAATACTCAATGAATTCGCAACTATTTAACTTTTGAAGTCAACCTAATATAAGTGAAGCTTAACAACCTGAGAAAACCGAAAGAAAAAGCGGTGAATCAGTTAATTTAACAAATATTGAGCTAAATCTGCTGTGGTATAGCTGAGTCATGCTTATTACACGTGGACAAATTTGTTGCCCTCTGGTAATAACTGAAAAGCCCACAATGGTCACTGACATAACTTGAAACTGATAAAAGTAATACAAAATCAAAATGTACTAACCAATGAAAATTATACATTGCTTTTTAATTTTAGTTCAACAGAATTATATTTTAAAAAAATAATAACAGGTCTGTAGAAAAATGATGGTACCTCTAGAAAATAATCTGATCGTGGACATTAAAATGGGCGTTTCCTTTAAGAACTAACAGATCACACATCTGGTAACACTTGATGAGATTGTGCACATTATTTCCAACATTTGACCAAAACTCCATCCCCTCTTCAAAATTAAACATACTGTTTGTTTCACCCTAAAGCAGCATAAAACAATTTAATGTTCTCATCTTAGTTTATTTTTCCTGTTTAATGTGTGATGGGATATTAGGCATATCTTAATAAACATTTTAAAATCACAGTTACCAACTTTTATTGTTGATAGCTTAAAAGAAAGCACAGCAAGAGAAAAAAGTTGAAGTTAACATTTTTCTACTATAAACAATAAAACCGTCACAACATGAACATACTGCAATGATTCAGTCTTTCCAAACGGCCGGCTAATTAAAACATTTTACTGTAACTCAATTTATTGTTGTTACATCCATTCACAAAGTCAATTCGAGGCATTTATACAGAATAAACAAGTTTAATTTACAAATATACAGTCTTGTTGAACTGATTTTATTTCAGTCAAATCCAGTTATTTTAGATTTTATAACAGTCCTAATGCTCTCTGTAAACAAAAAGATCAGCAAGTGTGTGACACATTACAATAATAAATAAAACTGAACTGTTGACTCATGTAAAGACAGGAAGTTCCAATTATTTGTATAATTTAAACCACAAATAAAACACTTAAAAAAGCAATATAAACAGGAAAATTAAGATTTTTAAAAAACTGACAGCTTCAGTCGTCACAATTAGAACATCCTATGGATAAAATTCAAGTCATATAATTAAACATACTGACAAAAAGACTTTTAAAACTTTCTGTTAAGTGTTATCTCAAAAACGTGATTTTTTTTATAACATTAAATTAAGACACCCCAAACTTGTAGTAGCTTATTAGTCTAGTGTGGGAATCTAAAAAGATCTCAAAACAATTTGAAAATCAAGTCGTTCTACTCTCCGGGAAAATGTCTATGAGTGGACAACATTCAAAACAAGTACCAACAGTCCCAGCAGGCCTGGATGTCCAAGCAAGTTCCCCCAAGTGCAGACTGCAAGATGCCAAAAGAGGTCTCCAAAAATCACAAAAAGATTTTGTGACCTAAAGCAAGCTCTTGCTTCTGATGTGAAGGTGAGCGCCTTTACAACCAGACAGAATGGGAGCTATGCACACATGGAAACACACAATAAACAAAAACAAACATCAATATGTGAAGATGTCTTAAGAAAAGACTGAGTATACAGTATATCGGGGTGTCCTAATCCTTTCACCACTAAAATCACATCTCACTGCAGCATTCAAAAAAAAAAAAAAAATAATAATAATAATAATGTGCTTTTATTTAAAAAGATACGCCAGATCTGGTTTTGTGGAGCGACACAGATGTTTTTTTTTTTTTTTACATTTTGTTCAAATGAGCTTTTTCCTGTCACTACAAATCTACAAATATATATTAGATTAGACCAGGGGATTTTATAAATAATAAATAAAACTTAACAAAAAATGACTACAGTACATCTGCTTCACGACAGAAAATAGCTTAACGTGTTACTTTTTTGTGCAAACCTGAAAGTAAAAGTGTACCACATCACAAGGATTTAGATTTTTTTTCCTACATGATTGCCATTTTAAATCATTTGCAGCTTTGCTAAAGTAATATTTGAGAATTAAAAAAAGAACCACTTCAGTAACCACTGCTACGGTATATATTTTTTCATTGAAAAAGAAGGTACTCAACATCCTATTCTCTAGTGTAAATATATATATATTCCTTCCAAGACAAAGTATTTCTGTCATGTCAAAATAAAAGTCTTTTAGGAGGCTTCTTTGGTCTCTAATCACTGCTACTTTTTATTACTTATAATGGTCAGAGCCTGCATTCTTTCATCGCAGTTAGATCACCCATAAATAAACAAACATCCAGCAACTCATCCTTCAAGGAATGTAGGTTTCATTTATTTTAGCAGCATTAGTGTCTGAGCCCTGCTCCTGTGCTTCTTCTGCTTGTAACAAGCTATCTGTCGCATTTTTCTTCGGCCTTCCTTTCGGTCTAACTGTTTTCTTCGTCGTAGTTTGGGGAGAAAATGCTTCCTTCAGCTGCGCATCGTCGTCCGTGTCCTGTTCTGACTCGACCATCCAAGAGTTTGGACTTTTATCCCAAAAGTCTTGATAATCCCCGCTGTCGTGTTTCCTTTTGTTCGCCTTCTTCTGTTCGTTTTCAGAGCCGGGTGTGTGGTGGCGCTGGACGTGACTCTTCAAGCTCACGTTGTGGTTGAAGCCCTGGTCGCAGTGCTGGCACCTAAAGGGCTTCTCTCCGGTGTGCAGGCGCATGTGGGACTTCAGGTTCCCGGCCTGGTTAAAGCCACGCTCGCACACCACACACTTGTAGGGCTTTTCACCTGTGTGCACGACTAAATGCCTCCGGAGCCTAGAGTGGAGGCGGAATTCCATCCCACAAATGTGACATTTTAACTGCGTTAACCCTCTGTGATCCTCCAGGTGTGTTCTATACTCCGGATATCTCGCAAACGTCTCCGAACAGTCTGGACATTTATACGGTTTCTCTTGAGTCAGGTGGATCTGTTGATGAGTCATTTTGGCTGCTTTGGTTTTGAACTTCACGTGGCAGTACTTGCACGGATATTCGTAGTTTGCGTCGTGTATTCGAGCGTGAGCCTTTAAAGCAATCTCGTTTATTAACCTCTTTCCACAAATAATACACGAAAAGGGTTTGATTTTATGCTCACAGACGTGAGGCTTTCGCTTGTCAAAAAAGGTCCCGCAGTCTGTGCAGAGCTCTCGGTGTTTGGGGACAATTTTCGTCTCTTCTTCAGAGATCTCCCCATCAGACTCAGCGGGAAGCTCTTCGTGAGACGAAAGCTCCTCGTCTGGGTCCCAGTTCTCGTCTGAGTCCATATCCTGGGGGTCACTAGAGGCCTCTGAGGCCTCGCTGTCAGGGACGCCACTTGGCTCATCATCTGCAGACTCTGTCTGTGGAAAAAAACGTAAAGTTAGATTTTACACCACAATTGCATTTTCATCTACATTTAGCTGTTTATTTACCCAGGAAGTTACAAATGAGATTCAAAATAACCTTTTACATTGAGTCCAAGGGTCTCATGTATAATCTATGTGTTTATATAGTCTGTATCTTGTCACTTTGGCTAACACTTGCAATGAAATTGTAATCATAAACCCATACAGGACAGCTAGCCCAACTGGATGTGTCCTTGTGCTATAAAGCAGTAATTCCTAATCTCTGAGACCTGACAAAGAGCACATTCTGGTTAAAAGGAAAACAAAGTAAACCAGCTTTGAAATATCCCAAATTGAACCTTAAATGTCCTCACTAAGCCCCTAATCCTGCTTCATACCACAGATGCAATTCCTGTATTTTACTGCCGTAATACCTCAAGCAACATTGCTGCCATGTGTGGAATTTAGCAAGGCCATAACTTCCATAATCTAATCAGTGGGGATGCCAACACTTCACACAGACTGTGAAACCACTCCAGAATGTTTGAAATATTCCTTTAAAATGTGTAAATGTATCTCAAGAACTAAAACAAATACTCAAGCGTGACAGTTTTACAGTACGTGCATTTGACAACAAACTTACCTGCTGTCAGAAAAGCAAACAGTGCAATGTCATAAATGTGACATTTCCAGCAGGAATACACAAATAGTAACAGAGTGCTGTGGCTTTGTTTACAATCACATAATAAAAACATGATCCAACGAGCATTATTCCCATTTGAGACACTATTTACAATTATTTATGAATGATAAAAATCTATTTGCACACAACGTTTTCTTACCTCAGTTTTAGGTCCAGGCGTTGCCAGGTTGTGTCCAGAGGCTGAAGGTTTCTGGGATGATTGTTCAGGACCTCCATCATGGAGAACAAGCTTTACTTTACATGCTAATGTGGAGGTCTTCTTAGGGGTGGTGCAAACCTGAAAATTTTGTTTTTTAGAAAAGCTACCAGCTGAAAACGTGCATATTCATTTACATTTCAAATAGAAAAAAACACCTTGTTAATGTCGTTAGCAAGCTAACCTGGATGGAGGGAACAGCAGACTCCTTTAGGAAGCGTTGGCCTTTCTCGTTAGCCGATGGTTCTGTATAATCTTCGTCCGTGAAATGAGCGCTGCAAACCCGGAGCCGTCTCACTACAGTCTGCGGGGTGTTAACGTCGCGTTTCATTGCTGTAAGCCACAACTTTCGGAGGTCCACGTCCTTTGACGGAATTCGGTGAAATTTAAACGGTGACAAGGACTTCGCTTTATTTGAGCATCCTGGAAACGCACAAGTACACACCATTTTTCTGTAGCTGAGGTTAAAAAAAGTTAGACCAGGCAGCACACGGATTCAAAAGTTGACACTGCTGCCCCTTCTCCGACGTCTTCTTCTGCAGATTTTTTGCGGTTGGGTCAAGAGTGGCCACGGACACTAGCTGCACACCATTTGCAGCTCGGCTGACAAAACGGATAGTGGATACGCGGCGAATCTGCTAAATGTGATGAATCCTAGAATTTGTGTTAACCAGTAGTTGATTTTTTGTTGTTGTTCATGTTTCTATTGCGTTCGTCCTTGATTTAAGGCGACACCTCCTTCCTCTGACGAACACATTGGTCTCTATTCAAGGAGAAGCTCCTCCCTTCACCGCTCAGTCATTTCTACCCGGGTCTTCGCACGGCTGTTGGAAAAGGAGTGCGCCCATTGTAAACTGCAGAGCTCCACAACACGTGACCAAGGGGCTTCCTTTTCCCTTAAAAACTTTATTGAAACACATTAAAATCAAAACAAAAGACTGAGCAAAATACCAGCAGTCAGGCTTTTAACTTGAACTTTTTGATTCAGTTTGGAAAAAATATATTCATTAATGTAATAATGTGGTCAAATTAAACTGTCACCTGTCATATAGGTCTGAGAAGAAGAAAATACTTGAATACTTTTACTCAAAAGCTCTAAGCTCTAGGAATGCACATATTGGTAATTATTTTTAAATAAATGTAACAATAAAAAAAAAGATCCCATGAAAATTGCATCTCTGAAAACATGAGTTCTTACAAAAACATCAGCTCTCCACAAATGAAAATGCCAAACATTTTCAACTTACTTTGATTTGATTTTACATTAATTCAAAAAGTCACCTCAGGGCATTGTACAGAGAAAACGGGTTTAATTAAATCTCCGAATCCAATTTGATTGTTTTCAACATTGGCAATTGAACATATTTTCCTCCAGAATTTCCCACAATGCTGATAAAAATTATAAACTAATTCCATAAAAAAAAATCCTTTCAATATAAAAAAAACATTTTGAACATATTCAGAGAAACATCTTTTTTACCTAAAAAAGAAAAAAGAAATTGTGTAAAAAAAATACAAAAAAGAAAACCTATTGACATTTTTTTAAGAACAAATGTTGCAAAACATAATATTTCAGAATAAAAATAAAATAAAAAAAATACAAATGCAGAACATCCATTTGGCATCTTATAAAAAAATAAGCATCTAGAAATCCATCCTTCAAGGAGTACTAGTTACCTCCACCAATAAGGTTACTCCACATTTAATTGGTTCCATACAGATTACTGCGTGAATCACCTTGCAGTTTTGCTCTCTGATTCCCTCTAGATTTATGTGTTTGTGTCTGAGCTCTGCTCTTGTGTTTCTTCTGCTTGAAAAATGGGATCTGCTTTATTTCTCTTTGGCCTTCCTTTCGGTCTACCTGTGCTCTTACTAGTTTTGCGTCTATACGTTTTTTTCGGCTGCACATAGTCGTCTGTATCTTCTTCTGATTCTGCGGGACAAGAGTCCGTGCCTTTTTCGCTTCCATTAGCTTCATAATCCTCGTCGTCACGTTTTCTTTTGTTTGCCTTCTTCTTTGCATTTTCAGAGCCGGGCGTGTGGTAACGCTTGATGTGACTCTTCAAGCTCACGTTGTGATTGAAGCCTTGGTAGCAGTGGTGACACTTATACGGCCTCTCTCCTGTGTGCAGGCGCATGTGGGACTTCAGATTCCCGGCCTGGTTAAAGCTACGTTCGCACACCACACACTTGTAAAGCTTTTCGCCTGTGTGCACAACCAAATGCCTCCGAAGTGCTTCCTTTCGACTGAACTTTAACCCACATTCATGACATTTTAACCCCTCTGGTCCTTCCCTGTGCACTTTCATGTGGATCATACGCTTATGATAGGTTGCAAATGTCTCCGAGCAGTCCCGACATTTAAACGGTTTCTCTTCAGTGAGATGTTTCTGCTCGTGAACAGATTTGTCTCTCTTGGTTTTGAACTTCATGTGGCAGCATTTGCAGGAAACCTCGTAGTTGGCATCGTGTACTCTTGTGTGATACGTTAAAGACAACTCATTAATGAACCTCTTCCCACACGCATTACATGAAAAGGGTTTGATTATATGTTCGCATGTGTGAGGCCTTCCCGTTTTAAAAAATTTCCCACACTCTGTGCAGAGCTCCATGAGCCTGGATGGAATATTCTCCTCGTCGTCATCAAGGACATCATCATCAGACTCGGAATGAGGCTCGTCATAAAATAAAACTTCTTCCTCAGGATCCCATTCTTCACCTGAATCCTTCTCACTGGGTCCACTGGAGAGATCTGATATTTCCATTTGATCATTCTCCTCCGCAATTAAATAAACAAACTCAGTGACGCTGTCTGCTCCTTTCTGTAAAATCAAGGTTAGATTTTAGTGTTTCTGCTAAAGATCACATACATCGCAGCAGTGTGTTTGCTTAAAGTTTTAAGATGTGTGTAAAATGTAAGGCCGATAAGGGAAAACTCACCTCTACAGTAGTTGCCGTCTGATGTGCATCGTCGGCTGCTGGGATGTTCTTACTGTTCAGATTTTTCCACTCCTTAATGTAGTCACACTTTGGGCACCTCAGGTTCAGGGACAAGACATTACCACAGACCACCTTCTCCATATTGACTTTTGACTGACAGGCGGGGCACTGGCTACTGAACAACTGGAGGAGCTGCTTTTCATTCACAACGTATCCGTTTTTCACCTGTGGAAGATCGGCTCTGGGGAAAAAATAAATAAGAAATTAGGGCTGGGCGGTATGACCTCAAATTCATATCACGGTATAAATTGAATCCTATCACGGTAACGGTATATAATTATCATAAAAAAATAAAGATAACGTAATTTTAGAGCTATTTTTTGCAGAGAACTGTAATCAAACCCAGCATTTTTGCTTTAATATTATCTGCCTGCCATACAATGAGCTTCTGCCTGCTGAATGTATCAGCTGCTGATCTGGTGTGCTCATCTTCATCACTATCTTTATCACCAGTGCAGAAGCCGACTTTACATCAGCAAGATGGATTTATGACTGAATGAACGTCCACGTCTTTTTTTATCATCTCTGTAGATAATAAAAAACACGTTTTTTCTCTGACAACTTGGGTGTAAAAAAAAACTATGGCTCTTTAAAGCTTCACTCTGAGCGACGTGCAGCGATAGAGTCGCGCTGGGTAACTTTTCTACAGCGGGAGGGGGAAATTTTCTTCTATACGCGTTTTAAACGCCATATTTCTTCATTATATTTCGAACTCCTGCTCAGTTGTCTCTGGAGTCGCAGCCCTGTTAACACAGGTGTGATGACGTAATGACGGTAGAGGGTAAATCTCTACCATAGGCCAACTTCCTACCGTTTCTACTGTCTACCGCATATACCGCGCAGCCCTATAAGAAATCACATTGAATATTTTTAGACTGTAGAACAGTAAGTCTGTGCAATAAAGAGTGCACACTGTACAAGCAAAGCCGTTTTAATGAAACTTACGTTTTATTAATGTCATCCGGGTTTTGCAGGACGTTATTTTCAGACACAGAACAATCAGAAGCCTCGCTTGGTGTGGGACTTACTGGGACGCCTGGAAAATACAGCTTATTAGTCGCATTAAAAAAATCATTTTCATCAAGGTTTGTTAATTTCCTTTTAAATGCAAAGTTTCTTACTCATATTTGACGTTTGGTCTTCCTCATTGTCAAAATCAGGGACGCTGTCTGACACCAGCTGTGAAATCAAGTAAGGTTAGATGAACATACACTGCAACAGTGTGTTTGCTTCAAGTTTAGAGACAATTTTGTATGAAAGGTAAAGCAGATTAGGGAAAACCCAGAAACACACACCTCTACAGTAGTTTCTGTCTGATGTGCGTCATCGACTGCTGGGATGTTCTTATTGTTCAGATTTTTCCACTCCTTACTGTAGCCACACCGAGGACACCTCAGAGTCAGGGTGAAGACAACGCCGCTCACGACCTTCTCCATATTGACTTTTGACTGACAGGTGGGGCACTGGCTACTGAACAGCTGGAGGAGCTGCTTTTCATTCACATCACCACTAATTGTCACCTGAGGAAGATCAGGTCTGGGAAAAACATATATATTTTTACAGACTGTAGAGCAGTTAGTCTGTGCAATAGAAAAAAGTAATTGTCATTTAGTCAGAATCTTGATTTTGAAAGCTGTTTCAGTGAAACTTACTCTTTTTTAACGTCAGGGTTTAGCAGGATGTTATTTTCAGGCACAGAACAGTCAAAAGCTTTGTTTGGTGCTGGATTTGCTGGTTTGACTGAAAAATACAGCTTATTAGTCACATAAAAAAACATTTTTATTAAAGTTTGGGACTTTCCTTTTAAATGCAAAGTTCTTACTGTCAAGTTCGGGGATGCTGTCTGACACCATCTGTGAAATCAAGTAAGGTTAGATTTTAGCCAAAGCTAAAAACATACATCGCAGCAGTGTGTTTGCTTAAAGTTTTGAGATATAATCCTATGTTAAATGTAAAGCAGATTAGGAAAAGCCCAGGAACACACACCTCTAAAGTAGTTCCTGTGTGTTCCGTCTGATGCGCATCATCGGCTGCTATGATGTTCAGATTTCTCCACTCCTTGATGTAGCCACACTGAGGACACCTCAGGATCAGGGTGAAGACAACGCCGCACACGACCTTCTCCATGTTTACGTCTGACTGACACATGGGGCACTGGCTATTGAAGAACTGGAGGAGCTGCTTTTCACTCACATCATACCTGATTGTCACCTGAGGAAGATCAGGTCTGGGAAAAACATATATTTTTACAGATTGTAGAACAGCAAGTTTGTGCAATAAAAAGTGTAATTGTCATTTAGTTTTGATGCCAATACACTGTCGGTAAAAGCAAAGCCGTTTCTGTGAAACTTACTCTTTTTTAATGTTGTAAGGGTTTTTCAGGAAGTTATTTTCAGACACAGAACAAACAGAAGCATCGCTTGGTGTTGGATTTGCTGGAACGCCTGGAAAATACAGACCATTAGTTGCATAAAAAACATTTTCATCAAAGCTTGTAATTTTGTTTTTAAATGCAAAGTTTCCTACTCATATTTGAAGTTCTGTCTTTATCAGATGCAGGACTGTCGCATAATATATGTTCACGATCCAAACCAGCATCTGAGTTTTCTATGGCCTCCTGTAGGAAGTTATACAAAAATAAAAAGTTTAAATATTTTTTCATCCATCCATTATTCCTACCCGCTTTTTCCATGTTAGCAAAGATGCTGCTAACATCACTTTTACTTACATTGCCTCGCAGCACTGATGAGCGAGGTGAAACTTCCTCTACCATTGCTAAACTACCTGCTTCACTCTGTGTTTCGATGGAGAAACTGACCAACTTCCCTCACGTGTGCATGTTAAGAAATGAACCAGGCAGACGAAAGACAAGAGACATGTAGAAGAAACCAGCTGGGATTTGCATACATGTCATGAAACTTTACCTGTCTTCAAAACAAATATGCACTTGTCAAGCGACAAAATTGTTTATTACATTTTCATCCTAAAATCATTTAACATCATCTTCCAGAATATTCCATAATTTAATTCCCTGGACTGAAGTACTCCGTTCCTGCAAACTAGTTCTAA
>JAUBOC010000078.1:11302065-11320373 GCA_032275365.1 Anablepsoides cearensis | reverse complement strand
CGCCCCCCCCCCCCCCCCCCCCCCCCCCCCCCCCCCCCCCCCCGCACAGCACTACAGGAACAGGAACTCAAGAGTTATGTGTTTAATACAATCTGCAGTCCTAGTTTTCTTATATTTACCACCCAAGTTCCAGTGAGGTCAGTTTCTCCATCAATAAAAGTTGGTTCTATACAATGTCCTACGAATACAATTGACACACGCAGTAAAAATAGTACATTTTGATGCTGCCCTATTATAAGTCAATTTGGCATGTGAAAACCAACCATTAATTAACGAATTATACTAATTATTAGTAATATGTACCGACATTAAAAGGTCATCTCGACGGGTTTTCTCACCTGCTGAGCCTGGTTTCGTTTTGAAGCGGCTTGCTTCAAGTTTTTCTTTGACGATACTTTCACACTAGATGAAACAAACAGCGTGGGAATGGCATCTGCTTTTAACGCTCTTCTCCGTCTGTAGACGAGCCCCATCTCTGTCATCATCCCTCTCGCGAATTCAGACGTTTCTTGCTTGAAGCAGTCCACGGGGAAATGCTCGGAGCACAGAACGCTGTGCTTGGTGGGCCCATCCCATCCGTCTCTCGTCAGCTTCACCGCCGTGGTCCAGGCAGCTCTTATCTCCGCGTTCACCGGAAAATAGTGCAAACTTATGTCTGCTGTTGCAGAATTACTGCAACCACCAGCGACACACCGTTTCACCATATTTACAGAGTTTACTAGGACCCGACCACTCGTTTGTTGGTTTGACGGTTTCCGCTTTTTCGAAGCGGAAGACAGAACAGGAAGCCGAAGCTCTCCCTTTCTCATCACTTCCGGTTGCGCGATGTTTGAAACAAAAACATGCTAGTCATGTGACAAATTGGGTTCATTATTCTAAAATCATGGCACATTTCTTAAATGTTAAGATGTTTTCTTCTATTTTTTTTGTATTTATTTATAAGGAACGTACGTCACAGATACTTAGCTTAGCTCTCAGAATTTAATAACTCACCTTTAGCTCAAATTGTGCTAAAGTGTCCTATTTGACATAAACTTTTAACACTGACAGCGCCAGGCTTTGCAATAAGATTTGACCTCTGAAAAATTAGTTTTTATTAAATGTCCATTCTATTTTGCATACAAAATGAACAATTAAAATAATATTATCCAATAGTGATTCCTTATTATTTATTTATTTTACCAGAGATTGTACATGGTCCTGTAAAAAATCATGCTAGATTAACTTTCATCCTTCAAGTTAGCTTGTACCATTTTATTATTCATATATTTTAACAGAAAGGAGGCCAGATGATTTCCAGCACTCATGTCTGTTTCTATTAATATTACAATAGAACCTTTTAGGTCATTGTCAAGCCAGTCCAGTTTTTTGTTGACTATAACCTTCATAGTTTAGGTAAATTTATTTAGTGTCATGTCATCAGCCTTTCCATGGCCTTCCTCTATGCTTTCCTAAACTGGCATTATTCTTGTAAACCTTCATGTTTGCTGAGTTAATATCAGAATCGTTGTCCAAAGGTTTTGATCTTATTGTTTGTCTCTTTGTGTTCTTCATCACCGTCTTGTTTCTTCCTCTTCTGTAGAATCAAACTGTCAGATGGCAAACCTTTACTGTGACAGCAACAGCTTTGACCACATTAAAAATTAAGCACAATTTCAAAGTAAAATGCCAACAGTCGTGCTTTTAATTTGAACGTTTAATTTAACTTTGTAACAGTTTATATCCATTAGTCATTAAAGTGCCTGTGACATGATTTTTTAAAAACAGATATAAAGGCATTATTGGAAAGATAACATTATTAGCATATTGCAAATATAATTTCCTGCTGCTTTTTTTTTTTTTTTTTTTTTTTTTGTTCCCGCTGCTGTGATGAACAGTTGTTTAGATAATTGCATGTGAAGGAACAGGAAGTGATGTCAAAGGGGAATGCCTGCATGGATCAAAGCATTGATTAAAAAAAGCTAACTACACAGACTGTAGAGACGAATCTGAAGTTTCTTTAGATTATTTTGAGTCACTATCAGAGATAGATGACGATGAGTCAGAGTTCAAATAATATTGTTTCAATAAACAAAGATTACAGAGATCTGTTTCTTAAAAAGTTCCCCTTTGACGTCACTTCCTGTTACACTTTGGCTGAGCCAAATTCAAAAGAAAATATGCCATTTATGTGACAAAATGGGTAAAATCACATGTTTTACACAAGGTTTCTTATATAAAAATGTGTTTTCTTTGACTTTGTGTATTTGATGGATAGGCATGTCTCAGGCACTTTAAGTCTAATATAAAACTAAATAAAAGATTCAATCTTACAGAAATAAAGGAAGCTGTCAAGAGCTCTATGATCCAAAGTCACATATTTTACACCAGAATTTTTCACAAAGCGGTTGCAAATTATTTATTAGAAGCATTCTCAAAAACTGCCCCTGACACTAAATTATAAACAAAAACTCCCTCACATGTAAAACTAACTTGTAACCGTGTTTATCCACGTATTTTAACAAAAACGAATGTAGCCAAACATACGATTACAGAGGGGAAAAAAATACAGATGTACAACATCCTTTTTGGGGGCATTTTATAAAAAACAAACAATAAAACATTCAGCAACTCATCCTTCAAGGAATGATAGTTACCTCCACCACAAAGATGATTATGAGTTCCAGTGTTTGAATATTTATTGGTTCTGTACGCGTGAGTCACCTTTGCTCTTTCCAAGTCCTTCTAGTTTTATGTATCCGTGTCTGAGCTCTGTTCTTGTGCTTCTTCTGCTTGAAACAAGCCATCTGCTTTACTTCTCTTTGGCCTTCCTTTCCGTCTACCTGTGTTCTTCTTAGTTTGGCGTGGCTGCGTTTCTTCCAGCTGCACATCGTCGTCTGTATCCTGTTCTGAATTTCCAAGACAAGAGTCTGGATCTTTATCCCAGAAGTCTTGATAATCCTCACTGTCGTGTTTCCTTTTGTTTGTCGTCGTCTGTTCATTTTCAGAGCCGGGTGTGTGGTAACGCTTGATGTGACTCTTCAAGCTCACATTGTGATTGAAGCCTTGGTAGCAGTGGTGACACTTATACGGCCTCTCTCCTGTGTGCAGGCGCATGTGGGACTTCAGATTCCCGGCCTGGTTAAAGCCACGCTCGCACACCACACACTTGTAAGGCTTTTCACCCGTGTGCACAACTATGTGCCTCCGAAGATGTTCAATTCGACTCACCTCCAACCCACAGAAGTGACATTTTAAATCCTCTGGCCCCCTGTGTACTTTCAGGTGGATCATACGCTTATTATATGTTGCAAATGTCTCAGAGCAGTCGAGACATTTAAAGGGTTTCTCTTCAGTGAGGTGTGTATGCTCGTGAACAGATTTGTCTGCCTTGTTTTTGAACTTCATGTGGCAGCATTTGCATGAAACCTCATAGCTTGCATCATGTATTCTTGTGTGATACGTTAAAGACAACTCATTAATGAACCTCTTCCCACACGTATTACACGAAAAGGGTTTGATTATATGTTCGCATGTGTGGGGCCTTCCCTTTCTAAAAAATTTCCCACAGTCTGTGCAGAGCTCCATGTGACTGGAAGGAATACCCTCGTCATCATCAAGGACTTCATCATCAGACTCGGCCGGAAGCTTTTCATTAAAAAAAACCTCGTCCTCTGGGTTCCATTCCTCACCTGAATCCACCTCACCGGGGTCACCGGAGACATCTGATAAGTCCATTTGATCATTCTCCTCTCCAACTAAATAAACAACCTCGGGGACGATGTCTGATGCTTTCTGTAAAGTCAAGTCAGGTTAGATTTTAGTGTTTCAACATAGATTCTGCTGGCTGCAGCTAAAGATCACATACATCGCAACTAGGGCTGGGTATCGAGTCAGATTCACAGGGGCCCGATTCAGTTCACGATACGGTTTGATTTTTAAATTAGTTAAGGATAGCAAGCAGCAACACATTTTTGATAAAGAAGATATTCTCAAAGGAACTAATTCTGTTAATAGTAGAAACTAATTCTAACTTGGTGCATTGGTAAATTTATAAACATTAAGGGCAAACTTGTAAATTGGAGTTTAATTCCTGAACCAAAACTCTCTCAAGTTTCATGGGCTTAAACTAAAAAGGAATTACAAGAGAAAGTGTTGTTGGATACATTAGTTTTTTAATTTTCTTGATCACTAAGAAGTAGGGGTGTAACGAGATCTCGTTGTACAAGATCTCGCGATATTAAACTCCCGCGATATTTCTCGTTCAGAGCTACTGTTGTCTCGCTAACAAACTTAGCAACTTTGTCACTAGATCTATCGACTTTTTAGACCCCTCTAGTGACAAATGTAGCGAATTTGCCAGTGTTTTTGGAGACTTTTAGAAGCTTTGGCGACAGCTCTTTCCAAGCACTCTTCTCCTTCTTCTCCTCCTCTCTTTCGCAAGCAGCGAGCGCCCCAGCGAGCCCCTCCCCCTTCCTAAAGCGGTC
Organism: Anablepsoides cearensis; assembly: GCA_032275365.1. Classification (NCBI taxonomy): domain Eukaryota; kingdom Metazoa; phylum Chordata; class Actinopteri; order Cyprinodontiformes; family Rivulidae; genus Anablepsoides; species Anablepsoides cearensis. The sequence continues at coordinate 11,315,907 of JAUBOC010000078.1, read as the reverse complement.
GGACCAGAGCAGAGAAGAGAGATCTCTGATAGGTCTTCATAAAGGAAAAAATAATTACTTATTTTGTTTGTTTAGGTTGAATTTTTGTTAAGTTTAAATGTCATAGAATAAGTAAAGACATAAAGAAAATGAATAATTAATTGTTTTGTTTCATATTTATATTTATGGAAAGTTTTATATGATGTTGGAATAGTTAAAGCACTGATCTAAGGAGATTCAAGAAATCAGAAAAAGGAAGATATAAGTTGAGTTTGTAAAAAAAATGTTATAACAGAATAAAACCATTTTTGCAGCATAAAATAGTTCTTTAAAGTTTTCTTGAAACTAATATTAAAATCTTGTCTCGTCTCGCAAACTCAGTACTGTGTCTCGTCTCGAGAGTTTTAAGTATCGTTACACCACTACTAAGAAGTGATTGGAATAAGGTTGAGAGGTGGGATAATACAAGTGTATGCTTCTGCTCAGAAAGAAAGAAAGAAAGAAAGAAAGAAAGAAAGAAAGAAAGAAAGAAAGAAAGAAAGAAAACTTAACCTAACATTCCATCACTGTCAATTACATTAAGATGTTTCTTAAATTTAAAAATAACATTGGAAACAAAACTTAGCAATTTTGTTGTCATCTTTCACACATTTATACATGCTGAGGAGAACAGTTTACACCGTAGTTTTGGTTCAAGCACCTGAACGAGTTGCTCAAAGCTCGCTACGTTTCCTGCTAAAGTGTTTGAGCGCAAATCTGTCTCCAAACGTTGTCACGGTCTCTGTTATCTTTAAGTTCAGCTGAGAATCAGCTGTAATGTTAGTGATTCCTTTGTTTCTTTTGTTATGCTCCAGACAACTTGTTGTTGGGTGCTAACATTAGCGCTGAACGTCACCCGGATGTAAATCTACGGCAAGCCAGGAGTGACACACAACATGGAAACACGCAGCTTCTTCGCACAAAACACCTATGGGGAAAAAAAAAAAATCTATCTCATAACTTATGAATCGATTTTCCCAAGTTTGAACAAAAATCGATCCAGATCGATTAAATCGTTTTTTTTAACCCAGCCCTAAACGCAACAGTGTGTTTGCTCAAAGTTTTGAGATAAAAACTTGTGTAAAATGTAAAGCCGATAAGGGAAAACACACCTCTACAGTATTTGCTGTCTGATGTGCATCATCGGCTGCTGGGATGTTCTTACTCTCCAGATTTTTCCAGTCCTTACTGTAGCCACACTCTGAGCAGCTCAGCTTCAGGGTTAAGACAATGCCGCTCACGACCTTCTCCATATTAACCTCTGACTGACAGGTGGGGCACTGGCTACTGAACAACTGGAGGAGCTGCTCCTCATCCACAATGTACCTCTTTTTCACCTGTGGAAGATCGGCTCTGGGGGGAAAAATAATACATTATATTGCATATTTTTACAGACAGTAGAACAATACGTTTGTGCAACAAAGAGTGTAATTGTTTAGTCAGAGTCTTTTTCATAGAGTGTAAAGACAACTTACTTTTTCCTAATCAAGTCAGGGTTTTCAATGTTTTGCACAATGTTTTTTTCAGAGACAGAATAATCAGAAGCATCGCTCGGTGCAGGATTTACTGGAATGCCTGAAAAATACAGCTTATTAGTAATATAAAGTAGAATTTAATGAAAGTCTAGGACTTTTTTTAAATTCGAAGTTTCCTACTTATATTTGAAGTTCCGTCAATATCAGATGTGGGACTGTGGCATATTATAAGACGATCGCTTTCCAAAGTAGCATTGAAGCTTCTCATGGCCTCCTGTAAAAAATTACAAAACACAAAAGGTTAAACGGCATTTGCAATAATTAAAATATATTTAAATTAATGTTTAGTGAGTTATGTGTAGTCTATAATAATAAAAAATAATAAAAAACCCAAGAAACAAAAAGAAAACCTTACATCATCATTTTAAATAACTAAATGTCGGTACAGATTAAAGTCTTAAACAAACCCTAAGTTTGATGCAGAAGTTCATTGGGACAGAATTTACACACAAAGTAAAAAATAGTAAATCTTAATATTATTTTAATAAGTCAGTTGGCTGTGAATTCCATCTTATTATACCAACATTTAAAGGTTATTTTTGGATGAGTTTTCTAAAGCAGAAACATACTAGTGAGCTCCTCCTTTGTCATCACTTCTGTTCTCGTTTTGGCCATGCATATTTCAAAACCAAAATAGGTATTATGTATTTTCCAGGCACATAGTTCATTTCTATACCATGATTAAGTACCAATGTTACCTTCAGTTGTTATGAAAATGCTGTAAATATAAAAAAAAGACTTTGCATTGTATCTCTTAGACGTATCTAAACGCTTTGAAATTGGCCTCTGTCTCTTTAAGAACATCCTACCATTTCCAACATTCCCACTTCAGCACATATTCCCAACAATGCAGGACCTTTCGTACTTCACTTTATATTTCATTAGTTTGAAGATATTTTGAGTTGAAAATAAATCACACTACATAATTATATAGACAAGAGGCTATTCTGCTGTGTAGACTAGCAATATAAATTGGTTAAATGAAATTAAATCGGCTATTAATGCTGTTATGTAACACATAACAATATCAATACGAAGATCTCAAACTACAAACCAACTTAAGTTACGCATTAATTGAAGTTTAATTTGTCTAAGTATATAATGAGGTCAACGGGAAGCTTTATTCAGACATAGATTAGGTTATCATGAATGGACACTTTCTGGTATGTGGGGCAGGAAGCGTAGCCTTATGTTAGCCGTTGTTAAAAGAGACAGTTGTTATTATCTTGAGGGGATGGAAATGTTTGTGAAACCATATTTCCGTACTTGCTTGAAAGAAAGATGTACTTTAATCCAGGGTATAGGATTGTGGAATGGTCTGGAGGATGATCTTAAAAATGCCAGATCTATGTATACATTTAAGAGACAGATAAAAGCTAGTTTTTTGAAAGTGTATGGAAAAGTAAAATGTGAAGCAATATGAATTGTTGTTTGAGTTTATGTTTTTTATTTTATTTTGTATTGTTTTGTAAATTATGTTTCGTTTGAATATATTCTGGTAGGGCTGGGCGATATGGCCCAAAAGAAAATCTCCGATGTTTTTCATCCCAAATTCGATTTTCGATTTTAATCGATTTTGCTTCCCACTGAGTGGAGTGCCTCTGTTTCAGGCGTTGAAACAAACTTGTTGTACTGCTTTTTGTTGCGAGTCTTCAAACAAATTTTACAGTGAGGTGTTTGTTGCTCCTAGTCCAAGGTTGCAAAACTTAACCAGTTCCAGAAAACTGAAGAAAAGGTGCCTTTTTTGAGAAGTAAATCCTCTCTGCTAGCTGGCTTATTGTCATGTTGTGTACCAAACATCTTGAGGGACAGGTGGGGTGACCTCTGAACTACAGAAGCCCCAAAGAGAGCACTGGTGGAAAAAAAATCTCGATTTTCCCAAATTTAAATCTTTATAAATGGTAAATTCTAATTAATCGATTAAATCGATTAATCGCCCAGCCCTATAATCTGGGGATAAAAGGGGCAGACATTATAAGATTTATTCTTCTTCTGCTACCTTTAATTTTATTTTGATTTTTTTGATTTGTGTATTTTCTTTGTTTTTTATTGTATATAGTTATTTTTTAATGAAATGAATACAATTTTTGAATTGAATTATATGGTATTATTGGGGCAGCAATTATGCCAATTTCCTCTCCACGAGCACCTGAATAAGTACAGGTGGCATTCACCATGTTTACGCTGCTCATTTACACACTTTTCCTGAAGATTTGCTGAATCTGACACGGCATGTTCGTACGAGCCCTTCATACAAAAAAAAAAAGTAAGAGAAATTTAGGATTAAAATATGAAAATGTTCTTTCATGAGGTCCAGTGTGAGATGTAGTTTAGCTTACCTGTGCAAGCTCCAATGAACTCAGCGTGCTCCTGAGAGTTGGAATTGCATCTTCTTTTAGCGACAATCTTCCAATTAGACCACTGTCAAATTGGCTTTTGTTTAGAAAGCAGTCATCAGTGAAGTGCCTCCCACAAATGTATACATTTTTTTTGGTCGGAGGGCCGTTCCCAAACATGAATTCCAACCATTTTTGACGAACCTCGTCATCCTTAGGAATCGTAAAAAGAGGGTAGTCTCTGTCGCATCCAAAAATACATCTACGCGATGAAGGCATTTTTTTTTTAATCTGAAGAGGGCTGGACTGAGAGAAAGTATTACAAGCTCAGCAAAAGTGCACTTCCACCAGGTGTCTGCTTAATGCTGCTGCTACAAGTGGTGGAGCTTTTTGGGGGAGGGGTATTCAGCTCCAGGGAGGAGCTTTGTGTAAATAGGCAGCGCTTTGTAAGAGAAAACCGCCAAAGTTGATTCAAGGATTACTTATATTAGCCAACACAAAACTCTGGGTTTGTGTTTGCGGAGGGAATGACATAACATGTTATAAATCTAAAAAAAAAAAAAAAGGTCGATATTGAATGATCGCCTCCCCCTTTAAATAGCTCTCACTAAATTTAGAATGATAACTCGCCTGGTAGCTCGCACTTCCTCAGACTCTACTTTGACAAAAAGTGCTGGGAAAGCACCGGGCTTCAGTTGCGCTGCCTATGTCTAAAACAAAACGTCCAATGTGAAATGTTTACCGCAGATAGAACAGCGGCATGATCGGGTCCAGAACGACACACACACTCCTCAAACCCTTAGCTTGTTGACCTCGAGGACCAACTCCACCCTCCTCTTCGGATGGCATCAGAGAAGGAGAACAATTCTGATAACCTTTGAATTTAAGTCCGCTGCAGCAGCCCTGCGAAGTCCGAGGCCGAGATACAGAAGAAAACAGAGCACAGCTAGCTACCTAGCTGGTTGATGCTACAACACAACGATTACGCCGGAAGAGGCGGGGCTTCAAGGCAGGGTTGGCGTGGTTTGAGCACAGGAATACACCGGTGTAAGCCCTGTTGTGCTCTAGATTTGGACTTACCAAAATAGTCCAAATTCTATCCCACGATTTTATCTATAAAAAAATGTGAATAACTACAATTATATTTAATTGTTTCTTAATGCCAAAAGGTTGGAACTTTGAAAAATTAAAGTTGATATGTGTGTGATTTACCTTTATACAGTATTAACAGAGGAGTAGTACAAATGCTTACTTACGGTAAGTAGAAATTTTGTTTATTTACAAATTGGTGGAGTAATTATTTTTCAGCCTGCTTTTTACTTCTACTTCCTACATTTTAATTCATCTATCTGTGCTTTCTACTCCTTACTTTTTAAAAATGCAGAAAGTATTTAATACTTTTTTTTAACTTTGACTTGTTTTTATTCCACCTTTTCATTGTTCAGTAATAAATAAATAAATAAATAAATAAATAAATAAATTTCTCCAGATACACGGAGCCCTTGGATAGAGCGAATTTGATTGTGGTGGGATGAGAAGTGTAAATATATATACACTTTAACAGTGGTTCTCAAACTTTTCAGCATTTGACCTACAAAATACCAGCAGCAGAGACCTGTGCCCCCAGCTGTTGTTGGTTGGTAAACATTTTTACGTCAAATAAACAAAAGCACAGTAACATTATTTATAATGCTCTTTTTGTCCATCTTAAAGTAGTTTTAAAACCTGCACTTTTACGCTTTTACTTGAGTAAAAAGCTTGAGTTGATACTTCTACTTCCAAAAAAGTATTTTTTAAACCCTAGTATCTATACTTCTACTTAAGTAATGAATGTGAATATTTGACACCTCTGAGTATTAATCAATAGAAAAAACATCATTCAAGAGTTGGTGATTCCATAGTTTTTACTAGAGACTGTACAATTATTATTCTTATCAGTTTTAGCAGATGACCGGATGTTTTCCAGCAGATTTCTTCAGCACTGCATATCTAGTCTGACCTCACATCTAATGAGTGAAGACTTTCAAATAATATTAAAATAAAATAAACAGGCAACTTTTTCAGTCATTTTGAACAATTATCAAGCCAGTCCAGTTTATGTTTTCTGTATTTTAGCTGATAATAACCTTCATTAATCAGGTGGATTTATTTAGTGTCAAGTCATCAGCTTTCTCCTGGGCCTTCCTCTATGCTTTCCTGAACTACGACTTTTATCCTGCCTGCTGCAGACCTTCATGTCTGCGGAGCTGAAATCAGAGTCACTGTCCAAAGGTTTTGACCTTTTTTTTCCCTTCATGTTTTTCGTCACCTTCTTGTTCCGGGTTTCTTCCTCTTCTGCAGAATCAAAGCTTGTGTCATCTTCATGAATGTTTTCAGATCCAAAGTTTTCAGGCCTTCCTTTCAATCTACCAGTGCTCCTCATTTTAGTTTTCTGCAGATGCAGTTCTTCCATCTGCGCATCCTCCTCTGTATCCTGTTCTTCCTCTTTACTGTCAGAGTCTCCGCCCGTCTCGTTCCCATTAGCCCGAGCATCGCCCCTGTCGCATTCCCGCACGCTCGTCTTCTTGCGCCCGGGTCCCGTGCCTGGCGTGTGGCGCCGCCGGACGTGATTCTTCAAGCTCACGTTGTGGTTGAAGCAGTCGCCACAGTGCGGACACTTGTAAGGTTTCTCCCCCGTATGCAGGCGCATGTGAGTCTTCAGATGTCCCACCCGGCTGAAAGCGCGCTGGCAAAACACACACTCGTACGGCTTTTCTCCCGCGTGCACCGCCAAGTGTCTCTGGAGAACCGCGGGCGAAACAAATTCAACCCCACAGAGGTTGCATTTCGTCTGCTTTGGCCCCCTGTGAACTTCCAGGTGGATTTTGTGTTCCTTATTTGTGAGAAATGTCTCTAAACAGTCCGAACATTTGTAAAGTTTCCCTTCTGCTACGTGGATCTGCTCGTGGTTGAGGTGGTCCGCCTGTACTTTAAACGCAACGTGGCATAGCTTGCAGGCGAACTCGTAGTTTTCATTGTGGGTTCTGCCGTGATGGTTCAGGGCTGTCTCATTGGAGTACCGTTTCCCACAAATACTGCAGGAGTACGGCCTCACTTTGTGCTTACATGTGTGGCGCTTTCGTCGGTCGAAAAACGCTCCACCGTCCGTGCAGAGCTGGCCGCTCTGAGGAGCCACTGGAAGGCGATCGGTTCCTTCGCCGGATTCCTCGTTTGGTTTTGGAGGAAACAGTTTCACAGTGAAAACACCCGGGTCTGGTCTCCAGTCTTCATCAGAGTCCAAGTCGCCGTGATCAACAGAATCCTCCAGTACATCTTCAGGGTCGCTCTCCTCTTCCTTTACAGGAAGCTCTGAGACGCCGCTGGGGGTTTCATCTGCCTGTGATACAAGAACATGTATGTTTTTAAATTATAATATTGTTCAAGACAGTTTTTGAAAATAATTCAGGCATTTCCTTTAATAAAAAGCAAACATTGTGTATGAATAAGGAAAACAATCAGTGTGTAATCAGAACAATGTCTTAAAAAGGCAACAAAACACAAAATGTTTTGTCACTCAATTATGATGTCGTACCTTTGATCCTCCCGTCTTGTGTCCATCTTTTGTTGCCGGGACACTGTCGTCCACCAGACTTTTCCACTCGTACGTGTAGTTACACTGAAGGCACAGCTGGTGCAGGTTGATGACAACGCCACGGCTGGCTTTGTGCATCTTCAGTTTCCCTCCACACGATGGACAAAAGCGGCTGAACAACCGGACTAGGTGTTTTTCATTCACAGGAAACTTTCCTTTTGTCTTCAAAAGGGCCTCTCTACAAAACAAAACAAACAAACAAAAAAACTTTCAATCAGTTTAAATGTTTTTTCCATTACTTGTCAACAAGTACGGTTAAGAAGCTTACTTTTTCCTGAGCAAATCATCATCTACGGTTTTTGGTTTCGCCTGGGAACAAACAGAAGAGGCAGCGGCGCATGAAGCTCCGGCTGACACTGGAACATTTTGAGGACCTGTAAAATAAATTGGATATAAGTGGGCGCGAGGAAACGTCACTGCTGTGCTTTATTTTCAAGAACATGTTTATTTTGTACCCGGCAATGTGAGCTCTGATTCTTCTGAATGGGAAGTGGCACCATTCTGTGTTTTGGCTTGATCACTCAGAACAACAAGTCCCGCTTTAACCACAGATCCCTGCACACAGAAGCAAAAAGAGGTTACAATAATCAAATCCAAAATTTGTGTGTGTGTGTGTGCGTGCACGTGAGTGTGTGGTCATATTTAGGAACAACACGCTTTGCTTAGTATCACTTATTGATACTATAAATATTTCATCTACTTGGCATCTTACACTTTCAATGCATGAAATCAAAAACCTAAAGAATGTAAAACTATTACAATAAATTAATTGATATTGAGTGAATTGTCCACAAATATGCAGGCAAAACTTAGTCATGACATTAGTATGAAAACAACACATTAAATATACCATGATAGTATTTAAATATCAAAAGGAGTCTTTATTTTCTTCCCAAACATGGAGCAAGTTTAATGATGTTGCTGCTCAACCAACACAATAGGGAAAGGCTCTTACAAGTTTAGACTCAGAAATTATTAAATCATAGCAGTGCTCATTAAGTTACGTAGGAACTATGCAAAACGGCAAAGGTTTGACTATTTATGGGGCTAATTTCCTAAAATTAATATTATTGTGTATATTACATAACAATATTACTACATCTCTCTCCCCAAATAGTGGCAAAGTTCTTGAACCTGCCCAAAACTTCAAGCCCACCGTAACAAAATAATAATAATTACAAAATAATTCCCAGTAATAACAAAACTGTCTGTCCCAAATCTATGAAAACCACTGCTGCTGCACCATTTGTTTTGATTGCGAATCCTCACCTTACATCCGGAGCTCCTCGCAGGTTTGTCTGGTCCACTTTTCAAACACACTGATGGAACCGAACCGGGCTTCAGCTGGACCGGGTGAGTCTCGTCAACAAAACAGTCTCCAGTAAAGTGATCACTGCAAACAGCGATATCAGTCCAGGAGGACTCTTTAAAGCGCTGCTTGTTGGTTTTCGCTAAGAACATGACCCACTCCAGTCTCTCCTCTGGGTCCACGGGTAACTTGAATCGTTCCGCGTTCAGTACTCCCGAATAACACCCGTAGACGGAACACATCTTGGTTTCTCTTTGCACCCAAGGAGCTAACTTAGCTAGCCAACTGTTTTAAATCCTCGTGCAGGTGGGGTGGGCGGGGTTTAATGAGCGGGTTCGAATCGTACAGACATTTAGATGTGCATAGTACACATACAAGTAAAAAAATAAAAGTACATAAAAATGTACACGTAGTCGAATGGTTTGTTGTCTAGAGTACACTAGTGTTGTATCGAGCTGTGTTTCCCTTCTGAACCTTGTTTACTTTGGGTGATCCAGCTTTATGGTGCAGTAGTGCCACCTACTGGACTGGAATGTTATTTCCCCCGACTTAGTACGGTACTATAAAACGCAGTTTTTGTCAAGACAGAATTTGCTTCAAGTAGATAAGAATACATGAGAATAAATTAGCTTATTTTATATGCATTAGTGTTATAAATGTTTTGAAATGTTTTTGAGGAGAGAGACCAATTATTTAGCATCAACTTTGTTTAATAAACTCCTATCTGATGCCATAATAAAAGTGCACACATCAGTGAACAGACACTCAAAAGTCAAAAGTATTTGCTTGAATCCTTATAAATAGGCAACAACAAATTCTCATTTATGCTTTAAGTTTTTATTAGTATAATAAATTAATATTTTAAAAAAAACATTACAGTACATTTTAATTTGATACTGTGTTTTTTTTTTTGTACTGAACTTCATTTTTAAGTTGTCCTCAGTTTAATTCTTCCTCTAAGTTTTGACGATTGTTCTTTTTTCAGATCACATTATATTCTGTACAGATCACATTATATTCTGTATGGTTTTTCCTCAACCTTCGTCTTCAGAATCAAATGATGTGTTGCCGTCAGACAGCCTGTCCTCGTCAGTCATTTTTTGTCGTTTTCGTCTCCTAACTTGGGATTTTCTAGCTCCAGTATTTGACCCTTCTGCTTGCTTCTTCATTCCTGACCCAAAGCCTTTAGGCTTCCCTTTAGGTCTGCCAATGCTCCTTTGCGGTCCTGCCTCCGTCTCATCATCTGTGTCCTGTTCCTTCTCCTCGCTGCCGAGGTTCACGTCTGCTTCATCCTCGTGCCTGTCGTTCTGGCCACCACCAGAGCCGCTTTTCTTTTTGCTCTTTGTCCCTTTCATCTGTTCCGGTCCGGAGCAGGAAGGGTGGTGGCGCTGAACGTGACTCTTCAAGCTCACGTTGTGAGTGAAGCTTTTGTCGCAGAGCTGACACTTGTACGGTCTCTCCCCCGTGTGCAGCCGCATGTGGGACTTCAGGTGACTTGCCTGGTTGAAGCCGCGCTGGCACACCAAGCATTTGTACGGTTTTACCCCCGTGTGCACTAATAAATGCCTCTGAATGGAGAGAGGACGGCAGAACTCCACCCCGCAGAAGCGGCACTTTAAATCCACTGTGCCCCTGTGATCCTCCAGGTGGACCCTGCGCTCCTTGTTGGTGGCAAATGTCTTCGAACAGTCTGGACATCGGTACGGTTTCCCCTCGGGTCCGTGGCTCTGCTCGTGGGCGACCTTGTCCGCCTTCAGCTTGAACGTGGCGTGGCAGAACTTGCAGCGGAACTCGTGGTTCTCGTCGTGGACCCGGCTGTGGAAGCTCAGAGCCACTTCGCTGACGCACCGCTTCCCGCAGATGTAGCAGGGGTACGGCTTGGCTTTGTGCTCGCACACGTGAGGCTTCCGTCGGTCCGCGAACCTTCCGCAGTCCGCGCAGAGCTGGCTGTGCACCGGGGTGAGCGAGAGGTAATCGCAGTACTCGACGTGCTTGCTGGAGTCCTCTGCCGGGTTCGCGTGGTACAGTTTTATAGGGAAAACATGCGGCGCCGGTTTCCACTCTTCGTCCGAGCCCACGTCACCAGGATCGCTGGATTTCTCCGATTCAGCTCTGGAGTCGCTCTCCTCGTGCGCCACTGCGACGATTTCAGGAAGCTCTGGGATGCTGCTGGGTGTTTCATCTCCTAGTGCTGCCTGTAAATACAAGAACAGGTAAAGGTTTAGCTTTAAAAATAAATTTAAAAAAAGAACTAAAACATGGTTTATATACCTCTAAGCCTGCTTTCACGTGTCCATCTTCAGCTTCCGGGACGCTGCCGTCCACCTGGCTTTTCCACTCGTACGTGTAGTCACACTGAAGACACAGCTGATAAAAGCTAACAACAACGCCACAGATGACTTTGTGCACCTTGAGTTTACCTCCACACGATGGACAATCGCTGCCAAACAACCGGAGAAGCTGGTTTTCGTTCACAGGAATCTTTCCCTTTTCCTGTAAAAGGGTCATTCTGCGAAAAAGAGTTTAAATCAAAAACTTGCTGGTCAAACTTAACCAGGGGCAGAGCTAGACATTCCTGCAAAGCGGTGGCCAAGGTTTTTATTTTTTTATTAAGATTGGTGTAGAAGTAGAGAAAAACAGTCTTAACCAAATGCCAATGAAAATTTCCAGATGGCCACCACAGCTAGCTTTAAAAAGCTATAATTTTAAGACTTACCGAGATTAAATTTGTTGTGGAGTAGCTGAGAATGATCATCTAACTGCCGAAGCTAATCCCAAATTAAGCTAACTGCTAATGCGAATACTGATTTTTCAAAAAGACATTTTTCAGCCATTTTTAAACATACAGTTGAAAAATCATACAGTACGATAGTATTATTGATATGTTAAATGATAGTTAACAAAATCTAAATGCAAATCCAAGATTGATTGGCACCTGCGGTGGCCAATCAGGTGCCACTTGCCTCCCCCGGCCACCCCTCTGGCTCTGCCCCTGAAAAATGTTGCAATGTTTTTTTAAACATAGAGAAAACTTTAAAAACCTACTTTTTCTTAATCAAGTCAACGTTTACTTGTTCTGCTCGTGCCTGAACGCATTCAGAGGAACCAGGTGAACGTGAAGCTCCTGTTGGGACTGGGTCAGTGCTGCAACCTGCAAATAAATAAATAAATAAATAAATAAATAAATAATATTAATAATAATAATAATAATTATTATTATTATTATTATTATTATTATTATTATTATTATTATTATAAGCAGGAGGCATATCATTCTTTCTAACTCTTAAAGCGTGCTTCATTTTTACCCAGTGGTTTCAGGCTTGATCCTTTGGAATATGGAGTTGGATCTGGACATGTGTTGAGTGGATCTTGCAGATCAGCACATTGTGTGTTATCCACAAGCTCCTACATATAAAAGGAAAAAAAAGAGTCTGTCGAATAAATATATTCTAATTATAATTCTGAGTAATAAGACAGCTGACAATGTCTGCCCTAAACCTTTGCTACAGCCGTACCTGCTCTTTGTTTTGATTGTGAACCCTCACCTTACATCCGGAGCTCCTGACAGGTTCGTCTGGTCCACATGTCAGACACAGAGATGGAACAGCACCTGGATTCAGCTGGACCGGGTGAGTCTCGTCAACAAAACAGTCTCCAGTAAAGTGTTCACAGCAGACAGTGATATCAGTCCACGAGGACTCTTTAAAGCGCTGCTTGTTGGTTTTCGCTAAAAACATGACCCACTGCAGTCTCTCCTCTGGGTCCTCAGGTAACTTGAATTGTTCCGCTCTCCGACGGCCCGAATAACACCCGACCACCGAACACATCCTGGTTCCTGTTTGGTTATTTTCACACGAACACCACCTCTTTATAAATTTAGAAGATAACAGATTTTATATTCTCAGCACAACTAGCTAGTTGTTTTGGTTGTGTGGATGCTCGATGGGCGGAGTTTAACGAGTGGGTTCGAATGGTTTGTTGTCCGGCGTACACCGGCTGGTACATACCGGGTCATTATTAATATTAATATATTTACTATTATAGTTGTTGTTATTATTATTATATTATTGTAGCCGAGGGTTATCAATGCCATTAAACTAAATAAATTAAATCCTTCAACAACAACGGAAGACACAACATTATTTCCGCCCTTCACAATAAGAGTCAAACTGAACACTGAGCTCACTCCTTCATAATAAAAAATCAAACATAATACACAAACTGTTTCTAAATATTCCTGTCAAATTTCAAAAACTTACATTATAATTAGTAATAGTAACATTGATGTTGTGAATTCCTAAAACAAATGAATGGAGTAGCCAGTGGTGGGCACAGTTCCCCTAAAGCACTAAAGCACTAATGGGGAACTAATTTCCTGATTAGTGCTTTAGGGCTTTTGCTATTTTTAAAATTCATTAATGGATTAGCGCTTGCTAAATTTAGAAGCACTAACTGAAGTATTTAAATGTTATTGATCAACATTATTGTTCACAGTTGAGGGTGAAAGCTGCCATACATTTTGTTCATATGTGTGTCACTTATCTACAATGTCACATGTGTCAAACTCAAGGCCTGCGGGCCAAATTAGGCCTGCGGGTGACTCCCATTTGGCCCGCCAGGGGCACTTAAGTGTCAACATTCTGCACACAGTAAATATTGTCTCATGTTGACTCTGAAGAATGTCCCATCTGTCAGCTGGGTTATATTGCTTTTGCTAAAAAATTTCAGTGTTTTAGTGCTTTAGAATTAGGGAACCTAAATAGCCAAGTTACTGCTTTAGGGTTATTTCAACTAATTTTTAGATTTGTGCTGCCCACCACCACTGGGAGTAGCAATTTATTAAGCTTATATAACAAAAGATTTGTGACATGCAGTAACTTCAACCATTTGTCTTCCCTTATTTTTATTTCAGTAATTCATTTAGTGCTCTGGTTTTTCTTAGAATCTAAGTCAGATCGACACAATGACTGTGGTGACTAATGGATGAACCAGTACTTTTTTCTTAGAATA